>JAQJVL010000448.1:330708-519846 GCA_035578905.1 Stictocephala bisonia
ATATACAAGGTGTCCAGCTTCCACTGTCACATATTTTAGAGGATTGTTTGTCAGGTCAATACAAGTAAATAATACCATATAGGCTAATATGTGTATTTTCTCGAATCGTTTTCTGTCTGTGTGACTGTATGTGTTTTTTTACAAAAACTTTAATAACTAAAGTACCGTTTGGCATATATTACTGAATTTTTATATGAAAGTTGGTCTTAGAAAAGCACATTTCATGTAAAAAGGTTTTAAGTCTAAAAATATTAGTTACCAAAATGGCAGCTGTCTAAAAATGTCAAAGTCAAATATTAAAAAAACTACAAATACTACTAAAGAATTTGTCAATACATAATTTATAGACTGTATTATGCCAACTACAACGATATATTCAAAAGATTGAATGATAAATAACAGAGGAAACCTATTTTTTGTGACTAAAAGCAATGTCATCATGGTAAAGAGTACCCAGCTGATGTTAATGCTTTCAGTCACAAAAAATAAGTTTTCTCTGTTATTTATCATCAATGTATTGACAAATCTTTTGGATATATTTGTATTTTTGTTATACTTGACTTTGAAATTTTTAGACAGTCGCCATTTCGAAACTGATATTCTTAGACATACAACCTTTTTACATAAAATGTTTTCTTCTAAGATCAACGTTCATACCAAAATTCAGTATTGTATTGAAAACTGTATTTGAGTTATTCAAATTTTTGTAAAAAACACACACTGACACACAGGCAGAAAACGAATCGAGAAAAGACACATATTCTTTGTGGTATTATTTGCTTGCATGACTATGAAAAACAACCATTTGAAGTACGTATGTGATAGTCGAAGCTGGACACACTGTATAAACACACGCAAATAGACTAGTTATAAAGGGTTTACGTTATAATGGTATAATATCAAAATTATATTATTACCATTAATACTCATAATAATATTAGGTTTAAAAATATTCACAAATATTTTTATTGTGGAAATGTTATATTTAATTAATACGTATATAAATATGGAAATTATTGCATATACAGTATACATAAAGACAGTTATCAATGTACACAAAGATTTTGAATAAAATGTTTAATATTTTAAACGGAACACTTCAATCGACTTGGTAGGCGTGACTTCATATAGTAAAAAATATATTATTTTGATGAACTTCTAATCAAACAAATCTTAAAACAATTTAATTTTTTATTTACAGAACGGTGAGCCACAACCGTCGACAACCACAGCCTTCAACCAGTTATGCTGTGGATGTTGGTAGCATTTTAATTTATATGTACTTTTGTTTATGTGATTGTTGTGTGTTTTCGGTATTACATTATTTATTTTGTGTTTCAGTGTGAACTAGACGACAACGATGAGCCACCGTAGTAGTATAAAAGCCCAGGAAATAGACCCACTTTTACCTTTGGACCCAAGATGGCGGCGCAGTGGTACCAACCCTCCCCCCTCAAATTTCCCTCAAATTCCCAAATTTCCCACACATTTCCCCCAAATTACCCAATTTCCCTCAAATTACCAAAATTCCCACACATTTCCCCCAAATTACCCAATTTCCCTCACATTACCCACATTTCCCCCCAAATTACCCTCAAATTTCACTCAAATTCCCAAATTTCCCACACATTTCCCCCAAATTACCCAATTTCCCTCACATTACCCACATTTCCCTCAAATTCCCAAATTTCCCACACATTTCCCTCAAATTCCAAATTTTCCTATAATTTTCCTCACATTACCCAATTTCCCTCACATTACCCACATTTCCCCCCAAATTACCCTCAAATTTCCCTCACATTACCCACATTTCCCCCCAAATTACCCAATTTCCCTCACATTACCCACATTTCCCCCCAAATTACCCACACATTTCCCCCCAAAATACCCAATGTCCCTCACATTACCCACATTTCCCCAAAATTACCCTCAAATTTCCCTCACATTACCCACATTTCCCCCCAAATTACCCTCAAATTTCCCTCACATTATCCACATTTCCCCACAATTACCCAATTTCCCTCACATTACCCACATTTCCCCCCAAAAAACCTATCTTACAGTGTAATAATGTTATTTTGAAACATGATTATATGAAGCAATAGTGTTTTTATGGTTGATGGGTAGTTCTCAAGGAGATTTGTATGTAGGATGAGTGGTGGGAGGAGGGTGTGTCCTAAGGAATTGTGTGTGCAGAGGTAGGTGGATTGGTCTATTAAGAGTCTTGTATGTTTGGTGATTGGGTGGAATATCACAGGTTTTATGTAATGTTCAAAGGAATGGTGTATCAGAGGTGTTGAGTAGGTTGGTGGATTGTTAAGTCATGATTTTATGTTGTGTGGTATGTATGTTTGGTAGGTGGTCATCCATGAATGTTACGGAGATGGATGGTCATGAATGTTAGGATTGTGAGTCAATCAAAGGTTTTATGTAAAGGTTAGGTGGATGATCTATCAGAGGTTTTGTGTGTTGAGTAGGTTGGTGGATTGTTAAGTCATGATTTTATGGTGTGTGGTATGTATGTTTGGTAGGTGGTCATCCATGAATGTTACGGAGATGGATGGTCAATCATGAGTCTTGTTTGATTAGTATGTGGGTGGGTAAACATAAGTCTTGTATGTACGGTGTGTGGTACGTATATTGGATAGGTAGGGGTATGTCAATAGGACTATTTTCATGTTAGTATGATGGTATATTAAGTCATGTCTGCAGAGTGTGTAGTTTGTTTATCATGATTTTTGTATCTTTGGTAGGTGGTCTTTCAAAAGTCTTATGCTTTGGGAAGGTTGAGTGTCAATCGACAGTTGTGTTTGTTAAATTGGTTGGGAGGGTAGTTGGTCTGTAAAGATAGCTGTGTGTTGGCTAAGTGGGTAGGAGAGTCTTACTAATGGATAGGTAGGGTTATGGAGCTTGGTAGGTGTCTTGTACATGTGTGTTGGATAGGTAGATGAGCAATCAAAGGTCAAATGTAATGGAGTTTATTTACAGTATAAGTTTATAAGTTAGGTGATATATCGGAGGTACAGTGTTGAGTAGGTTGGTGGACTGTTAAGTCATGGTTTTATGGTGTGTGGTACGTATGTTAAATAGGTGGTTATACATAAAGTCTTGTTTTTGTGGGTGGTTAAGTTGTATGTTTAGGAGGATGGATGTTCATGAATGTTAGGATTGTGAGTCAATCAAAGGTTTTATGTAAAGGTCAGGTGGATGATCTATCAGAGGTTTTGTGTGTTGAGTAGGTTGGTGGACTGTTAAGTCATGGTTTTATGGTGTGTGGTATGTATGTTTGGTAGGTGGTCATCCATGAATGTTACGGAGATGGATGGTCAATCATGAGTCTTGTTTGATTAGTATGTTGGTGGGTAAACATAAGTCTTGTATGTATGGTGTGTGGTACGTATATTGGATAGGTAGGGGTATGTCAATAGGACTATTTTCATGTTAGTATGATGGTATATTAAGTCATGTCTGCAGAGTGTGTAGTTTGTTTATCATGATTTTTGTATCTTTGGTAGGTGGTCTTTCAAAAGTCTTATGCTTTGGGAAGGTGGAGTGTCAATCGACAGTTGTGTTTGTTAAATTGTTGTGTGATCAAACAAGTGTTTTGTGTGTATTGAGTATGTGAGTGGATAATCAAACGTCTTCTATGTAGAGTGTATGGTAAGTCTTTTATGTCAAGTAGGTAGAGTCTGCCAATAGTCTTATGTTTTGTGAATGTAACTGACCTATAAAGATGTCTGTGTGTAGGGTAAATCATGAGTCTTACTACTGGATAGGAAGGGTATTAGTGTTTGGTAGGTAGTTTGTATATGTATTTTGGATGGAAATTAAATGAAAACTACTTTATTGTTACTTTATAAGGCGAATTTAGGGCTATAAAGCCCTCTCTGCCACTTAATTTCATAGAATAGCTGGGTGGACAAACAAAGGTTTTATGTAATGGATAGGTAGGTGAATTGTCAAGGGTGCAGTGTGTTCTAGGTTCTCCATGTGTTTGGGTCTTTGGGAGTGGTGTATATACATTTTCAGATCGAATATATTATAGTCAAAAGAAACCAAACTTTCTTACTGTTAATACCAAAGTTTCTACAATAGACACATTTCAACTAACTATTCGTTTATTTGTTTAGTACGCAGATAATCAATAGCACCAGGTTTTGTTAAAATCAAGCTTAAATGTGAGCATTATAGAGAATTTATTCCTATTGGCTACTTAAACGTTGTCAGCTAATTGGAGTCAACTAAATAGCTATGTAGGTTAAACAATTAATTTACAAGTGTTACATCAGTTTTGTACGTTGTTTTGAGCTCAAACTAAGTTTATAAAGGTTTCTATAAGAGTATTTTAAAGAGTTTTTTAATGTTTAGGACAAATATCGTTGTTATGACACTGCATTTTAATGCGTTTAGGGAATTATAACATATTTTGTACACAAATATCCCTATTTATGGACATTTAAACTAAATTTTAAGGGGTTTGGAGACTACTATGTTGGTAGTTCTTGTACTGACTTAGGTCTGGTTAAGCCTGCATAGTTTATTAAAAGGTAAACTTTTGCATATTATTATGAAAAAACCTTTAATGTTGTAAGCTGTTCAGGAATTAGGTATAAATTATTTCCATTAACATTTGTAAGATACTTGAAAATCTAAGGTGGAAGTCTAAATATTAAAGATGTTTAAGTGGTTAATTAATGGTTAATTGAATTAATATCTGTAGATTATTGAGTCTTTGTAGCAATGATATTTGTTTGTGATGGTCTTTAAACATTTTTGCAATTATTCTCATTTGTAATAACAAGGGGCATTCACTCATTTTATAGAAAGTCTATTAAAATAACAAACTTGAAGCCCTGAAAGATACTTAACAACTGAAAACATCAAACAAAGAAGAGATGATTCAAATACATGGTGTTTGTGGGACTATAGTACCAATAATTCTTTCGTTTTGTTTAATAATAGACCAGATATGGTCGGATTCTACGACTATCTGTGAGGAAATGCATTGAATGTTGTTTGATATCACTAAACTTGACCTCTAGGGTTAACATGTGGTTGATATGCAGTCCGTCTGGTGCCAATTAAAATAGCAAAAAATATTGAGGTCAGCCTTGTGCGAGAACTGAATGTACTGTCGGTGCACTGGCAGTCCAATAACTAGTATATGGGTTGTGAAATGGTAGTGAATTAGTCCTTGAGTGTCGGTACAAAGGAAGGAATGTTTGTGGAGAGGAAGTGAAGGTAGGTGTGCTAGTTTCGTTATGTAGGGGGGCTGATGGGTTCTGGATAGGAACGTGGATGGGAAGTGAGGTATTTGAGTCCACAGAATTGATAATAAACGTAGCCGAGAGTAAGTAATGTAACCTAGGTAAGATGTACATGCACGCAAAGGTGAGTGAAAATAGGAAATTGTTATAGTTAATGAAAGAAAATGTGAAGCTTGTGACCAATAACGGACCGATAAAGCCCGAGTAGACTTTGTAAGTACAGTTGGATAGTTCAGTTAGGCATGAGGGCTCTAGGGGTAAGAGCATTAAGCTAGCGTGTTAGGTTTAGAGGATGCCAGGTTAATACGAAGGTATCCAGAAGTAGATGGTAGTTGAAGGTAAGAGCGCATGTTAACAGAGTATTTAATATAAAATAAAAAATTAATTAAAATGGATAGGATAACAGTGTATTACAAATTATAAACAGATTAAATAAAAAGAATTACTCCTTCATTTTGAATAAATAATTAATTAAAAACGTGTATTGCGGGTTGCCTAGAGTGTTAATTAGGGGCTTGAGGATGATCTGTGATTCGATAGATAAGTATAGGCAACAGTGTAGGAAGCCATGGATGAGTGTCCGAAGGTAAGAGCGTATATTTACAGTGTATTTATTAAAAAGTTGATAAAAATTAAATAAGTAATCAGAGCGTGGCATTTGGGTGTGCGTCAGACCAGCAGACGGCGTGTGCATCATAGGCTAAGAGTGTACGAAGGTAGCCAACAGTCGCCGGAAGTACCCGAAGGGAAAGACCGCCATATTGGATCCGGTCGTCATCTTTTTACATTTATTATAGTATAAAGTCCGCCATATTGGATAAGGAATTTTTGGAGGGAATTTTGGGAGGGAAAGACGTCATATTGGACAAAAAAAGTTCATTTTTTATAGTCTAAGGCCGCCATCTTGGCTGAGGGAATTTTGGGAGGGAAAGACGCCATATTGGATCCGGTTGTCATCTTTTTACATTTATTATAGTATAAAGACCGCCATATTGGATGAGGAATTTTGGCGGGAATTTTGGGAGGGAAAGACGCCATATTGGATCCGGTTGTCATATTTTTACATTTTATATAGTATAAAGGTCGCCATCTTGGATGAGGGAATTTGGGAAGGGAATTTTCCCACAAGGTGTGAGTTGGCGCGGGAGGGAAAGACGCCATATTGGACAAAAAAGTGTATCTTATATAGTATAACAAGGGAATTTGGGGGGAAATGTGGGTAATGTGAGGGAAATTTGAGGGTAATTTAGGGGGAAATGTGGGTAATGTGAGGGAAATTGGTAAATGTGAGGGAATTTGGAGGGAAATTTGGGAATTTGAGGGAAATGTGTGGGAAATTTGGGAATTTGAGGGAAATGTGGGTAATGTGAGGGAAATTGGGTAATTTTGGGGAAATGTGTGGGAAATTTGGGAATTTGAGGGAAATTGGGTAATTTGGGGGAAATGTGTGGGAAATTTGGGAATTTGAGGGAAATTTGAGGGGGAGGGGGGGAGGGTTGGTACCACTGCGCCGCCATCTTGGGTCCAAAGGTAAAAGTGGGTCTATTTCCTGGGCTTTTATACTACTCACCGTTGAGCCAGGTAAGAACTGTGCGGTGTGCCTAGAGTACCTCCTGACGCTACTGATGATTCCCTGCCATCTTGTGGTGTGTCCTAGAAGTCGCCCTAGGATCACTGTGTGCCACCTCTGCAGGGAAGAAATCACTGACGTCGAGAGTATCTACTTTTAAAAGTTTTGCCGCTAGGAGCATTGTGACAATTTTTATAGTATATATATTTGTGTGTGTTTAATATGGCACCCGTATGAAATTCACTTCAGAATGGTAGTCTATCTATTTATATTTTAGCTGGTGAAGCTTTTATCGATTAAAACCTGTTTTTGTTTTGTTCTTTTAATGGTGTTACAAATTCGTCCGATTGAACACTGTTAAGACTAAATAAAACTAATACTAAATAAAAAACGATTACTTCTGATAAATTGTAAATGAAAACTATTTTAAATATACAATATCTTAATAGATAACTTCTCTACAAAATCAAATCAAATCAAATCGTTTATTAAACCAGTAAACATATATACACGCATTAGCCAAGTCATAGTAAATGCAATAAACAATAATCAACTAAGACTACAACATGTGAAAAGATAGAGCAAAAACAATTTATTTATATTTCAAAGTTTGCAACAATCACAGTAAATCAGAATTATTTATGGCTAGCTAGAAACTCATGGACGCTGTAACAACAAAGTCCGAGCAGAAGGCTTTTCAGTAGTTTCTTAAATTTTATATGGTTAGTCTCCAGTTTAAGTGAGAGTGGAAGGGTATTGTGACGTTTTTATGTCCTAATTTATAAATAATTAATCGCTATGTGGGTATTACAAATAAGCAACACGATATAATAAACAATTACTAAATTTATTAAATCTATAAAATTAACTTATTACTATTAAATGGGTTATTTCCTTAACTTTAAACTATTGTGAAAAGTACAATTTACTATTAGGCCTACTGTTACAGTTAAACTAATTTATATTTACAATCTTAGATGGCATCAATAAATGGCAATCAATTACAACTACTAATTACAAAGTGATTTTACTAGATTCCCTTCTTTTAATTACAGTTCCTAGCTCTATAAAATGGCTTTCCTAGATTCTCTACTATTATTTACAATTACTGACTATAAAGTGACTCTACTAGATTTCCTACTATTATTTACAATTACTGACTACGAAGTGACTTTACTAGATTCCCTACTACCTACAGTCCAATGTTAACAGTTCACTCACAGTTTCTTCAGTGTCCCTTCAGAAGTCGTCCACAAGTACCGCACTGCTCCTTCGTTGATCCCCACAACGAACCACTCACCGGTAACTTCTCTGTAGACCACTTCACTATACACGGACACTTCACTCGCACTGCAGAACTCGCGCACTGTCGCCGCAAACACCCGGGCTGTAGGCTCTAGACTCACTGACTCGCGCTGGTATGCCGGACCGTATATATAACCTGCAGGTCTCTATCCAGAAGCTTCTTGAATTCCCCAGCGCCCGAATTTCCGTGACAGAGCTAGCTCGTCAACCGAGAACAGTCTAGAAAGTCCATTGATGAGGTAGGGGCGTTCATGCGTAAGCCACTGTGCCCCAAAGGTTATAAACAAGCAGAGCAGGTGGTCAGCGATCCATCCATTACTTCCGCATCACCGGTTCCCAGGATGGAGGCCACTCTGGATGTCACAGTATGTTATAAAGGATATGTTTCTCAAAGAAGGCAGTAGAATGCTTTGGTACTCTTAAATTGACACGAAGAGTGTAAGAGTGGTTAGAGAAAGTGGAAAAGACAGGGATATTTAATTTGACAAAAGTGAGGGTTTCAAGAATAAAAAGAGAAGGAAAGGTCAGAACCTTATAATTTTGAAAGAATTCTTTACAGGATTGACGTAACACTTTTCATTACAACTGACCACAACTAACTGGGGTTTATTATACAAATGTCACCTCACCCTTACAACGATACCCACTCCAAAGGTTGGACATGTATGTTGGGCGTGAGATGAGAGTTGGATGGATTTCCCAACCTCCGTCACAGAGAATGTAGCAAGGGGTGATCGCTGGTCCTTTGATATTCTACCTGAAACGGTCGAGGCGCAACTAGGATGTTTGGTTTTATGACCTTTTTCCTGACCCTAATTAGTAAGTTATGTTGCGGCGGAAATATCGTCGATCTATTATTGTTAACATTATTTTACGCTTGGGCTGAACGTCCTGTCTACACTTTCCCTTGAGTATACCTTACGAGTCCAACACAGCCTCAATGTAATCGAATTATGGAGTTACTTAATCAAATCTTCATTATTTTTCTGCATTTCTATTAGTAGTTTTTTAATTAGCATAATTCATGTTGGTACAAATACAGTACAAATAAACGTCACACAACACCAGTTTATTACAATATAAGCGCAAAATGCACACATATATTACAATACAAGTACAAAATGAACTAATATTATGGTGATTGATTTCGGTGAACTACGCTCTCTTTCCTCAGATCTGAGGAATTCATAAAATAATCAGAACAAAAAACAAACCACGCTCCAGTCTGAGGAAGGTGATCGTGGTTCACGGAAATCGATCACCAAAATATATGTGCATTTTGTAATTGTATTATAGTATATTTGTGCATTTTGTGATTATATTGTAATACATTTGTTTTGTGTGACGTTCACTTATTCTGTTTTATTAGTGCTACAGTATTATTTTAGTAATACATAATACAGTATTATATTAGTAATATAGTTAATGTTTGCTCAAAGAAATTTTGTCTAGCGTTTGTCGTTTCCAAGTTTACAAGGGGATTAAAAAAATTAATTTATCATTAACTTGTTTGAATTATTATATGATACCTATACCAAACTAATCTAATGAATCAAACTGTCATCCACCCTCAAGAAATTATTTTATTATTATTATTCTCGTTACAGTGACGGGTTATAGACGACTCACGCACATTTCACTCATAAAAACGTGTTATTAAATCCAAATATCACAATAAAAAAATTACTATAAGCAAAATCGTCGGCATAAGTTTGTCTTAAAGAATATAACATGGTGGACACTATACAATTAGTTTGAAAATTATTGCTTACTTATTTTAAGTTTGAGAGTACATTAAAGTTAAGAATTTTGTCATTTCAGACCAGTGGCGTGTGGCCGTTCCGCCAGTACCAAAGTTATTTTATTAGGACTATAATAGCATAAATCATGTTTCCATTGAATTCGTGTTCAAACTTTTTATTCAGCTGCGTGCTTCAGTTGCTTTTCTAGTCCTAGATATGCGTGTTAAAACAAGTAATTCACTTCGAACAAATTAGCTGAATATATAGTATTATCAAACTGGGAGTGTGGCTGGACGCCAGGTAGGTTCACTCACACACACACAGGGGATTAGAACCGACCCGACTCACCCGGGACCGGCCGCACTTCCGCTCGATTAGTCACTTTTCCAATCAATCATTATTTTTTTAATGTTGCCATTTTATCTCGAAATGGTTAATAAATATGGAATCTACTCACAATTACAAGAAAAATTATATCAAACAACGTATTATTTAAAATTTAGTTTATTTTACGAAAATTGTTCACAGAATTTATAAATCGTGTAATTTTTAAATATTGCAACTAATTCTCTTAAGATTCACTACAGCAAATTTTAGATTGTTTTGTATCATTTTCCTTGTAATTTTGAGTAGACTTCATATTTATTAACCACTTCGAGATAAAATAGCAAAATTTAAAAAATACTGATTGACTGGAAAGGTCAACTAAGTGACTAATCAAGCAGAAGTGCGGATGGACCCGGGTGGGTCAGGTCGGTCCCATCGATATATATACTACTTAAATGGATAACTCACGGAGCGGGCGAAACGGAGCGCAGAACGGTCTCAGGGGTTAAGGGGAATGTTCTGTCTTGCATGGCGTTCTACAGACTTTCCTATCTTTTTAGTCATAGTTCCATAAAATTGTTGTTAATTAGTGAAATAGTAAACGATATATCTCCGTATTGTGCAGCTTACAAATGCAATAGTTCTTTTATAAAAGGAAGTGGCTTATCTTTTCATAGGTAAGTGGAATATATAGGTGTATATGTACAACGAATGTATGTATGACTGTGATTCTGTCTGTTTATTTTTTATTTCTTGCGACACATTCATCCGATTGTCGTGAAAGTTTGGAATGTTTTTTATTTTTTCCCATGGAAGGTTTTAAGAATGGGTGTATTCGCATCTGACATTAAGACTTCGGCTTCTTTCACATTATACGATTTCGTTTATACGAAAAAATGTTGTACGGAAAATAATTTTTAGTCGACTAAAGGAGGATATGGGACATTTAACATTGCACGATTCCCACATGTTTTTTCCGTGTAGCAGTCGTTCACTGCCAGTAGAGCTCGACGATTTCGTTTCGTCGCTTGAGCTCAGTGGCCCACGCAGGATGAAGTGAGCGCTTGCACCCTACACGATTTCCTTCGTACGGGCGATGACGTAGTTCTTATCAATCGAGCTTCGCGTGGCTATATACAGTGGGTTTTCTTTTGTGATTTGTTCAAAAGATGGATAGCATCGAAAATTACATTTTGCTTAATATTCTCACTGACCATAATACATTTTATTCTTATAACGCAAACTAAATAAATCATTAAAACAGTAAAATTTAATGTTCTTCTAATTAAAAAAAGTGCATTTATTACAGTTTCAATTATATGTATCTGCATGGTGATATAATAAAAATATTATCAACAATTTGAAATTGTTTACTATTACTTGATCCTTATTAAGTGTTCATTAATAATAATAGTTTACTGTATGTTTTCGAACATGAAATCTCACCAGAGAAGGCATATTTGTTTTAAAATATTAAAAATATATATAATGTAGTATGTAACATACAGTATTAATATTAAATAGTACATAATTTTGGTCGACATTTTAACATTGCATGTTAAATATTTTGTACAAGGATAATGAAGATTAACATTAATAGTAACGTGACATAATTTTTTTCATGTTTGATGGCTTTCAACCAAGATACCAAAAAACGATACTAATAATACTAAATAATAACAATACAAAGATCAAAACTGGTTTCACTCCTCAACTAATCATAATAACGAAATAAATAATAGAGAATTTGTTAATATGATTTTATTCATATTTCAAAAATAACCATAAATCCAAGAAATCTGCAGAAATATTGATTTTTTGGCAAAATCTAAAGAATGTGCTTGGAATTTATTTCATTAAAAATATTTCAAAGATAACCTACAATATTAAGTTTTTAAAATTATTATCAAGCTATAATTAATGTAATAATTAACAGTATAAATACTCCACGACTTATGAGAAATTTATACACAAGTATACATTTTGCAACGACGATAAAAAACCACATTGGGATTATTTGTTTGCAGTCAATATTAACAAATTCAAACAACTAATTAGACGGATGTCACAACTCAACTGAGGGTTCACCAGTTCCCAAGCCCTTTTGGACGGAAAAATCGTTTCCATGTCCCATCGTCCCATGTGAAAACCAACCAACAACGGAAAAAACTTGAACGAAAATATATCGTACGAACGAAATCGTGTAGTATGAAAAAGGCCTTCCGGTCCGAGATTGACACATCCGCCCACCCATACACGTATAGTGGTATTGACTCACCCGCCCACCCATGCACGCACAGTGGTACTGCCCCACCAGCCCACCCATACACGTATAGTGGTATTGACTCACCCGCCCACCCATGCACGCACAGTGGTACTGCCCCACCAGCCCACCCATACACGTATAGTGGTATTGACTCACCCGCCCACCCATGCACGCACAGTGGTACTGCCCCACCAGCCCACCCATACACGTATAGTGGTATTGACTCACCCGCCCACCCATGCACGCACAGTGGTACTGCCCCACCAGCCCACCCATACACGTATAGTGGTATTGACTCACCCGCCCACCCATGCACGTACAGTGATACTGACCCACCCGCCCACCCATACACATATGTATAGTGGTACTGACCCACCCATATACGTTCTGTGGGTATTGAAAGCTATTCGCGTGACCTTGTTTGTCATGGTGGGTTATGATGATATGAGGAAACATTTTGATTTACGCGGGGTTCAATCAGAGCATTTTAAAAATAATTTACAGGACAACTGAGTCGATTTTATTAGGAGTCCTCTAATTTAACATTTATTTTAACAACAATTATATATTAATGTTTAAATATTTTTATAGCAATTGCAAAGAACGAGTAAATATCTAGTGTGTATAAACTGTTATGCTTATATCACCGTATACTTGAGTTTTTCAAGTTTAAACTTGATTGTATGGTTCAATGTATAGAACTAGGATATACTAGATCAAGTAATGTTGATGTGTACCTTGTTGTGTTTTTCTTAATAAATAGTGATATTATTGTATATTAAGAGATTGTATTTTCAAGGTGTTTGTCCAATTCAAATTCTTTATTGTGTAGCATGACAATGTGATAATTGTATTACACTTGTCATTAAATAAGTCTAATTTAAAGATTGTACAAGAAACTTAATAAATGTACGTTAACAAAAAATATAAACTTGTTTTTATACCCACCGATATTATAGTACGTGTATGGGTGGATGGGTCAATACCACAGCACGTTTATGGGTTGGTGGGTTGATGAAGTCATGGAGGGAGACTTCAACATCAAATGTATCAGTGTGATGTTTATTTGATGGAAAGTCTGATAAACAGGTCACTATAGTTTGGCAGAGGGAAAAATTGAGGGAGTTTCGGGGCCCAACATTATTCCAGAGCTCGTCAATGTTTCAGTATAGTTTTCGCTGTCTTTGATAGCATTTAATTGTCTAACTGCACGTACAGGGCAATTTCCCACCCGCCCTCCCATACACGTACAGTGGTAATTTCCCACCCGCCCTCCCATACACGTACAGTGGTAATTTCCCACCCGCCCTCCCATACACGTACAGTGGTAATTTCCCACCCGCCCTCCCATACACGTACAGTGGTAATTTCCCACCCGCCCTCCCATACACGTATAGTGGTAATTTCCCACCCGCCCTCCCATACACGTACAGTGGTAATTTCCCACCCACCCTCCCATACACGTACAGTGGTAATATCCCACCCACCCTTCCATACACGTACAGTGGTAATATCCCACCCACCCTTCCATACACGAACAGTGGTAATATCCCACCCACCCTTCCATACACGTACAGTGGTAATTTCCCACCCGCCCTCCCATACACGTACAGTGGTAATTTCCCACCCGCCCTCCCATACACGTACAGTGGTAATTTCCCACCCGCCCTCCCATACACGTATAGTGGTAATTTCCCACCCGCCCTCCCATACACGTACAGTGGTAATTTCCCACCCGCCCTCCCATACACGTACAGTGGTAATTTCCCACCCGCCCTCCCATACACGTACAGTGGTAATTTCCCACCCACCCTTCCATACACGTACAGTGGTAATATCCCACCCACACTTCTATACACGTACAGTGGTAATATCCCACCCACCCTTCCATACACGTACAGTGGTAATTTCCCACCCGGCCTCCCATACACGTACAGTGGTAATTTCCCACCCACCCTTCCATACACGAACAGTGGTAAATTTTTGTTTTTATATCATGTTTTTCTTGCCAATCATACTGGTAATGTAGTATTGTACAAGCAATATTGTATATAAATCCACAACAACTATATTTTACAAGATTAATGAATTTTATTTTATGAAACTGTTTAAGAAGTCTTTATTTTGCGAAAATCAGCAACATATATACTGTAGGTTTTGTGATGCATTTCACTCTTTGGGGCCTCTTTAATTAATTATTTATGTATGATAAACTTCTTTGAGGGGTTAATCAAACTGCACACTACAGTTCATTAACTAAAGTACTAATATAAGAATTTAATTATATGCTAATATAAGTACGCTAGCATAAAATTAGCAAACACGTTTTTTGCAACGTACTTATATTAGCAAAAACAGTTTACTTAACAATTGAAACAGTTCCAGTGTTGTATTGAAAAAAGTCAGTTGGGCAGCACTGGGCACCTTCACTGTGGTGGGGGTAGAGCGGTGAGCCGGCTCGCATTTACAGAATCAAGTGCACGATCCAGTTAGAGTAGTATACATCGATGGTCGGTCCTAATCCCCTGTGTGTGTGTGAGTGAACCTACTTGGCGTCCAGCCGCACTCCCAGTTTGATAATGCTATAGTTGACGTTGATAAAACATGAATGATTTTACATCATACCAATGTTTAAACATGCAAAATCTGGTACTTGCCTTGAAGCGATAATCTAGCGTTAGCAAATAATGCGTTGTTTCACAGAGAAGAAAGAAGCAGAGGTCGCATCAAATAGGGCGCTAATTGTGTGTTGAGTAATTATTTCTCAACTATGTCATACGATTGCTAGATCAGCAACTTGTCAGTCTCTCAGGAAGGCCACAAAAACTTACTAAGTGGGGTTTGGACTGTTGTACCTTAATAACGCTAAATACCTATGTTACAGATGAAAATGGACTAGAAAGATAAAAAATAATTAATACATTAGATTTGTTATATAATTTACGTTTATTACATATTGTTTGTTTAATTATCCTTTTAGTTAATTTATTTTTTGTAAATAATGCTGTTAGTTAATTATATGAGAATTTAACGTTTTCGCAATCCTTTATCCATAAACACATGTTTGCATGATCGCTTTTATCCAGTGACGTGTCAAACGCGGACAGTCATATTGCCATGAATGGGGGGGAGGGGGTGACAATCTGCTGCCCGAGTTCAGATTGATCACTGCATTGTAGTCGGTATGGGCTTCCCCTCACATATTAAAATAACACTACAAGAATGCCACGCCGTCCCTCCCACCCCATCAAAGTTCGCCCCTCAGACCTAGGAATGTACAATATTACACGCCTTGTCTGGCATGTTAGTGCAAACAATATTTCAAATAGTTTTAAGTTGATTTAGTAAGTGGACCTGAATTTTCATATGCACAGGATTTTGGATTTTAAACTATTTAGTTTGTGAATTTGAGGAGTTTGCAGTGGATATCCATACATTAAAAGTATAATAAAATTGTTCAGTTCTATTTTGAAACTGAACAAAATGTTTAAATGTGCTTAAACAGTATATAATATTATTGCAACATTTGACTGTTAGTGAGTATGGTTTATTCAGTTCTGCCAAATTATTATATGTAGTTTATGTTTGTTTAAAATAAATTTTTCATTTTAATAATATCTACTTTATTTCTACCCAATCACGTCACTTTCACGTAGTCTTGTAAAAAAATAGTTTACTCATCATATTTTTATTAACATTGATATCGATTTGTGTTACGGACAGCCGGCGGGTCTAGTCGTGACGTCACAGACCTCTCAAAACGTAGGCACCATCGCAGCATATTGAGTGGGCCAACCTCCTCATTACAAGCCTAGTGTAGGCCTTACATTTTATGATTATATTTTTACCCCACTAGAGATTGAGAACAGTAATTTCTTTTCATCAACTTGTGATTTTCTTTAGTTGAATTGTATTTTTATCTAAAGTGGCTGTACGAATGCCATTATTTCTTTCAAATTCAGAAAATTTTATAGTTATTGACAAACTCAATTACATAATAAGTGTCATATGTACATAAAATAATAATAACTAATTAATATAGGTACAATAAATTTATACACTAACAAAAAAAGTCTTTCTCATCTAGGGAGCTATCAAATAAAATAACTAAATAATAAATACAATTACATTTGTAAACCAATAAAGAAAATCATATGTAATTATCATCGAGGAAGTTATTCTAACTATAATGTTCCTTGTTGTTGAACAAAACTTTAAAATTTTCTAAAGGAAACTAAATTATTAGAATTCTCATAAATATGTGGAAATTTATAATATACTTTAATGCATGATAAAAAATCTTTTTTAATGTTGAATCATGCTTAGGAAGGGTCAAGTGGTTTACATAGCGAAAATTGTAAGAAGATCTGTGAATAGGGAGGAGTTACTTGTTTTTTAAGACGTGTGTGGTAAATAACTAAGCCTATGCATTGTAGAACACATTCTAATAACAAACAATTGCGACACTCCGTTAGATATTGCCGACAAACACGACACTAGCGATCCTAGCGGCCAGCCAGCAGCACTGCACTGTTTACATCCACAGATGTAATTAGTAAATGTCAAATAGCTAATAATAATCTGTCATGGTATTTTTATATCGTTATCATTTCACTTGTTTGCAAGATACAATGCAATACATCGGTATGGGGTGTAGTTGTGCGATCCGTGGAGCGCTAACTACATAGCACTGCAATGTAAGTTTCGAGACTGTATATTGTTAGATTGTGGTCTTGAATGTATAGCATCACAAATTTAAACATTTTATTTTTCTTAAAAAGCCCTCTACATGGCTGAGATCTGGAAAGATCAAAAATGACTTTGGGGTTCCTTTTCACGAAGAATACAGGAGTTACATTATAAGGAGGGAGGGGGGTCTCATGATTACTGTAAATCAAAGGTCTTTCACAAACAAATAAAATATTTCATTATTTTTACAAATTTTATAATTTCGTCAGATAAATGATGATTACAGTTAACATCACATTCAATTTACATTGAAACATTTAACAATAGCAGGCTTACACTTATAAAAATGTCATGTTAAATTTCCAGGCCCGATTAAGTGACTAACCTAGATCTTTGTAGAAATTTATTCACCTGACTTTTTATCAGTTTGGCATTGTGTTACAGATTCTAGAACCATTAAGCGATCTATTAAGCGAACCATTTAAAACTAAGCTTGTCCGAAAAGTTAGTTTTAAATGGGATGGAGGCCAGCTTATTGTTCAAAATAACATGTTATGTATGTTAAGAGACTGTCATTTGTGTTTGGGGATTCATATTGTAATTATGGAAAGATAGTAAATAATTCGAATGTCATAACTCAATGTTAAGTCCTACATACATTGAATTAACGTCTTATTCCGCCACCTAATGGTGTGGTTTGCAAGACAAAGTTTGATCTAATACACTTTTATTATTGCTACGCCATATTTTGGTACATACATTCTCCTTGAAGTGGACGGTTGAACACTGGAGTAATGTCCCCATCAGCTTGTGTGGGTTCCACGTCACTGAATCAGCTCTGAAAAATACAAATAATCAAAAAATGTATCGGAAAGGTTGCTTGAAGTGGATGGATGGTTGATGATAGGATCGTTGTTTCCTCTGTTTTGTGTTTTCTACGCAAACGCTATAAATATAACATAATATAATATATATATTATGGTTTGTTGTCAGCTACCATTTGTTAACTTTGAAAAGCTGTGAAATATAATCGGATCAATATCCAAAAGTTATGTTAATCTTGTCATGTCATTAATAAGAACAAAAATATGTAATATGATCTCCTGTTACAAAGTAATGTACAATCCATCGAGCCATTTACGACCTCCCTCACTGATTCTGTTTATGATGGCTAATCCCTCCGTATTTATTTTCTTGTTATTTGCTCAAATATTTATTTACACGCTGTTATCGTTAAATTTTTAGATCTTTACTTTTGTTATTAAATTGTTCTGTTAATATAGTTCCTTGTTTAATAAATGAAATGAAAAATGGCTTCATTGACTAAGTGTACAAAGTCCTCTCTTACACCTAACCAACAACAACAAAACATTACGTCAAAATATAATAAACTAACTTTACTTCACACATTCACTAGTAAAATAAAATTAATACATTTTTTAATTTACTATTTTTAAATTAACAGAAACCTTTTAATAAATACATAAAACTAAACAAAACTGAAAACTTAGGAAACATTTTAATTAATCTAGTAATAACAGTCATTCATCAACATACTGTATATACATTGCCATAAACATATTCCCTGGCTCGAGAAACACTCAATCCCGCGAGGCCAGCAGCAGGCCTTCAATACACGCCCGGAACCGAGCCCGCTCAACAACGCTTCTGATGTGATTGGGCAGATTATTCCAAAGTCGGTAAACGGCCACTGTGAACGATTTGTTGTACATAGAAGTTCTATGAGTGGGAATTGATAACAGTGTTTCTCTCCGCGCCGAGTGTTTCTGGAACTGATCTCAAGATGAAAGAAAAGCGTTCAGACAAATAAGCAGGTGAATCGAGATGTAAAATATAATGCAGCATAATGAGTTTATGGAGCTGTCGGATTTTACCAATTTCATGAGACAAAGATCGATAAAAAGGGGAGTTACGTGATCTCTGTATCTAAGATTGAAAATAAAGCGAATGCAATAATTTAGAGCACGCTGCAATCTGTCTGCAGCTCAACCGTCATGTCATTGACAACAACGTCGCAATAGTAAAAGTGGGGAAATATTAGAGTTTTCACAAACATCACTTTCCTGTTCAAGGGTAAATAAACAGCAAATATTTTAAGACTATGAATGCCAGAAAATACTCCATTACAAGTTTCATTAGTGTAATCTGACCAGGTTAAGTGCTTTGTCATCGTCAGACCAAGGTTCTTGACCTTGTCACTGTATTGAAGTTGGTGGTTGCTGAGCGTAAGTCTAGGGCAGTTTTCAAAATCGATATTTCTCAGTAATCTAGGAGAACCTATTATAATGGCTTGGGTTTTGTTTTCATTTAGTGTCCCCAAATGTTTGAAGGCCCAAGTTCCCAATAGCGTCAATATCATCATTCATGTTAGAAACGGTCTTTGGTACTTCAGTTATAGAACAATGACAGTAAAACTGGCTCAGTTGAAAAAGAACCAAGCCAGTGGAGGATCTATCGAGTCAGCATTAATTTGTTGTACAAAAAGTCACAAGCACCAGATAGATCAATAGGAATATCGACCAAGTAATCATTGATGACGTTCAGATCCATATTGACCGGTCGATCACAGCTACCTTTACCAATACCAATCTCTTTAACCCTTGACCATAAAGACTTAGAAGATTGTGGTACTGAGAAATGTCTGTAATAAAAGCGAATTTTGGAATACGAAATTCTTGTTTGGTTCTATTTCTCAGTCTTTTGTAATTAGCCCAATCGATATGATATTTGGTACGTTTAGCTTTACGAAATGCAACGTCTCTTTGTTTCTGGAGATTACGGATGAAATCCAAGGAGCCTGCAGCCTGGAAACTCGCTTTAAAACTAATGGAATGAGTCGATCACAAAGAGATGATATCAAGCAGTTAAATTTATCGACCAAAAGATCAATATCAGGAGCAAAAAGAACTTCATTCCAGTTCAAGGTACAGGCGTCAATAAGAAGTGCGTCCTGATTAATGTCTTTGTAGTTTCTATGAGAAATAAATTTAGGGCTATATTTAGAGTAGACAGCCTGTACACACAGAATATTAAGACATGTCTTGAGAGGCCAGGAGCAGGACAGTGTCCGTGGTGCATGACGTGGTCGAGGTCAGAGACAAACATCACATCCAGACATGTGTCAGCTGTAGCAGTATGGTGAGTAGCAGTCAAAGGTAGTAGAGTTAATATAGATGACTGGAATATATTAGTAAAGTAGGTTTTGTCATAGTTATTAGGTCCAAGTAAGTTACAGTAATGACATGACGATAAGGAGTCATAATATTGATAAGGGAGTGTTCAAATTCTGCATGAAACCCCAGGTTAGGTGCCCTGTAACAAACTGCAGGTAGAACATGTGTTCCATTACAACTGACATTAATGCTATTTATTTTATATAATAGTATATATATTTAAGTTATATCTTTTTTGTTAAGCAATTCCATATTTATTACATTTTTTATCGATTTGTTTCGGCTTTGAGAACGATGTTGGACAAAGTGAATATTAGACTTGTGTTTTTTTTTTTTTTTTTTTTTTTTTTTTTTTTTTTTTTAGACCTGAAAAAACAGTGTTATGTGGTTTGTTATCTGACAAACAAGATTTGCTATTTCTATTTTTGTTGTTATAAAATGTTTTTTCTCTTTAGCGCTATAATGTAATAGGCATTAGCTGTTTTGTAGCACTTAAAATAAAATAAATAAATAAAAGAGTGCAGGGAACACTCTGTAATTATGTTATCCATTGTTTGGATAGACTCCCCGTAATCACACGACTGACTGATCTAGTGTCAATCCCTATTCATACTTCCAGTAGTTATAGTTATATTTGCCCATGCCAGTTCAGAACCGATTCCACTCCCTACGAGAGAGGTTCATCCCACCTACAGGTATTTACGGATCGTTATTAAAGCACACTGGGAGGCCTTTACCACAAGGTTTGACAATAGCATCAAGTTAATTCCTCCTACAATAAGAAATTACGATCGTTTTACAAATCTCGTCTCGTCCATTGCAGTGCTAAAGCTTGCATACCAAGAGAATACAGAAAGGAGTAAGGAATACCAGGATGGAGTAAGGAATCAGATGACCTTAACAAAGAGTTTAATGCCACTGAAAACTCCAACACAGCTAAACTGCTGCTGCACTCTCTTGACAGTACCAGAAGAGAAAAATGGGTTTAAACTGTTGAAGATATAAACTTTACCCACATCAGTAGAAAAGCGTGGTCGCTTTTAAGGAAATCTGGTAAAGCGTGGTCGCTACTGGTAAATCTCCAAATCAAAGAGAAGTGCTCCACTCAAATATAGCGAAACGGATAGTCAGCTTATCAAAGTCAACCTGCCATCCTCATGACAAACATGTGCTTTACAAGTTGAATGAAAAAAAAGAGTCAAATGGCACTCCTGGAAGTATCCAGAATTATCACGGAGGAAGAGATAGAGAGGATGATTTCTGATATACCAGCAAGGAAAGCTGGCGGTACAACGATATCTTTCCGAAATTTCCGTTGTATGCTGGTAGAAAAGCGAAACAATGGCTTCGAACAGTCTACAATAAGATATTAGCAACAGAAAATTTGTCAAAAGCTTTCAAGCGATCAAAAGTAGTAGCTGCTAGTGGCATTGACCGGAGGGTTCCGACGTTATCGCAAGATAACAGAATCCAACATCTAGCGTGGCTGTTCCTTGGATGGGTAACCGTCTGAGCGATCCCGTTCTTGCACGCAGCCCGCCTGCCCTATCACTTGTGGTGGTTCGGAATTCACCCTTAAGCCGTTGGTTCCCAGGTTAAGTGTTAGAAAAGGGTTCTTAGCCTTAACTTCGCCTGGTAAAATAAGACGATCTTAAACTTTTTCTTTTAGCTGTTCTGAAACCTGGCAAAGATCCTGAACGAGTGGAAAGTTATGGCCCAATATCTCGTCTTAGTGTTTGTTATAAGTTGCTGGAAAGACTGTTATACAACAGAATATCACATATTCTTGATTATAATGTTCCAGTTGAGCAGGCTGGTTTTCGTTCAGGCCGAAGTTGTAGTAACGAGATCCTAGCTCTGACATCATTTATCGAGAATGGGTTTGAAAAGAAATTGAAAACATCTGCAGTTTTTATTAATAATATAGCAGCTTGTGACACAGTATGGAGCAAAGGTTTGTTGTTTACGTTCTACAGCCTCCTTCCCTGTCCCATTATATTTCGACTTTTGTAGTCAATGCTTAGTGCCAGGCTAATAAACGTTTATCTCGGTCGTGAAGAAAGCTCTTTTAGTAGACAGCTGAAGGATGGGCTGCCACAGGGGTCTGTACTTGCTCCAATTTTATTCAACGTGTATACTGCTGACATCCCAATCACAAAGTCAGGAATTCGAGGGCACTTGCATCCCTCGAAGAATATTTTAGAAACTGGAAGCTGAATCCTAAGCCATCAAAAACTGAAGTAGCCTGCTTCTACTTAAGTAACACACTGGCTAATCGAAAACTGAACGTCTTCCTGAATGGTGTAAAACTCCATCATAGTGAGCATCCTCAGTACCTGGGAGTAACGTTAGATCGATCACTGACCTTTAAAAGCCATCTTAAAAAACGTAGCTAAAATTAAAACCAGGGCAAATATATTAATCAATTTGCCAGAACATCTTGGGGAGCCAACGCATACGTCCTGTGTACTACTGCTTTGTGACTGGTCTATTCAGAAGCTGAATATAGTGCTCCAATTTGGCTAAATAGGGTCATGAGAGCTATTAGTAGCACTCTCATGTCAACTCCACTTCCTTGGCTCCAAGTGTTGTGAAATATAGCTCCTCCAGAGATAAGACGTCAGGAGGCACTACTCAAAGAATTCAATAAGATCTGGATTGCTCCGCACCTACCCATTATACAGGATCTACCACGTCAGAACGGTCGCTTAAAATAACGAAATCCTCCTCTACGTACTGCTTTCCATTTGAGCTGATCAAACAAACTTCTCGCCCAATACCAGCTGGGTCGTAGCTTGGAACAGTTTTGATGGACGTAATAAGATCCTCAATAATGATCCGTCAATACCTGACCTATAGGTAGGAGTGGACACTGTTAAATCGGTTCCTAATTGGCGTTGACAGGTGCCAATTAGGTATACTGGAAGTATAAATGGAGATTGACAGTAGATCAGTCATGTGATTGCGGGTAGTCTATCCAAACAATGGACCACATAGTTACAGAGTGCCCCCTGCGCTCTTTTACGGAGGGATTGGTCAGCATACAGAGAATCAGTAAGGCAGGTGATGGATGGCTCGATTGATTGGATTTAGCTTTGTGACAGTAGATCACTTAACATTTTATAATCAATGAATTTATAACTATGACTTTTGGATATTTATCGAAATATACATCGTAGCTTTATAATTAAAAAATGGTAGCTGACAACAAACCATACGATATACAAACCATACAGTATATATATATATATATATATATATATATATATATATATATATATATATATATATATATATATATATATACTGTACGTATATGGGAGGGCGATTCTGCCAATACCACTGTAGGTGTATGGGAAGGCGAGTGTGTCAATACCACTATGCAGGTATGGATGGGCGAGTGTGTCAATACCTCTTATATGTATGGGTGGGCTGGTTGATGGGTCAACACCATTGAACGTGTATGGGTGGGTGGGTCAATACCACTGTTGTTAGTATGGGTAAGAGTGTGGTATAGATAACGTGATGTTCTCCTGAAGTGGGATAAGTACAATGGAAAAGAATGACGCGAAGGGTACCGGTTTGTAATAAAAAATCTCTTCCACGTTCATACTACATCTAAATAGAAATCCTAATTACTTTTATTGGTTTTCTAATTAATAAATCATTCCTGAAGAAAACACGCTTAGCAACTACAATATATCTTCATTTTCTATTTACTTCCCATTAGATTGCGTGGGTTTTATCGGTCTGAATGCAAAAATATGTAAAACACCCATTTATTTATATAAAATACTCTTTGAAAAAAAAAAAACAAAAACAGTTTAATCACTTATGATGTGGCATGAAGCATCTTACAGGGAGCATGTGTTAGGAAGTATTTTTACATTTATAAGATATTGTAGACTTACACAGAGGGTGCGCTTTAAGTTAGTTACCCGTAACTTGTTTCGACAGTTTATAAAAGCTTTTTTAACATGCCATTAAATTAATACTAAGCCACACTACATATAGAGTGTTTCAGCGTTATTAGGGGTCACTTGGGGTCCAAGATCTGGGAGTCAACTTCTATTTTAAATGGTAATGTAGTCATGTTATATACCATTTAACACCGACATTTAAAGCTGAAAACGATAGCGCAATAGGAGTGGATAGCGGACGTGTCGTTCTTTAGTTATTAATTATTTTGCTGTTTTATTTAAATGGTCATGACTTGTGTATCTTTCTACTTAAAACCAATTTGTAAACGACTTACTTTTTTTTAAGTACCCTAAAAACACGAATCTTGTTTTGTTTAACAACAGCCATGGCAAATTAGTTTTAATTAGGAAAATACATAGGGGATGAACAATTAAATTAAATAACTTATCACTAAACACGTTGTTTCCTTACAACATTCTAATTGCGTTATCATTTTCAGCTTGGAATGGTGGTGCTAAATCACATATCACATGACGATGTTCACATTTAAAGTGCCCTCCTAGATCTTGGCACCCAAGTGATCCCTAGTAACCAAATCAAATAGTTTATTTGCATTGATCAATATTTACATTGAAATAGAATTTTCAATGTATATAGTTATAAATTACTTTATGATATATTAAAATCACGTACATCTTAATGATATATTATGTTATTTGATATAATAACAGGTTTTAACATTGAAACACTTAAATTTAGCGAGGGTTAGTACTAATATAAAAGAATATATTTAAAAAGAAAATATTTTATAACCTGTGAAAACAAGTCAGGGGATAATTGAATTATAACTCACTCTGTATATTGGAAGCACTAGAAGTGTGTAATTAGTATTCTAATTCATAAAACTTAAGGCACACAGCTCATATAACACTGGTGAAAGTTTTACGTAGTTCTTTGTTGTTCATATGAGCAATTTTTGTATTTTAATTTTATTTATTCGTTTTTTAAATCAGTTAAGTAAGTAAGGTTTAGCTACTTGAATTTGGTTGACTGGTTTTGTTTGAGGGATGTCTGAGAAGTGTCCTCTTGTATTCCGACTTATCGCACAATATTGTCAATACGATGTTTCAGTTGCAGCCTTCAATCGTCAATTCCAACTCTCTAGACAAATTGCTAATGAAGAAACTTAAGGGTAAAGATTTTGAATTTTTTGATGTGCTATCTGTGGGGCAGTGGCGCCTTCTTGCTTCGAGCGGAAATTTAACCCTTAACTATTATCCTAGGGTCATTTTTGACCCTAGAGTGTAATTATTTTAATTTAATATCATTTGTAATTGTGCTATCTCTTTATCTAATCTCTTTTCAGCTAATGAGACACACGGTGCATGCGGTTGGATCTTGTTCGGTCACTCCGTATCTGGCTGGGAAGCTTCTGGGGTCAATAGTGACCACATTGATAGTAGTTACGTTATACTGTTCTCTTTTTTTTTTAATTTCTTCTAATTTGAAATTTTAATTCTAAAGAAGATGTGAATTATGTCCTAGAGGAAATGACAGGAAACATTCAACTGTGTAAGTTATTTGCAAACAGGCAGTGTGAGTATTATGTGTGAAGTGTGCTAATAAGTCAAATTGGGCAGTAAGAAGTCACCAACTTTAGAAGATGTATTTTTTACTTTAGCAGTTATGGGGCCAAGTACTATAATTCCTTATAATATAAGTCTAGTTCTAAAAGATTATATATAGCTTTGATTTTTATAACTTAACTAAGGTTACAAAATAGTATAGTTTTTGTAAAATGTTTTTTCAAGAAAATGAATTTGTAATATTAAAGAAAATTTAAAATGAAAACTCTTTTATGTATAAAATAATACAAAAATGGTTATACTTACAAGAAGACAAGATAGGAAAAAGGTTATTATCATTTAAGTTATTAAAATAATAATTTTGAGATGTTTTATGTTTTTTTTTTTAAATGGGGTGAGTACTATTTACGTTAATCAAAATAAGCATAGTAGTTAAGACATGTGTGGAGGAGTTAACACAGAACTATTGAAATATTCCTGGGTTTGATTTTTCGTACCAAGCAACACGTTTTTTTCTTCCATTTCATACTACCATTATACGAGTAGTATGAAATAGAATTTTAAGCTTTTTTAATAAATTATGTTTGTTAATTTGCCGTGCTAAAGTGTTGATAATAACCTTATCAGTTCCTCTCACGAAATCTGGACAGATTAAATTCATAATGTAAATTTAATGTCTAAGTTATATTTCTTAACTTTTAAAAATTACATGTACAGAAAACATCGGTACTTCATTACACAAACAAACGGAGTTTTGTTCTGTTTTATCGATTTAGTGAGGAGATATTCTGGGTAAATGTCCCTTTTAATATTTTAATGTAAAAGGGTTTAATGTACTAATTTTAATGGAAATTGTTGTCTTAAACATTGTTATCACTTTTTGTGATAAATTACTTGCAAAATTATTAGCGGGAGTTGGGGGGGGGGGGGTTGTACCGTCTACCACAGGACCACATCTGTTTGCCCATGATTTAATGGCCCCAGTCACAGGTGTGTAAGCCTAGAGGCAATTAATAGGGTGGAAAGGGGTGACAGCTTTTTCACCTGACACATGTTCCAGCAACCAGTTGCCTCACTTTCCTCCGGACACGTTGGTAGCCCTGTACAACTAATGTAACTACCAACGACATTACATGTCGAATATATGCTTCACCGAATGTAATTCAAATTCAAAAATGTTTATTCATACACAAAATGCGATATTACACAATAATACTTTCAAAATTTAGTATGATTATTAAGTTCTAGTAGTACTACTGGTTATTAAGCACACAGAAAATAGACTATTTGAAAACCAGAAGTGGAACAACAATTATTGTACTATAACTCTCAGAAACTATTCACATATCATAATCTAATGTGTTAGCAATGATTAATCTGTAATGTAAATGCTAAAATATCAGCTGTTTAATATTTACTTCATCATCTGTCATGAAATGCATTTAACACCAGCAATTCAATGTCTAATAAAATTAAACAGAGCATACATCGTATTGCCTAAATTAGTGTCACTCCTTTATTTATGAACAGATTTTATTCAATTAGGACTTGTTAGATTTTGTATTACATTTCAGATCTTTTTTATAACTTGCACACTTTTTCTAAGATTACGTGTTTTTTGCGCAATTTATAGTTAAAAGTTTAAGTGCCGCCATTTTGAAAACATTGAATATAATAAAATGATATTATCACAACCTTAAAGAGAGCATAACAGGTACTTCATTCCAAATGTGAGCACTGTATTGTAAGGAGTTATGAAATTACTCATCATTTAGTGAAAATAGAAAATTGGCCGCCATATTGAAAACGAATCATATTAGGAACTATATGTATAGGAACTTTTTTACTTATATTTACCCACCTTAAGTTTTGGAACGCAGTTTGGGAACACCCTGTATAACCTCCAGGAACAAATTCAAAATAAATATTAAAAAGGCAAAAAGAAATTTACTATTTGAAAACCTGTAAGGAATGTGCGGAAGCAAAGGCAAATTGTAAATAATATGATAGGTGAGAATAAATATAAAAATAATATTGCCCAGTTAGATATCAACTCCAACTGACTTTATTACTGACGATAAAGATATTGCTACAGAATTTCAACCGTTAAAAAATAGAAATTTCTAAGTTATGATAATAATAATGTCATATTTCATTCACACTTTAAAATCAATATAAAAACATCTTAATCAAATCACTTATTGTTCATTTATATTTAACAATGTTTGGAATATAGTCAATCAGTGTTTATATAAGGTCTAAAAACATAAAAATACAACTATATATATATATATATACACAGATACACAGATATATAAGACAACATCATTAAATATAATAGTCACACAAATCAGTGAAAATCGTTGATTGCTTAAAAACTCGCCTATTGAATAATATGCCTTGTCTAAAAGATATTGTTTTAACCTGCTTTTGAAAACCCTCTCACTATCACTTTTTCTAATATTATCCGGGATACTGCCAAATATGACCGGGCCAAGATATGCAGATGATTTCTGAAAAATGGCTTTATGATGATGAGGTATGATAAAATTATTTTTATTTCTTGTTTTGTAGGGATGACTATGGGTAGAGACAAGATATTGATTTTTGAAAACAAACAGAGTGAAATTGAATAATGATGGAAGGGTTAAAATAGATTGATCACAGAACACCTGCCTACATCTCAGACTGATGTACATCTCAGACCTGCCTACAGCTGTCTCTAAATCTCATACGAAAACAATCCTAACTGCCCGTTTTTGAAGCTTAAAAACTATATTAAATGATTTGACTCGCGACGTCCCCCAGAACATGGTGCCATAAGACAAAACAGGAACAACGTATGCAAAATATATGATCATTAAGAAGGATATGTTGAGAAAACCAGGGGGATATCTAAGTGGTAACAAACAAGAGCTCATCCTTGAGCATACATTTTAAATCTGAGTGTCCCACCTTAGATTTGAATTGACATAAATACCCAAAAATCGAACAGAACCCCCATGAAAGTTGTCAGTATAGTGTCCATGTAAGGAAAATTTTAGAATTTGTGTTTTTTCTTTATTCATGGACATATAATTTTGTGAAAACCACTCACTGAGGGAATTCAATTTAGTGGTTATTTGGATATCCTGAAGTGGCCGGTGATTTGCTTGCAATTCCACGCTAGTGTCTTCGGCATATTGCACTGCATGACCCACAACAATCCTACTCAAATCAATGACGTAGAGAAAAAACATTAGGGTCCAAGTATAGAGCCTTGTGGGACACCTAAATTTACAACAAGGAAGCTGAAATAACTCAACCATACCTATTTGTGATTTGGACACGCTGACTGCGATCTGAAAGGTAGGATTTGAACCACTTCAGAGATGTTTCTCTAACACCATACGCCTCAAACTTGTAGAGAAGTCTCTCATGATTTACAGCTCGACTAAGATCACAGAAAATGCCTGCAGTAGACTGGTTATTGTCGATGGCTGTAATACATTTTTGAAGACATTCATTGATAGCTTCAGAAGTAAACGTTTCTTTAAGAAATCCAAATTGAGTAGGAGTGAGAAGTTTATATTTACTTAAAAAATCAGACAACCTGGTACAGATAAGGCGTTCAAAAACCTTACTTACAGTTGGTAGAATGGAGATAGGTCTATAGTCGCTAAGAGATTATCTAGAGCCTTTCTTAAATATTGGAATAATTTTCACCAACACATAAGGAGTTATATATCTTGTGAAATGGAGTAATTGAAGAGAATAGTCAATGGCATGGTAAGGGGAACAGCCACTGCTCTAAGAAGTTTGGGAGATATGTCATGAATGTCTGTAGAAGTACTGGGTCTCAAAGACAATATAGCGTCATGGACCTAAAAATTATACTTTAAATCAGTCTTTAATCAGACTCTAAGTCCAAAAATGGATTTTAAAATCAGATAACGTTCCTCACTACATATTATTCATTTGAAGAAATGAAAATGAAGTTTCTCACGTAATTAAGGGGGGGAAGAAGAAGAAGCGGTTTAGTCTATTGACGTCTGTGTTGTAGCTGCTGTTTAATATTTATAGTTTTATTGTATTATATGAACTTATACTTTTGTGGACATGTGCACTCACTTACATATTGTATTTAATTTACAGTAAATAGTTATAAACGCTAGACACTTTCGTACGTTAAATGTTCTGTGCCACTAACCTATGAATGTTGAAAGACCACGTTGACACAAAGTGTAAACACAGCAGACGACACTCAGCAAATTTTGCAGAACAGGAGCAGTACTCGCTTGGAGCAGACAGGCATCCAGTAGTTTCATGCAGCCTTCTTGTTTTTAAAATTGGACATTCAACTCCTGACTATGCCTGTTGGCGATTATTGAATAATAGACTCGCCCAATTACGCCTGGAACTCACCGAATGCCGGCGGCCGCTAATCTTTTCTTTTTGACTGTTGATAATTCCTTTTATGGACTTCAAGAATCTGTCGAAGACTTTCTTTGATCTTTAGCCATTCTGGTCTTGTTACATTGTTTGTATCTATGTATTGTATGTATATAATGTCATATCTAACAAAAAAAAAAACCCCAAACCCAACTGTCAATTGTTGTATTTTAGAAATAGAAAATAGATAAACTGCTGAATCTATAAGTTATTGTTTATTACTGGTATGGTAATTTGAGTACTTATAATACACATAAATTCAAAATTATTAACATCGAAGCAGATTTACTGATGCAACTGTGGATAGTGGCCTAGAGGCTAAATTAATTGGTATTGTATCAAATTTTAACAAATTTTCTGCAAATAACCCTGATGTAGACGTAGGAATTGTAGCCGATAGCTTAAAAGATCTTGTCCATTTAGTAGATAAAACCTGCCAAATAAATAGTAACTTAACAGACATGAACTGTGAACTTTCAAGTCAACTTGTAGAAATGAAGGCAGCTTTTGATACTTTCAAAGACAAAAACATAACGATAATAATGACTCATTTAGAATCCAAGATATTGTTGTTGAAGAGAAGGAGGCCGTTGAAAGAGCTCTTCGATAACAACAAAATAAGCTAAGTCAGTTAAAGGAAAACCTTAATAATGTTAAATATGACAATAAAACATTGAAATCTTTGCTGTCTGAGTTGGATGATAACGTTCAGATAAAGACCCTCCAAACGGAACTGGATAATGATAATGAAAGCCTCAAGGCTTTGCTGGTCATCCGTGACTCAGATATTACTGTTTAAAAAATAAACTTAGCTCCATGAGTAAGGAAAATGATGATTTATTGTTTAACATTGCTGATTTAGAAAGTAAATCTAGTAAGTCACTTAGTGTAAATTCTTGGCTAGAAGACTCAATCATTGAGTCTTATTTCAATAGTTTTAATCATACTAGTAAAACCGTAATGTGCAATGCCTTATTTTTAGGATCTTCTATTTGTGAGCTTTTAAAGCAAGGTAGCAGATCCCAAATAAGTGAGCAAATACGTGACCTAGAGCTGTAAAACCACAACTATATATTTTGTTGTGTAATAACAGTAACGACCCCAGTAAAGACAATAGTGGCTCACAATGGAGTCTACTTTTTTTGGACTTTTCTGGCCAACAAATATTTCACCTGGACTCTGTATCAGGGCTTAACTTGGACTCTGCTAAAAAGCTTGTTTTGCATCTCAAATCTTGATCCAAATATGTGATTAATGTCCCTTGTGTCCAACAGAACAATAACTTTCAATGTGGCCTCATTGTCCTCATACATTCCATGATAATACTACATTGTTTTTGTCATAGTAAGCCACAATCTAATCCCTCTTTTTGTGAATGGTTTGAAATGTTTACCTGACCTACCCTACAAATATTGTAAATAGTTCAGCCAGGTGTACTAGTCCTGTTAAGCCTCCTGTAAACACCAGCCTAAAAAAACTCATTGTACCTTAAATCCTATGCCTTTACCAAAAAAGCTACAAAGAGCGAACCCAAATGTATGGACAGTTGTTATGCGAAGTTCTAAACAAAAAGTTGGGTCTGATAAACCTGTTAACAGTTCCCCTTTGTTGACTAAAAGTCAATTTTCTCTTTTAGACATACAAAATAAAGAGGAAAACATCTTCCAACGAGGAAGTAAAACCACCTAGTACTATAAGATCAGTAACTAACAAAAAGTTTCATGCTGCAAAAAGAATAAAGAATCATAAACAGAAACCAGCTCAAAAAATTGCTACTATCTCAGAATGCAATATTGATAGCTCTAGTACCAATAATAACTTAAGTAAGGGTTAAATTGTATCTGCTCCAGGTATGAACGGTCTTAGAGAACTAAGCTGTCAATCACAACAAACCTATGTTAAGTCTAAGCCTCAAGTAAATATTGTTGCCGATAGTCATGGCAGGTCCCTTTGTGAACACCTTACAGCCAGACTTTGCTCTACCCACTCCGTTTTAGGATATGTAAAGCCAAACGCTAGATTCTGTGGTGTAATTGAGGGAGTAATAGACGGAGCAAAGGACCTGACTAGCACTGACTGTGTCATTATAATTGGCGGCACAAATGACAATGAAAAACACAATGGCAATGTAAATGGGCGCTGTAGTGGCATCTTGTCGGGGCTGGGTGATCTCTTGAGGGCTGATGTGTCCACAAAAATTATCGTTGTTGCCCTTCCACGAAGATATGATAATCCTTACCTTGATCGTGCTGTCCTAGTAAATAATAACAGAATGCAGCAACAGATTTCTTCGCATAAAAATGTTGAGTTTGTTTCACTTAACTCGTCGAGTCGAGAGTTTTATACGAGGCATGGTTTGCACCTAAATTTTAAAGGTAAATTGAAACTTGCAGATTTGTTACTGAATGCCATGCCTCTTGAAAAGTCAGTCGTAACTTCTCGAAATCAGTTAAATTCTAATATTTGTGAACGTTCTTTTAGAAAGACTAATTATCATCTGACAAAAGTGTTTTACAATCAGTATTTTTTAGAGGCACCTCACAAACTCTACAGCGTTCCTTAGACAAGCGATTTCGGCGAGATGTAGAACGTAAACCTAACTGTTTAAAGCTAATTTACCAAAACATTAGAGGAATTACGTCAAAGATCTAACCATTGCAACTATTTATTGATACTGAATTGCCTGACATAATATGCTTATCTGAACACTGGCTCAAAGATGATGAATTTGAAAATACGCACGTAGAAGGTTTTACAAATGTATATACTTTTTGTAGATCAAAGACTGAACAAGGTGGAGTCGACATTTTGAGCAAAAGCAACATCAAATATCCAAGTCCTGGATCGAAGTGATTATAATGTAGAAGGAAGTTGCGAGCTTGCTGCTATTTTGATATAAACAGATGGGAAATCAAACATGTTGTTGATTGCAAGGTACAGGCCACCCTCTAACGAGCATGACTCATTTTTTGAACACATTTCAAGCTGTCTTGACAAATATATGACTAAAAGCAGTAAAACCTCGTGGGTGATTTTAATATAGACCTTTCAAAAGACTCAGTCAAAGCTTTAAAGTGGTTGAATTTGATGTGCACTTATGGTCAATTATTGTTTATGACATTCCAAACAGTTTTTGAAAGATTTTTTGATGATTCTATTGATTTGGAGACGTCATAAGCTTTAGCTGCCTGGATCACCTTTCCGTAAATTTTTTTGTATTTTAGGAAAAACAATTTAAAATTTTCGTTTGAGGTAGTTTTGTAGATTTCAGAGTAAAACTTGAGCTTTTCTCTTGAAACCAAGATGCCTCTAGTGATCCATTTATTATTCGCCTTCTTAGGAAATGTTTTAATTGTTTTTTTAGGACAGCATGTATTTAGGTAAAAATTTAAATAGTCTGTAAAATATTTAAAATTTTGCTCGACTGTCTGCGATGAATCAATGCATTGCCACTTTTCTTTTGAAAGGGAGGTGTTGAGGAGAGCATTGTTACTTGGCCTTATGTCTCTTATTGTTTTGCTAATTTTGGGCTCCCTTTTTATTTTATTTCCACTAATTACAGCCTCTTGGCCATAGTGGTCCGAAATGGCAGTATTGACCACGCATGCCGCGACACTCGAAATATTTGATATGACATTGTCGATTGCTGTTTGAGTTGTTGCAGACACTCGCGTCGGTGTATCGATTAACAACTCAAGGCCAAATGATCTTAGTATATCGACTAGTCTTTTTGTGTTTGGATTATTGTTGTTCAGTGCATCTATATTAAAGTCGCCCATTATAACATATTTGTGTTTGTGGGACGTTAATTTAGTCAACAATGATTCAAATTTGGAAAAGAAAATTTCTTCATTTCCACTGGGAGACCTGTAAATTCCCACAGTGATTATTTTTGAATTGATTGTGTGAAGTTTGATTCCGCCTGCCTCAAAATGCTTTTCGACTACCTCATTTAGACTGAATGAGTCAAAATTAATGTTTTGTTTGGCGAAAATTGCAACGCCTCCTCCTTTGGTAAGTGTTCGACAATATGAACTGGCTAATTTAAAATTTGGGATTTGACAACGATCGATGTTGTTGCTGTTAAATCCATTTTCAGTTACTACCAGTATGTCTGTCTGTAAGTCTTCACACATGAGTTGAATTTCGTCAAGTTTGTTCGTGGCGAATTGCGCGTTTTGATGGAGAAGTTTCGTTAAATTTTGATCGTAAAATTTTGGTTGCGTTTTGTAAGTCAGTTTTCCCCGACGCTGTGGCGAGGGTTCCCTAAAAAACGTAATTATTATTAATAGGCATTATAACAGGTGTAGAGCTCTGCGAAGTCGGTCGATTATTCGCTACTGATTCTGCATAGCTGACCAGCTGTTGCTGACCAGAATTGGCACTCGTCGCTACTCTTTGGGGATTATTGATGCGGTTGGATGGGGTCACCGCCTCTTCCGCTTGTCTCAAGCATGCGAGATCAGAGTAGCTAACTGCCTCTTGCCAGCCAACCGTAGATGCATGCCATGCCTGGTAAAATAGCGCCTTCCGATATTATTTACGTTTACCATATGCACCCGCTTTAATCTACCACAGAGTTCTTGAATGAAGTTGTTGACGTAAGCGGTCTGCATATGGACCGGATGACCCGCTGGCAGATCGTGTCGCACAGGTAGCGTAGACACGATGAAGGCACTAGATTGAGTGAGTCGTGAGGAGATAATTTTTTCCAGGTGGTGACATATTGTATTAGCTCTTCCAACGGCGACATCGTTGGTTCCTGCCATTAGTACCGTGCAGCTCCTTGGTGGTGGTCGGGTTTTAGAGGACATATCGAGAAGACCTGCTCCAGGCTTACATAGTCCACTGACTTGTATGTTGTGGTTCACCTTCTCCTGTATCAGACTTGCTAGATGACGAACGTGGCTGTCCCCCTCTATTTGCAGTGACGAGAATAGTTGTGGACTCTTGGTGTTGGTGTTTGATGTATGTCTTGGCATACGGGTATTCTTTGTGTTGCATTGTGATTTTTTACTTTTGTGTCTGTTTTTGTTTTGTTTATTATTTATATTTATTTTTGTGTTTCTTGTATGCGGGACATTTTGGTGTTGTACTTCCAGTTTTGTCAAGTGGGAGAATCTGTTCTGGGTGTGGATGGGTGGAAGTTTTTTATTTTGATTTAGTACCCAGTTACCCTGACCTTCCTGTGATTCTACTATTTTTCCAAATTCGAGCTCCTTTTTTTCCGCTCTCAAGCATTGAATCTCGGCTTCGAGGACCTGAATGGTAGTACGCAGGCTTTTGATGACTCCAGACATGGCAGGTGTTCGTTTTAAGGTCGCACTGGACAGAACAGTCAGATGGTGTGACATGCTTCGGTGAGGGAATTCGTGGTGTGTTATTCACGAATATCTGGTCGGTGAACTCCAGTAGGCGAGTGTCCGATTCGACAGTGTGATCAAGGACGCACTGTAGTTGTTTTTTCACCTCCGACAGCTGGTCCCTGAGCCTGTAGTTCTCAGCTTCCATTTCGGGGTTAGTCGTAGGAGAGGGTGTACGTGAGGCAGGAGTCGAATGGTTGAACTCAGCTAGTGGTTCCTTGACAGGTTCGGATGGATAGGGAGATGCTGACGTGTCTTCCATGTCACTGGAAAGAGTCATTAACGATCTGCTTGATGTAGCAGGTGTCAAAACCCTCGTGGACTTAGCGGCAGAGGTTGAGTTGTCGTCATATTCAGGTGTTGACGTAGAACGTTTGTGCTGACTAGTCGTCGGGGTGAGGGCCCTCATCGTCACTGGGTGATGTCCACTGTGGCTTTCATTGCTTGCATATATTGCGGTCTTCTCTTTATTCGTTTTTAGCGAGGCTTTACAAGTTTTACCCAAACATCGCCACATAATGTCCCCATTCTTGATAGAGTAGCTTTCCCTATACTTATAATTGTTAAACAGTATTGAATCCTTCCCAGTTTTTGCAACTTCTAATATGAAAGACATTTTGTTCCCTCCAAATAACAACAGTTTCACTTATCTAAATACTTTACAATAACAACAACAAATAGATGATAAAAAAATAAGTTTATAATAAATAGATAGTTAATTAATAAATAGTTAAAAAGACGATCACACAAAATTTAAAAAATGGACACATATAATTAAAAGGACAAATAACAATTAAATCGTGTACATGAGTGGCAAAAAGTTAGCTGTCTGAGTCAGTATCGAACTGAAGTCCTTGCGAAGGGAAACTATGGACGCTACTGATAACGCCACTCGAGCTGATAAGTGGCGCCGGTCGGCAGTTGTACAGAGGTCTTGTATTTCTTGAGTTATATCAGCGTGGAGTTAGACCGACCTGTCGATCTAACCTCACAGATATTCAAGGTGTTCCCTGTAGTCGATTACTCACTTGATACAGTGCCAAAGAGTCCTCACTGGCTGTGAAATCACGCACTAGTAACCAATGACACCAGTTATAATCCTTAAAACTCACCACGGTTGTATATGACTATTAAATATTCATGAAATGACGGAGCGACTAGACTGTGTTGTACACTAAGTAGGCCAGGCCTACTAACCCCCTGTACGTACATAACAACTCTGAAATAAAAAGTGTTAAAGTTTGTCATAAAACTTTAACGGATTTTTTTTTTTTACTTTTCCTCAAAAAACACAACATTCATTTTTTACATGTTGCTAGCATAGCCTGAGCATACTTCACCCATGTGTTCTCTGCAGTATGGTAAAACACACTTTTGCAGAATATTTGTGTCTGTCTGTCATTTAAACTGGGACAAATGTGGTGCAACTTATGTTTGGCGTTTGCACCTGCAGCTTGCGAAGAAGATCTACAACAATATCGTCTGGATGTAACCTTTCCAGTAAAAGACGGTCTATGTCTTAATCACTTAATACAATCATATTGTTTGAAGTCGACTTTACTCAGTAATAACCTGCAAACAAGATTAAATCACTGCACTTAAAAAAATTCCTTACAGTGTAAGCCTGGGTCAAAATAGCCTGAATACGAATTTTTTAATATTGTGAGAAAATAAAAACTCTATTGATGAAAATCTGCTCATAATTGGGTTCATTAGGTCAAAAAAGGAATTTAAATATCCCCCTTTGCCGTATTTGAGTGTTTTGCATGACTTCACTGTAGCTAAGAAAAAGTTATGCAACTAGCTTCCACGTTTTTACTCGTCCTCTTTAACCGACAGTAATAAAATTTAATTTACAATTAACATGTTCCGTGTCCTAATTTTGGGTGCCCAAAATGATATGTACTCCAAGTGCCTGTACTGCGCAGAACTCATTCTGAAGATCATAACGTAGAAGATTGGATCATGTGTGAAGTTATTTTTTTTTTTTTTAATATAGTCTCACTTAATTTGTGCTGGTATTGGATCAGCCATTTTTGTTTGTAATTTTTGTGCCAGGAAAAAAGAAAACAATGGGAAAATATTTTAAAATAATTATATATGCTGAAATGAATTATACTTTTAATGTTATATTATTATAAACAAAAAAATATTATTTATTCCTTTTATAATAAATGTAAACAGTTCTAAGATAAAATTTTAGCTAATACTATTTTCAAAATAATGGTTTCTGTATGGGTGAGGTAAAATTTTGTTTACCACTAGACGTTTCTGGTAAGTGCTACTGAGGTGGCCAAACACAATAAACCACTAGGCAACTCTTCAAATTCAAAAATTTTTATTGCATCAAAAACCAGTTCACATGGTATTACAATCGTCAAAATAAATAAATAATTAATGGTAACAATTAAAATCATGGTATTCATTCATCATCCATTCAACATATAAGTGTAACATTCATACAGCCATTCGTTCATTCATTTGGACATAAGACCCTCCTTTTGATGTTGGAATTTTACAATGTTCTAACTCCAGTGGCTCATCATGAACTCATCAACCGAGTAAAACGCTTTTGTTAGCAAATATTGTTTTAGCTGACTCTTAAATTGATTTTGATTTTGTATTAGCTTGATACCCTCAGGGAGTCCATTGATTAATCTGACCCCGACTTGTGATGGCAGAAGCTCAAAAGCCGATGTTCTATGTTGGTGAGCCCGCAAGTTGTCCCTGCCTCTAGTCTCATAGCCATGAATGTCCCTGTCCCGCACCAACTGGCACTTAAAGCGGCAGTACAGGACCACATCGAGGATATAAAGGCAGGGCAGAGTCAGAAACCTCCGGGAAAGCGTCCCGACACGACTCTCTGGTTTTTAATTTTTGAATTATTCTGATTACTTTCTTTTGGAGTCTAAAGACTCTTTCTAGTTTGTATTTAGAACAGCTTCCCCAGAGTCTTATACCATATGCCAAATGGGGGTATATTAGCCCATAATAGGCTATTTTCAAGACTTCCAGGGAGCAAATTTTGGAAAGTTTACGCAAAGCAAAAATGTTTGATGAAACTCTAAAGCAAATGTGATTAATATGATAATATCCCAGGTCAGCCCGGGATCAAGGTGCATCCCCAGGAATTTGACAGATGTGGCTTCTTTCAGAAATCCATCATCGATCATAATAGAGGGTTTGTATTCATCTTCTTGCTGTCGAAGACTAAAATTAATGAAACTTGTCTTAGTTGACTTTGTTTTGAGATTGAGATCAGAAAAGAATTGAATACATGAATTAAGTTCAATGAATGAAATGAGTTCTAGATTTTGCAAAGTATTATTCCGGAAAGTGACAGTCGTGTCGTCAGCATATTGAACTACTTGTCCATTCTGGACTAGTGAATTTAAACTATTGACATAAATTAGAAATAATACTGGTCCAAGAATTGATCCCTGTGGGACTCCATGGGTCAGCTTTACTTTTTTGGATGTGGCACCCGAGGTCTGAACACACTGGTCTCGGTCTTTTAGGTACGACCATTGGAGAGACAGACCCCGCACGCCATTCGTCCAACTGGTGCAGGAGTTTATCATGATGCACACAGTCGAATGCTTTGGAGAGATCGAGAAATATGCTGAGCACATATTCTCGTCTGTCCAGCCCCTCGACAACATTGTTTATAAAATTTGTCACTGCATCAATTGTGCTTAAATTTTTCCTAAAACCAAATTGTTGTTGACTTAGAATTTATTTAGTTTCCAGAAAATTTAGAAGTCTTTCGAGAAATAATTGTAATTCTTGTAATCATCTCACGCACGGAGAGAATCCCTCGGACTGAAATTCCGTCTCCTGCGAAGGAGGTAGAATATTTTCTCTGACAGTTTTAATCGAACTGAAATTCCGGACCCCATAAGTTGAAGAAACTGTATAGTAGTAGATGTTTCTGTTTAACATCATAAATGTGGGGTTTTATCCATAAATATGTGATATTTTGTGATTGCCCTGTATAGTTATTTTTAAATGATGATTTCCTTGTTTAATTAATTTTAATAGTGACTGCTCTGTTTAGTTATTTTTGATAAGTTTAAGTAAATTTAATATTAGACATAATTCTTTACATTTTAGACATAGTTACATTTTTTTAAAAAAGAATAAACAATAATTATTCTCCACAGTGGTATTGACAGAATCACCCTTCCATACACGTAAAGTATTTATATTGTATAGTTTGTTGTCAGCTATCATTTGTTAATTATAAAGCTGCGATGTATATTTGGATAAATATCCAAAAGTCATTATTATATATATATTCATTGATTATAAAATGTAAAGTGATCTCCTGTCACAAAGCTAAGTCCAATCCATCGAGCCATCTAACACCTGTCTCACTGATTCTCTGTATGCTGACCAATCCTTCCGTAAAATAGCGCAGGGGGCACTCTGTAACTATATGATCCATTGTTTGGATAGACTCCCCGCAATCACATGACTAATTTATTGTCAATCACCATTTATACTTCCAGTAATTGCATCTGCCAACACCAGTTCGGAACCGATTTAACAGTGTCCACTCCTACCTATAGGTCAGGTATTGACGGATCGTTAATAAGGAACTTATTACGTCCATCAAAGCTGTTCCACGCTACGGCCTAGCTGGTATTGGGCGAGATGTTTGATCTGCTCAAATTGAAAGCAGTACGTTGAGGTGGGTTTCGAGATGTTAAGCGACCGTTCTGACATGGGAGATCCTGTATAATGGGTAGATGCGGGGCATTCCACATCTTATTGAATTCTTTGAGTAGTGCCTCCTAACGTCTTATCTCTGGAGGAGCTATATTGCACAGCACCGGGTCCTGGGAGCCAGTGGAGTTCACATGAGAGTGCCACTAATAGTTCTCATGACCCTATTAATTTGGACATCGACCGTTTTAGTATAAACACTATTTAGCCAAACGGCAGCACTATATTCAGCAGCTGAATAAACCAGTGATACAGCAGTAGTGCGCAGGACGTGTGCGTTGGCTTTCCAAGTTGTTCCGACAGTATAATGTAATATATTTGCCCTGGTTTTAATTTTAGCTGCTGTTTTTTGAAGATGGCTTTTTAAGGTCAGTGTTCGATCTAAGGTTACTCCCAGTCCCAGGTACTGTGGATGCTCATTATGATGGAGTTTTACACCATTTAAGAAGATGTTCAGTTTTTGATTAGCCAGTCTGTTACATAAGTAGAAGCAGGCTATTTCGGTTTTTGATGGGTTAACATTCAGCTTCCAGGTTCTAAAATATTCTTCGATGGCTGCAAGGTCACTTGTGTTTCTTCAGTAGTTGTGAAGTTCTCATGTTGGTAAGCTAAAACTATATCATCCACATATATAAATTGTCTAGACTTTGTGATTCGTGATGTCAGCAGTATACACGTTGAATAAAATTGTAGCAAATACGGACCCAGTGGAAGCCCATCCTTCAGCTAATTATACATTGATGTGCGAGTACAATCATATTTAAAAACTGTAACGAGGTGCATTTGTAATTGTAATGCATTTTTATCTAAGTAATTAGTAAAATATGAGAATAATGAGAATAATGATTTATTCCGTAATAATACAAATGTAAAAACAACAAAACAACAACTCGGAATTACACTGCCACGATTACCAGTATTGTGACAGCGCAACTAAATATATGAAATATAAAAAACAGAGTCCAGTCCATCACTTTAACTGCCATATTCTGTGTCGCCTTAACTAAATATAATGCCACAATTAATTATATAAACATTACAATTAATAAAAAATACTATTCATAAAAAAGAACAAGAAAGCTTTCTTTTTAATACTAATTATCATGTAAAAAATATATTTTCTTACTGTTTTTTGGAACATTATTTTTGTTTTATTTTTTCTAAACTTGATGTAATTACTTAAGTTACATTGCACTCTACAAGCATGGAGTTCATTACATTCTAAGAGACAGGGTGGTAGCGTGCTTGTCCTATGGTAAAGAATGTGAACAAATAATTGTGGGGCGGGAACATATATTTATACCTGACCGCCACGACGGGCCATTGGCATTCCGTTTTTGAATTTGTATGTTTCGTCAACCCCGTTTTTCTACCTGTTTGGGAGTTGGTGAATTTGTATATTTTGAACGACCCTTAAACTGTTGGTGAATTTGTATTTGTATGCACGGCACAGGTAGCCGAGGGTTATGAGACAAGTTACCTCATACGGACTATAGTTCACGTGTACCAAGTGGGTACTTTGAGCATTCCGGACATTGGCTACAAGCCACTGCTGCCACTTTAAATCGATCAGTCGGTAAGTTATCAAGGGGAGCATTGTCTGGCCACCCAACTGCCAGTGCCACTCTCTCACTCGCATGATTAATAGGTTGGCTAATTTCAGTTCACAAAGGCCTGATCCCTCGCAGCAGCCTACACCTGATTAATGGCGACATTAAAATGCAATTTGAGTTTTACCAACCCTGTACTCCGTTTGTCAATACGTGAGAGGGGCAGCATGACTTTTGCCACAGGATTAGAGTTTTATTAGTCTCCTTACACGACTAGTCCGTTTTTGTTCTTTATACAAATAAAACCCTTAAATAATTTCAGTACTTCAAGACGTTGCTTTAGCCTAGTCTGTCATGTTCTTTATTTTTTACTTCTAACGTTTCCAACTTATTTACACGTACAGTGATATTAACCCACTCGCCCACCCATATACGTACAGTAATATTGACCCACTCGCCCGCCCATACACGTACAGTGATATTAACCCACCCGCCCACCCATATACGTACATTGATATTGATACCCACCCGCCCACCAATACACGTACAGTGGTGTTAACCCACCCGCCCACCCATACACGTACAGTGGTGTTAACCCACCCGCCCACCCATACACGTACAGTGGTATTAACCCACCCGCCCACCCGTACACGTACAGTGGTGTTAACCCACCCGCCCACCCATACACGTACAGTGGTGTTAACCCACCCGCCCACCCATAAACGTACCGTGGTATTAACCCACCCGCCCACCCATACACGTACAGTGGTATTACTATTCAATTCAATAATTGTAATTCAATACTACTGTACGTGTATAGGTGGGTGGATGGGTCAATACTGCTCTACGTGTATGGGTGGGTGGATGGGTCAATACGTACCATTGTACGTGTATGGGTGGGCGGGTGGATCAATACCACTGTACGTGCATGGGTAGGCGGGTGGATCAATACCACTGTGTGTGTATGGGTGGGTGGGTGGGTCAATGCCCACCCATACACGTACATCACTACCACTGTACGTGTATGGGTGGGCGGGTGGGTCAATAACTCTGTACGTGTATGGGTGGGCGGGTGAGTCAATACCACTGTACGTGTATGGGTGGGCGGGTCAATCTAAATAATTGATAGTTAGATGTTAGTTTTGTTATTTCGTTTTCTCTTTGATTTTTTATTTGATTTTTATTTTAACCCAACCGCCCACCCTTACACGTACAGTGGTATTGACCCACCCACCCACTCCTTCATGTACAGCGATATTGACCCATCCACCCACCTTTACACGTACAGTGGTATTGACCCACCTGCCCACCCTTACACGTACAATAGTATTGACCCACCCCCACCTTTACAAGTACAGTGGTATTGACCCACCCGCCCACCCATGCACGTACAGTGGTATTGACCCACCCACCCACCCATACACGTACAGTACTAGAAAAAACCCCATATGATTAAATTTATACTTTAAATGTCAGTTACCTTTCTACTCCAGTAAATCGAGGGTGTCTATATTTTTTGGAGAAAAGAAGACCACCACCCCACGCCGCCTGAAACATCAATCATAAATTAAATATAACTCTAAAAATAAATTTAATCTTTCGTATTATTATAGTTACAAAATAAAATAGTCAATTAAAAACAATAAAGTTATTTCTTTGATAGCACTGGATTTGTTGAATGTAGGTTACTAATTTATTGAACGTGATAAAATCATACTGCAATTGAAAATCATTTCTTTGTGAATGTATTTTTATAAGTTTATAATATAGTTCTAGATTCATTCTTCAAGCTCGTTTCTTACTGGATGGATATATAATTTAATGTTATAAGGTGAACAAACACTCCAGGTGAAATTACGCAAATAAAATTAAATAAATGTTAATTGTGTAAGGCCTTTCGGTAACAAAGTTACCATCTTCAGACAACCAAACTATATTATTCTATATTACTACCTATAAGTTTTGTCTGCTGGATGAAAGCATGTTTAGGTCATCGATGTTCCAAATACTATATATAAAATAAGCAACTAACACCTTTCCGAGTACTCTATGTTCATGAAGTTAAATTTAAACTACTGTGGGTGCGGAAATTATGTGTACCCGAGTTTGAAGAATTTGTGTTAAGAAAAAAATCTGTAATTTTTTAAGAACTGCTACGACAGAAAAATGTAATTTAAAGTTTTATTTCTGGAATTTTAACTATACTTCACTCTATATCAAATCCACACTTTTATTACACAAAACCCCGTTAAGTATCTCATTTATTTTAACACGTGGTAGACAGGAATGATTTATATAAGTTTTGTAAATTTAAGAATTTTAGCTTTTTAAGAAAAAACATGTTTATCAATTCCCTAAAACAATGTTTTCTTGGCTTCTAGAGGCTGTAAAATTAATTACTTGGTCTGGTTGTAATCCTTATGAAATGTTCAGTTACGATACATTACTTTTATTTGAGTAAATAAATGCAGTGATTTTAAATTTATTTAAATAAATTTAAAAATGCATGTACCACCAAAATGGTCAGTTTATATGTATGCACCAGATACGACGGTGAAACCATAGTACAAATACATAAACTACTCATTTTAATGTAGGTGTTATATCATATTTTAAAACTTCAATAATTTACACTGCAAATCTATAAACATTGAGGATTTTTGTTCCAAATCAATAAAATCAGAGCCACTAAGATTGAGTATATAAAGTTTATCAATTTTGTAAATTGTGTGATATTAAAAACCATAAGATGCCAAACACGACATTGTATTCCTCTTAGTAATAAAATAAACGTATAACGTTAATTATTTAAATTCAAATTCGCTAATTTGCAGTAAAATTACGTAATCTAAAGTAACTGATGAACAAGACCAGTCCTGTGAGGGTCTGTTTTTAAAATTTGGAATAATCGGGAAAAATTCTGCATGTACCAAGAAAGCCCAAATTTGCATATTTCATGTGATAATTTTAATGAAAGAACTAACTGGGAGGCGTTTAATAGCTGATATAAAGTAAGTTAATTGAAATCGAAATTATTTTTGACCAAAGCCTTAATGAGAATGTAGCGACTCGACGAACACATCCAATGTAAACAGCTACAATAACCAAGAACATAATCTTAATGAACACCTGAAATAAACTGTAAGCAAAGTCAGCTGATTACAACCAACAACTGCGGATTTAAGTGATAAGCTTACAATGACGAACTTTAGTCCAATAACTATCCATATTTACAGTTTATTTGCTGTATTAATATGAAATTGATCAATTTAGTTGCAATAATTTAATTAATTTTGTACATAAACTATTATAAACTGAAATTAATTTGTTTTCTGATGATGAATTATTTATTTGAGATATAATTTGTTTTAGGTATATTAATGCTACATCAATTATCCTATTTATATCAGTTAGACAGAGTTGGCCTTTCTAAAGAAAGCCTATAGCTGAAACATATACAGTAATAATGTATACAAAATTAATCGCATTCTTAAAAAATATTCGAGTATATTAAAAGACCTTATACTAAAGTTGTAGTTGTGTTCATCAGTGTGGTTTACCAGCCAAATCACATAGTCTACTGAAATTATAATTCAACTGTAAAATCATACTAAATCCACATTATAATATAATAACAATCTTTATTGGAGTAAACAATATTTATAAACTGTGTCACTACTGTGTATATATGGGTGGGGTCCTCAGAACTGTATGGGTATGTGTGAGTGTGGGTCTTAAAAACTGTATATGTCAGGGTGGGTTACCATCACGGTACGTGTCAGGGTGGCTGAGTGGGTATGGGTAGGTGAGAGGGGTCCCAGTTCTTTGTGTCAGGGTGGGGGGGGGATGGTTATCATTACTCTACGTATATGGGAGGTTCATCACCACTGTAATCACATACAGAATATGTCAGATTCTTAGATAGGGTTGCCATACATTTGAATAGTACAATACGGACGCTAGCTATACTTGGCGGTCTGGTGGGGGTGGGGTGGGGGGGTTGAAAACTGAATTTTATGGTATGGGATTTGAGTTGTTAAATTGGGAAAATAATATTAACGTCTTTGTGATTTATAATATTAATATTAAAACTATATTTTTATTTAAGATTTCAGAGAAATGTAACATTAACGAACAAAATTTGTTTACTTTGAAACAGTAATTCATTAAGTTTAAGTTAAGTTGCCGGATTTCAATCAATTTTCGTAAATCTCCCAGAAAATGTTTAGACATCACTTATATAGTACTAATTGTACTGGTATTGGCTGGATGCTGAAACCAGTCATAATTTTCTGAAGAGATTACCTTTTTAAGTAAATAACTTTTGTTTTTAATGCCCTCAAAAAATTCAGTACGTGACATATTACTAATAACTTTGATGCTATCCGAATAGCTCTGACCTTCTCCATTGAAAGTCTGTTCCGATCGAGCGTCCAGACATTTTTCATGAGATAAAAAAAAAACTCGCTCAGCTGGTGCCGAAATACATAAACTCCAACAAAAAGAGCAAACTCCATCGCTCTTTCAAATATTTCACACTAATTTTCGACCAAGTTCAAGAGTTGAAAAACTTCTTTTCTTAAGGGGAGGGAGGCGTGAGGTACTATAACAGTGCAAGTATCTGAGTCATCATACAACACACATCCTCTCGTGATTGTCGATTGCCTAAAATAATACTAATACATGTTTGTCTTTTTTATAATATTAAGTATTTAATATATATTTGTTATGTTATCAGAACGAAAAATACGGACATCTATCCGGTTTTCTCTTTGTATGGTACGGACACGGACACTGAATGTAAAACACAACCGTCCGTACAAAATACGGACATATGGCAACCTTAGTCTTATAGCATATATGATGTATGTTTTACTGTGTTTAATAGATTAATAAGATGTCCAATCTCTCTTATGCACCCACGTCAATGTGCAGCCACATCTTGTACTTCTGGCAGATGTCCGCTATCTCGTCTATGGGGTCGAAGGCTCCCTGCACGGTCGTGCCGGAAGTGCAGTTGACGAAGAAAGGAATGTGACCCTTGGACTTGCGCTCGATGACCAGTCGTTCCAGCTCACTGGATATCATACGACCCCTGGACACACCAACAAATATTGGTTTTCATGAGATTAAATTATTAAAATTTTCCAGTGTACTTAATTGAATGTGTCTTTTTAACGCGCTGGTATTACGCAAACGATGTTTAAATGTATTAATAAAAACGATCAAAATACAAAAATGTTCATGGGGTTTCAAAGGACAATAATTTTCATCATGATGGGTCTACAAATACAATATGTTTTCCATGTATTCCTAAAATTCGACTGAAAAAAATATATATGTATATATATAATTCATTCTTAGTACTGAAAACTGAAAATACTGAAGTATTTTCGACTCAAAAAGAGTATTTATATAAATTAAATTAGTAACTAATATGCTACATTCAGTAATGAATATGAAATATAAATTTTTGTTACATATATCTTTTAAACTGATCATTTTATTATATAGATTATGAATGCAATTAAGAGGAAAGGATATGTTGTTTCAACCATGTTAGTTGCACTTAGGTTTGATTGCCACTGTAAGATACTTTGCGTACTTTCATTAGAAGAGAATATTCCGTCTTCAATTTTAATAAGTGGCGCAAGGTGTGGTTTATAGTACAGCGCTCGACTATTACAGAAAATAATGCCGGAATTGGAGTCTACCCGAGCTGATAAATTCAGTTTAAAAATTCAAATATTATAAGAGCGCATAATAACATGATATGGATAAAAAAGACGAAAATTTCCACACCATGAAAAATATGAGAAAATACCTGATATCCAAATTAGAAGCTGATACAAAGATGCAGAGCTGATGCTAGACACTGTAGATGTAGGGGTGAGGTGTCGTGAAGATCCAGAGTGAAGAGGGCCTCACAGCTAGTGGGGGGGGGGGGAGGGAGATGGAAGAAGGCGCCTTCTGTTGTGGGGCTCAATGTATAGTTGGTGTTGCGTAGAGATGAAAATAAATTGTAGATTGTAAATTTAAAAATTAATAATGTTTTTCTGTATGAAAAGAACGAAAAAACACTCATATCTTGTGGTGAAATTATAACTCGTTTTTATATTATTAAAACTAAACAACTAAACAAATAAACATGTAGCATTCTCATTATGTCTTACAGTAAAGTAAAATGATAAAGTAGTTTAAATTTAATATGAAAAATAATTAGATCTATTTTTTTTCTTGATGTTTCTCGAGACTAGAAAACTCTTGATGTTTCTCGAACTGGCTTCAATTATTGATTGGAAAAAGAAAGCAAAGAGGAATTTAGTTGAAATTTAATGTGAGTTTTGCGATACAATTTGAGCACTAAGATAAGGTAAAAGTAAAAAGAAGATATTGAATTAAGTGTAATTATAATTGGTAAAAGAACCACGTGACAAAGAGAACCAGCGAGACACGTGAGTCGCCACCGGTAAGTCAGATGCGGAACTGAACATTTTTCGTAACAAGAACATAGCGTCCCTTCCCCCAATCGTCAATATTTATAACTGACCAATCAGAGATAGTTGCACTGTCACAAAACAATTCTGGATGAATGTTCAATAAACCTGCTCGCTTGACATGTAGAAACTAGAAAGAATACTGTCCAACCACAGCGTTTCCAACTTGAAAATATTTCGGATACACAGTTAAGAAGCAGTTCTGAGTTTATTAATAGTAGTAATTATTATTGCTTATTTTAGTTTTTATCATTCAATAATTGAATGGTAATGGCCTAGCTTATCTATCAGTGTTGTATGGACCAACTCGTATTTAATAGTTTTATTTAAGAGTCAAAAACCAATACATAAGTAGAAATAAATAAGAAAATTTAAGAATAATAATATTAATAATAAAAAACAAGTGAACAAATATAAAAGTAAATAATTCATAACAAGTATAAATATATACATAAATAATAATAAATGCACATGCAGTAACTCTAATCAAAGATAGTTGAGTGGCATAGCGATTAAAGCTAAGAAAAAAGTAACTAGAAATGAAATGTAAGACTGCAATAATAATAACAACAACAAAACAAACTTAACGTAATACCAATGTAATACTAAAAAGGAACAAGACTAAGATAATTGAGGCAGTGGCATTTATTTATAGACCAGGACAGGCTGAAATTGTTCTTTTGAAGTTATTTCCATCAATGTATACTACTCTAACTGGATCGCTCACTGAGCGGGCGAAACGTAGCGCAGAACGGTCTCAGAGGTAAGGGGAAGTTTCCCCAACGCAGTTCTGTGGACACTGACACCGCGCGGCACTGTTTTGTATGGCATTCCTACAGAAATCCCTTCATTTTTCGTCATAGTTTCATGAATAAATTGACTGATAATTTATGAGTCCACGAAATAGTTAACGAATATGCCTTCGTATTATGTGGTTATGGCGGGAGGAAATATTTTGATATATGCGGAGTTAAACCGAAGCGTTCTTAAAACCATTTGCAGTATACCTCAGTCGATTTTACTGAGAGCATTGATAATTAATTATTTAAAAATATAATCTAGAAATATTAAGCAGTCTGCCCGGTTTATTTTTGTTGACACAGTTAATTGTTATAACATTTTCATTTGGTTTAAAGTTTTAATTCACTTGTGCGTGTGTGAATTCAATTTTATGTTATGTATTGTTATTTATTTTTATGGTGTTCATGAAAAAGAATCACATTTGACAAAACATTTGAAATTAAAACCAAAATTCTTTTATATCTGGGCAACAATTTTACATGAACTGAATATCAAACAGTTATTTAACGATATTCACTACCGTATTATTTTATATATGGAATGATGTGGTAATTAACAACACATTTTCAGTAGTTTACCTAACCTTTAGCCTATAGATTCAAGTGGTAAAATGTTAATGTAATAATTAAAAAAGTTAGAAACGATTACAAAGTAACTCTTAAATGTCTTAGTATTGTCAATGAACAACACTATTAAAAGTAGGTTCTGTACTCACACTTTAATTTAAACAATAGTTTACACACAACTATTTTAACTATTATGATCTAAAGGAACAATAAATACTTGTTATATTTTATTCTTTTAGGATATAAATTACGATTTACCCAAAAACAACACTACAGAGTTTTTACTAATACACATAAAAGTAACATTTTTACTAAATGTTAAACTCTTTATCAAAATATTTGTGTTTCTAATGTGTTCTATGTTAGTTTTACATTTTTGCTAATAGCCCATTAGGAGGGATTGATATAATAGTCTATTAGTGAACAGATGTCTATTGAAATAATTGTATTTTATATTTAAAAATTGTATTACATTGACCGATTTTCCATATTTCTACAAAATTCTACTGTAACAATAATTGTACTTCAAAGAACAGTAATGTCATATGGTTTTACCCTCCTTTTTGAAGCACTTTTCCACAATATTAATTAAAATTACTGTACTTTGAAGTACAAGTAATATATTTAAAATGCATTTAATTGTGCAAATTAAATGTATTTCACAAAACTAACGAATTTAATTTTAAGTAACAGTTTAAGAGAGCTTTATGTTGCTTCAATCAGTAACATATACACTGTAGGCTTTGTTATGCAATTCTTTTGGGCTGTTTAATCAATTGTTTATGGACCACAAAACTGTCCTGAGAGGTTTATTAACTGTACACTTGATAGTAACTTAGATATATTGGCAATTAGCAAAACATTTAAACTTTATCGTTAAAATATTTCTAGCGTTACATTGAAAAAAAGTCAGTTGGGCAGCACTGGGCTCCTTCACTGTGGTGGGGGTAGAGTGGTGAGCCGGCTCGCATTCACGGAATGGAGTGCGCGATCCAGTTAGAATGGTATAAATCTACGGGTATCACTCGACGTACTAAAACAGTTCTGAAGACTACGTAAGTTGTTAGTTAGAACTAGATTTTTCATAAATTATCTTTGGTTAGGTGAAAAAATCTAAAATATTGATCTCTATCAAATATTCCATACGTAAAATATGTAGTAAGGCGAAATTATTCTAAATGAATGTGTTAGAAGAGTACTTACCTCTTATCCGAGGGAACACAGACGCAGTTGTCTGTTCCGAGGCCACAGACGGCCGCGCAGCTCTTGACCGAGTAGTGGCACTGAAAAAAACAGAACAAAAAAATCAATTCAACAATTTGTAAGGTGGTACAGTTTGAAAAGCATTTGTGGGTCGATTTGTTTTGACATCGAGGTAACTGGTTCGTGACTGAATGTTTTTGGCCGGTAATAAAGATAAAAGATAAGTGTGTAAGTCAAGATATTCGTTTAAACAGTTCGTGTTTTTGTTTGGAATGTTTAATTAGCACAACCTACATTTCTCAAGTTGATCACAGATGCTACCAAAGTTGATCACGGTACAAACTGAAAGTTGTCCAAAATGTTATTACAAATAATCTTTCAAAAGTGATAGCAAAAGCCTCTGCACTTGTTTGTATATCCCTTAGCATTTATACATCAGAAAGATGCAGTCAGACATTTGGGACATTATTTACTTATACTAATATGAATTATTTGGTGTGGCTCTGAATTAAGGGTAAATTCTTACTAAATTTGGTATAGTTTATAGAAGTAACTAGCTAGCCCATCTCCCGAAGAGTATTTTGGTTTTAGAAAGACCAAGGACGGGATGGGATATAACGTCCCATATCACACACAGTGAGTATGAGATTATTATTTAATGGATGTAGTTCTAAATTGTGTTTCTTGAAAAAAACATGCTTTAAAAATCTACAACTACCACAATCAGTTCTTATCTGGATGCCGCTCGAGCAGGTCGTTTGCCCTTTGAACGCATAGTGTGTATTCCGCCTGCCCCTTCCTGCTAGTCTCTATAGTTTGGATTATTCTTTACTTTAATTATTTTAGTGCATTTTCTGTCTTAAGTATCACTGTAGTGTTGTGTTCTGTGTTTAAGTGCTATTATGTCGGTTTGTGGAGAGTGTTCGGAGACGGTTAACACAGACGAGGCTTTACATTGTGTAGAGTGTAAAAACGTGCTACATTTTGCGTGTTCACGTGTAAAAACCGCAGAAAACTTTAAGAAACTCACAGCCAGGAAAAAGGGTTCATGGAAATGTGATAAATGTGATACGGGAGAATTGCCGTCGCCAGTGGATGGAAATCCTATTTTGGACTGTATTAACCTTCTTCGAAAAGACTTGACCAAGCAGATAAGTGTCGTTAACTCTAATGTTAAAGACGTGAAGGAGCAACTGGACATGGTGAACAAAACTATCTCAACACTACAAGTTTCAGTCTCAAACCTATCCTCGGAAAACACGTCCAGGAAAATCGAAATAGACAAGTTGAACAATGAGTTGACGGAAACAAAGAAAGAGTTATCTCAGGTGAAAGTAGAATTAATGGAAGCTCAGCAATATTCCAGATCCGACAACATTGAAATTGTTGGAGTTCCGTTTAATAAGGGCGAGAACTTGTACATGATATTAGACCGTATATGTCAGGGCCTAAAAATTAAGTTCAACGAGTATGACGTGTCGGTGGCTCACCGCCTCGCCGTGACGGACCGTCGGCCTAACCCTAGTATTGTTGTTAAATTCGTCACCCGGATGGCTAAAATAACTTGGATGAATGCGTACAAGGAACATCGTCAAACTCTCACTGGCGCCAAGCTATCCGACCACTGGCCATCCTACCCCATCTTTATAAATGACCATCTTACTCCTACCTACAAGCAAATCCTTGGGAAAGCTCGTCAACTCAAGAGGGAGAAGAAGCTGGCTGCTGCGTGGACCTACAGCGGCAAGGTGTTCGCTAAAAAGACAATAGACGGTCAGCCTCAGCACCTGAGAACTATGGAGGATCTGGATAAACTACTGACACAGTCTGTTAAGTAATATTATAATTTTTACTTTGCTGAGGATGCTATTGATTTGCCTTTATATTATTTTCGTCTGTTTTCGTTTTCGTTTTGACAACAGAATAAATAAATAAAAAAAAAAATAATAATAATAAACATTTAGTAAGATATTATATTTCTTCTTCCTTTTTTTTTTTTTTAATTGTTAAATAGTACTTTTCACATAATTCGTTACATAATAAATTCACATTATATATTTTAATGGTATTCTAGGCTATTTTATATCTTTTAATAAAACTCAACTTATTCCACCTTATTCATATATTTCGTAAATTCTTGTTACTTAAAAATTGTTTTTTATTTTTGACCTGTATTAAATAACAAGGTTGTGAGTAATTATTACATTTTGTAAATGTTCTGTCAATAAATATTTAAATATTCTACATATCAAATTAATTATGATGATTAGTCTTTGTCTTTTCAATAACTCAAGTTGCCATATTTAGTCTTAAATATGCTCATAAATGTCACAAACAAAAGAAAGTTGTCTGTTTTTCTTAGATGTTTAATTGGTATATTATTAAATAAACAAGTATAAATTATGTGTCAATATAATCTTTAAAAGTTGAAACCACTCATTTTATAGCCTAAACACACACAAAATATAACACCATAAATGTACTAAACAATGTATTCATTTTCTGTGATTATTAGTTTGTTTATTTCATATCAAATGTAAGGTTATTGTTAAATAATCCCCTTTCATTTCTTTCTCTTTTATTAACGTGAAATGTTACAATTACAAACAGTTAATATTATTTTGGTTAATATTATTATTGGTTTAAATATTATAATAACAATAGGTTACTTAAGTTATTTTTCTCAAAGGAGTAATATCTATTATAAATCAAATAATATGAATAGGAATTATGAATAGCTAGAGGCTTTTGATAAAATCATATTAAAGTCAGAAATCTCAATTAAGCTTTTAAATAGTAATTTTTTTCCATTCCTTTTCTTTCTTAATATCGTACATTTTTAAATATAACTAATCATTCACTGGTTTTGAGTGTCTGAAAGCTAATTTAATGAGAGTAAATTGAGTAATTTTATATAATTCTTAATAGATTTCAATTCTGTGTAAATTATATTTTCATTGAGATGTAACATTTAAGTTTAATTTATATAAGTATAAAAATATAAGTAATATTAGTATTTTTCGGTTTTTAATGATATAACTGTAACTACGCTGTTTATATGTAATTATTATTAATAATGATTTTGGTTTCTATGTGCTAGCAAATACATTCTTAAACGCTGATACTCTCATCTTCACTGTTTTGTTTTATTGGACACAGAAACTTTTATGTGTGTAATATTACTGATAATATAAATAGCATATATTTTAAAATAAGCATACATAATAATTTTATATTTAATGCTTCCATATTTAATAATTTTATATCTAATACTTCATACTAATCACATCTAATATGGATAGTCAAATTATAAAGGACTGGATGGCAGTGTAAATTCAAAGCCTTCATTCATCCATGAAATATATTTTGTGAAGCCTAATAGATTTGTTTAAACTAAAATATGGAAATTCATTTTTTACACTCAACGTAAGCAGTTAAAATCAATATAGGTTTAGTTATTTAAATGTGAATAGATTACGTTTATTCAGTTTATTTATTTTTTTTTCCTTATTTCTAACATTAATGAAGTTTTTTTTTTTTTTTCTAGTAACTTTATCTCATTATACAATCAGTAAAATTATCTTAAGGAGCAAACTAGCTAATCCTTACAATATTTTCATTTATACAGGTAATTCACTTATAGTTACAGTTATATCCCATTCGACTAGTAAAACCAGTTTGATGTTATGTGGGATGGGGCGGGGCGGGGGAAGACGACACAACAACGGAGCGGTCTTGGAACAATGACTTCATGACGACTCTTGAACAGTACAGACAAATTACTTGTCACTCTACGGACTCTACTAGGGTGTTTACGGAATGGTTTACAGATGAGGACAATCTTAGTTTAAAAATTATACACATTAATATACGTAGTATTAATAAAAATTTAGATAATCTACTGGCAATTTTAGAGGCTATTAAAATTAAATTTGATTTAATTATTTTAAGTGAAACGTGGCACGGGGAATCTGAATATTTTTCTGAATTAGAAGGGTTTGACTATTTATTTACCAAGCAACATATAAATAGGAACGACGGACTCGTCGTTTATGCCAATACTGATATGGGCGTTTCCTGCACACAAATTCAACTTGGCCAGTCAAACGGTCTTCAGTTAGACTTCGTGATTGGTTCAAGGCCATACAGCGTTCTGGCAGTGTATAGAAGCCCTGCCACGGATTGCGATACGTTTAATAAATCACTGGAACATTACTATAGCTCTACAAAAAAAGATTGTACATATATTTTTGTTGGGGATATTAATATTGATATTTTGTCAGGAAACGTGGATTATCATAGAGAAACGTACCTTGACTGTCTCACGGGGGCTGGTCTGACCTGTTGTATTGATAAACCTACTCGTGTGACACAAGAATCAAGTACATGTATTGACCATATTTTTACTAGTCACATAGATGACAGTGCGATCGCTACCTTTATTCTTGAAACCGATATTACTGATCATTATATGATTGGACTGAAAATGAATCATTCTAAAGAAATTTCAACAAAAACGGAGTAGGAATTTGAGGGGGGAAGTCTGGAGTGACGTCGTGGAGTGCCTCGATCTTGACACAGCTTGTGAATTATTTTCTGATAAGATTAAATTAGCAATAGAAAAAGCCACTAAACCTAAATTAAATTCAACCAGACTGAAAAAACTGAAACCCTGGATTACTTTGGACATTATAAAACTGATTAGACAAAGAGATAAAATTAGTAAATTGGTTTAAAAAAATCCATTTAATCCTGAATATAGAATGCAATATCTTGATGTAAGAGCAAATATTAACCACCAAATAAAATCAGCTAAGACCAACTATTATAAAACCCAATTTGATAATTCGATAAGCAATCCAAAATTGTTTTGGAAAACCATTCGAGAAATTTCTGGCTTAGGGAAAGCAATAAATAAAACAAATTTCAATAACATCATGGAGGGCAGCCCTTTGGAAACTGCGAATACATTCAATCAATATTTTTCTCAAATCGGAAAGAATCTGGCCGATAAAATTACTCCTTCAGGTCCACCTGTAGTAGATGATTCAGGTTTTCAAGCTGAATGCGAGTTTTCATTGAGTCCGGTGACTGAGGAACAGGTGAAGCGGTGTGTTAGGTCCCTCAGGGGTGGATCTGCTCCCGGTTACGATAATATTCCCACAAGAGCAGTAAAAGATAATATTGAATTTTTAATTAATCCTCTAACGCATATTATTAATCAAAGTATAGCCTCGGGACTTTTTCCTAAGGTATTTAAAATAGCAAAAGTAATTCCTTTATACAAAAATAATGATAAGGCAGATCTTAATAACTATCGTCCTATATCTTTGTTGAGCGTTCTATCTAAAATTCTTGAGAAAGTTGTTAAGATCCAAACCCAAAGTTATCTTGAAGACAATAAGCTATTGTGTGACAATCAATTTGGCTTCAGGAAAGGAATAAACTCTTCTGATACATTTTATTTAATTAATGAACATATTATGAATTCAGTTAACCGCAACAATAAACTACTTATATGCTTTATTGATCTTGCCAAAGCATTTGATTCTTTAGATAGAAATATTCTTTTTAAAAAGTTAGAATTTATCGGATTCAGAGGTGTCACTCTCAAATGGTTTAAAAGCTACTTAAGTGATCGGCTTCAAGTTGTGGCACTTGACGGTCTTTTGAGCGAAGCGAGACCAATAGATTTCGGGGTTGTCCAGGGAAGTACCCTAGGACCTCTTCTGTTTCTTATTTATATTAATAATTTATCTAAAATTAATATCACATCCAAATTATTTTTCTTTGCAGATGATACTGCTTTTCTGGTCGAACAAAAATCATGGTTGGAGACCTTTAATTGTGCAACTCAAGATTTGAGTCTAATAAAAACTTGGTTTGACCAAAATAAGTTAACAATGAATATCTCCAAAACCAAATGTTTACCAATTGCACTGAGGGAAGGGAGCGAGCCACCAATGGGGCTAACCCTAAGAGTTCACACATGTGGCAATTATATGAATTATAATTGTGACTGTTACAAAGTAGATAGAGTCAGCCAATATAAATATCTTGGAGTTATATATGACAATAAGTTAAAATGGGATCTTCATATTGCCCATATTAATAAAAAAATTAGAAAGTTAATTTTTGCCTTCAAGCAACTTCATGGAGTTTTAGATTTTAATTCAATTAAGTCTGTTTATTATGCACACGTTCAATCAGTATTACAATATGGCATCATATGCTGGGGAGGAGCTTGCAGAACTCACATAGAACAACTCAATAAAAGCCAGAAATGTTTACTTAAAATCATCATTGGCAAAGGCAAATCGTTTCCTTCAATTGAATTATTTAAAACCACAAAAGTTCTAACAATTAGACAACTATTTATTCGTACTCTTATGCTTTTTATTCGTACTCGGAAATTATTAAATTTTTCTGTCAACTTGCATCATTATGAAACGCGGCATGCAGTAAGCTTAAACCCCTTAGTTCCAAAAATCTTCAAAACAGTTAATTATACTTGTTCACATTACATTGCTCACCTGTTGTTTAGAAATTTACCGAACCCTCTTAAATTTCCACAAGTTAGCTTATATGTTTATAAAACAATGATAACCAATTGGCTTATGGACCTGGAGGAGGAATCGGTTGAGGCCCTGATCAGTTCTGAGTATAGATGACCGCTTCATAACATTGCACTTCCTTCGTCCCTCTGACTTTCTGCCTCTTGCTCTTTGATTTCATTTTGCTGCATAGTTCTTTTTTTCCCCTTTTTCCATTGTGTTTATTTTTTTTTTTATATATACATATATATATATATATTTTTTTTTATTATTTCTCTTTCATAATAACCCTAATCAAAAGCATTCAACATTTTCTTGTTTTAAATACCATCCAAAATTGTTTGGTTTTTATTTTTATTAAATTGCCATAACTCATCTAATTGTGTTTTTTTTTTCAGTTTGAATTTTTTATTTAATCCTGAATAAGAGTAGTCCATTAGTTTTAGTATTAATTGTTCTTTGTACTGTTTAAGATTGTGCTTTTTTTTTATTCTCTATTTTTATTTTTGAATTAAAGAACTCCCTTCCACGCACAAGCCTTGGACTTATGTGGAAGGTACTCACATATAAAACATGTAGATTTTTTTTTTCCATCTACCTTTTGTATAACCTTGTAAGTGATATATATCGATGTATTTATTTTCTTCATATAACTATGTATCTATGTAACCTTATGATTTATATTTGAGTGAGTAAATAAAGATTTTGATTTGATATTAAGATAAACATTTACTTTATTGTTAGCCATACATGGTTCTGCACTAATCTGCACTGAAATAAATCAATAATTTGATGCATTATAAATCATGACACTTAAATCTGTGGGTTTCGTTGCAGGTTTTGCCCAGTTCCCTTAAAATAAGTAGTTTAATTTTAAAATGCTGATTTACAAAGAACTATAAGCCCATGAAAGTGGTCAAATGCAACGTTGTGTTGACCTTCAAGATTGTCTACGTACTGCATTGACACCTTCAACGATAATTCTTTGGACCCACAATAACTCGCCTACATAATCGAGATCCTGGAGGTTCATGGGTGTATCTACACACTTATTTACAATGTTCTGTGATACCGGTACGTTACTCTTCAAACGCTTTTAGACCTGTTTGTACAATATCAGGTTATAGGCCTATTTGGGATTTGTCAACAGTTATAAAATATATGTGTGATACAAACGTTTTAATACAATATCTAGTTATTTCTTCTATCTTTAAATGACAGAGTTTTTCCTTTGATTATATAATTACTTACAAACAGATATCTCATGTAATAGGAATATTTGTGCCAGTAATTTCGTTAGTTAATGAGGTCTGCTACTGCAGCTGGTTTTAACTGCATTACATTTACATGGAACTACACCAAAGTTCCACAATGAACAACAAAAACATCTAATAATTTGAGACATAAAATATAACATTGGATGAGAAAACTATCTGTGTACTATAAAATCATTTGTTTTTCTGATACTCAGATATGTTATATAATTTGTATATCTATAAATAGTATGTTTATATATATATATATATATATATATATATATATATATACGGTGGTTATAAAGTCCCTTCCCCCCACATTTTGTGTAGAGTTTAAATTTAAAATTTTTTTGAAATAAAGTAGAGGCCGATCCTCCTTCTTAACCTTACTCTGCCCATTCCTCATAGACTATTGATCTGTACGAGGAACTTATTCAGACAGAGTAAGGAGGTGAACCAGTACAGTAGAAGGTGAATATCACTGATAACTCATTCAGTCTAGGCCGGATTCGAACCACCGCTATCTCTAACCCAAGCTCAAAGTCCCGATGCCTTAGACCGCTCGGCTTCGGCTCGCCCAACAAGTTTTTTAAGTTATGCCATTCATTGTATAAATAGATGCTCTAACTTTTGAAGTATTATGGAATATTGGGAGTAACCTGAGGTCCAAGGTATAGGAGTCAAGTTCCGAATTCTTTATGAGAAGACATTCATGCAACATGTCTATTATATTGCCTTTTTATTCTGAAAACAATGGTGTATTTATAATTCAAAAGAGTTGTACCATTTCCAGTATTTAGGTTTTTCTTTGAACATCTTTGGGTGTAATTTTTTATTAATATTCAGTAAAAATTCCATTAAATATTTCTCACATTGGAAACAGAAACCCTTCTAAATGTTAAATACACCATTGTTTTAGACAATGTTAATAGACAAGTCGCATGGCTGTCTTCTCATAAAGAATTCGGAATTTGACTCCTATATCTTGGACCTCAGGTTACTCCCAATATTCCATAATACTTCAAAAGTTAGCGCATCTACCTATATAATGAATGGCATAACTCTAAAAAACTGTACATGTAAATTGTAGAAAAAGTGGGGGGGAGGGACTTTATAACCACCCTGTTTATGCCTCACATACTATAATGTGATGCATAAGATACGTCGTTCCCCAACAGTTGGTATCAGAACAGACGTACATCAATCCTGCACTTCCTTGTTACGTTTGACTCTCCCGGGAAGGTTACCTGTTCTGAAGTGAACATGACAAGTTGGCCCTTGATGGAATGCAGCCCTTTCTCCTTGTATCCAGGGAACAACCTGTGTCGGGCTGCCAGGAAGGCGTACAAGTTCGATATGGAACCACCTGGAATAAGGACGTGATCAGTTTCAACGTGCAACGGAACATTGTTGGACAAGTACTGTCCAGATTATGTAATGGAATTCTGGATTTGTTGATAGTGATCCGGATATATGTTGGATAAATAATGTGTTAAATCGATCTTTGCTGCTCCACCACCTGTAATATCAAAGCTGGTGTAACAATCAGACCTGTCGAAACTTTTGGAACAGGCCTGTCAATAAAAGGAGCCTAACTTTAATACTTATAAATAATACACATTGAATTAAACAAACATCTATATTTAAAAATCAATTAATATTATTGCTAAACAATGTTATAAAATATAAAGTTCAATCAATTATGGCCAGAATTAACTACCGAATTAACACAAAATAAAATTGATCTATTTAACAAAAAATTTTATACTAAGATTTTAACTGTCTGAAATAGTAACAAAATAATATCTTAAAGGTAGTAGCTGTTAACTAAACATATTATCTCTAGCAACAATCAGAAATCCTGTACTACAGCCTCACAACAAAAAATAACTTAACTTTACTGACATTTCCTGAACTTTTCAAATCTGGCTACATACCATGAGTTTGTTCAGCTCTCTCTCGAAGCTTAAACAGAAAAAAACCAAATTTCAAATACTGGACCCTAGTCGCATCTCCGTTCAGACCCTGTACAATTTCAACCTAATGACGTACAAGTGGTCAAACACCTCGAGGTCACAAAGTGCTACTGCTGTATCCACTCCAACAGCCTTCAAGGTCAAATATATTTTGTAATATTTGTATCTGTGAATATGAAAGTAAAAAGACAACATTTTTATTTAAGCTACGAAAGAAGTCGATTCGAGTAAATTTCAAAAAACCAAAAACATTTTCTTACCATTCAATTTTCCATCAAAATAATATTCTTAATTTCCCTTCAATTTATGTTTAGAATTGCATTATATATATATATATATATATCAGAATAGAAAATATATATTCTCCCCTAATATATATTTAACATAAGGCTAAAACAGCATCAATTTAACCACAGGGAAAGAAGTTGTCTTAATACAGCAAATGACAAAACAACGTTTTATGGAAGACATGTTCTATTCAATGCTACCAAACTCTGCAACTCACTGAAATACAAAAATGAGCGGGTAAGTTGTTTTGTTAAGAAAGGGGAAAGCTATTTATTAGTCCACTCATTTTACAGTGTCCGGGAGTTTGTTGATGCCAAGCCAAGAATATGAAACCGATTTTTGTTTTAAAACTACTATGCTTTATTATTTATTAGAGATTTATAAAATGTTGCATATACTTATGTATGTCTCCGCCTGCACACTCCAACAGGACGTGGGACAAGTTACCACGAACCACTATACTCACCAGATGAACTAATGGTGAGTACAGTGGTTCGTGGTAACTTGCCCGCCGTCCTGGTGGGTGAACACACCATGCGTCCATTTCTTAGTGTTTTTAGGGTTTTTAGGGTTTTTAAGTTATCATGGGTTAAGGGTAAACATACTAGTCATAAAAATCTAAACTAAGGTAATAAGTAACACCTGAAGACGACAGGGGTTGTTGTCTTCCATACCTGTCGAAACATTGTGTTTGTGGCCTAAGTAATTGAAGCATTGGAAGCATCCAATAATTTTCTACCAATCATAAACAATCCAATGCCAATAAATAACTTTTAAATTATATTATGCAATCACCTGTTTGTTTCAATATTACCAATTGTAGCAATAAGAGTTAATTGAACCTTGTCGGTAGGTGGGATGCTCATAACCACTGTACTTTTATGGGTGGTGGAAAAGCCATCACTACCGTACGTGTATACAAGCATATGTATGTGTGGGTGGAAGAGTGTACCAATGTAGCACTATACCACGGACGGTACCTGTATGAATGAGTGGTAGGGCCATTAAAACTTACGTGTATGGGTGGACGGAAGAGTCATAACTACTGCAATTGTAAGGGTGGGTCTCTCTCTCGAATCAATGTTTTATCATTGATTTATAATGATAAAACATTATATATAACTTACGGTAATAATGTCCTCCCCGAGAAGGACATTATCACCGTAAGTTTACGGGAAGGCGGATGGACTATTACCACTGCTCGTGTATGGGTAGGTGGAAGAGTCATAACTACTGTTCTTATATGGGTGGGTGGAAGGGACATTATCACCGTAAGTTTACTGGAAGGTGGAAGGACTATTACCACCGTTCATGTATGTGTGGGTGGAAGAGTCATTACTACTGTTCTTGTATGGGTGGGTGGGAGGGACATTATCATCGTAAGTTTACGGGAAGGCGGAAGGACTATTACCACCGTTCGTGTATGGGTGGGTGGAAGAGAGTAGTAATGTTACTTGTTTTCATCGTCACCACAGTGATGATTTTCGCCTCTATTAGGATCAATTTTAGGAATTTGACGTTAAATTCCAGGAAATCATGACGTTATCGTGACTTCACACTTCCCCTACCCATTAGCTAATTTGCATATCAACTAGATTAATTTGATTAAATTTGCATTTATTAGATTAATCAATTAAATTTGCATTTATTAGATTAATCAATTAAATTTGCATATAAATTATTCTTTATTTTCATTTAAAATCCGCACTTTGGTAACTGCACAGGTACTTGATGGTACCGGCGCCAGTCATTCTGGCATGTTTTTCTCCAGATTCCGAGAACAATTAGATAATACTGGACTTAGCACCAGTCTATCTGACAGAATTTTTGGCTCGGATTACGAGAATTACTTTAAAAACTGCTTAGTAGATCCCTTATCACTTTAATGGGATACAATTGTCTGCTTATCCCAACTGCGTAGAATGGAATATTCTAGAAACTATATTGCGTAGTATATATACCACCACTGACCTAGGGCCTTCAGAATTGGTTTAGTGTTTGTAGTGAACATACTTTTGGTGCTCTAAGTGAGTTAAAGTGAATCGACTATGTTCAGCACAACGTTATCTAGTGATTAACTTGAATAATTAACGTAAGTACATATTTTATTGCTACTTTAATTAAATGTTATTCACTTGTAGTACTTGTACATGTTCTTAAACAATTCTAAATATTTATAACATATTCATGCATTGATTATTTTTCTTAGTGTTGACTTTTTCACATTACATTTGAATGATAATCACAATTAATTATTGAATTTTTAATTTAACTTTCAATATTTAGAATACGTAATTGAATGTGTTTGTTGAACTACATTTTTGCTCTAGCGTCTTTATTTTGATTGTATATTTATTATTAATTTCAACTTCGATGAAGTTCATTGTACAGCAGTCATGTCATATATGGCTTTCCATACTTTTTAAAATTTATTTATTGCTTATGTTATTATTTACTACTAATTAATATTTATAATTTGCCGATTTAATTTAGTAAAATTAATATTGATTTTTTCCTCAATATTCATATTTTGTATTGTTAATTTTCATAATTAATTAATTATTATTAGTATTTTATTATTTAATATTCTTATTTATATTTTATTTATAATCATAGTTTATTTTCAATATTTATAATCAATTAATTTATATATTTTATAAGTACACCGTACCCAAAGTTACCCGTCTAAAAGTATCTTCTGTGTGGCGAGATTAGAACTAAAGTAAGAGATCCTAAAGCGAACAGAATCCTTAAGTAAGAGATGAAGACCATCTTACTGGTAAGTTTCTTTCTGGCTACGATACCCATCTATTTATAAAAATGTTTGGTTTAAATAACTAAACGATTCAAGTCATCCCAAATAATGAAGAGAGATACATATCTAACACTATAAACGTAGATAGAGCAGTGAAATTGAGGTTTCTACACTCTCTGAGGTTTATGGCCAGCAGTTTCGAAAGATTGGCTAAAAAGCCACCCCCTTCTCAGTTTCGAAACACATCAAAATACTATTCAGGTGGTAAACTAAACCTTTTACTGATAAAGGGGTTGTATTCATATGACTATATGGACAGTTTAGATCAATTCAAACAGATATTTTTGCCTTAGAAGAAGTACTTTTACAACCAGCTGAACAGCACACATGTAACCGATGAGGACTACCTACACGACATTAATGTATTGAACATTCTCAATATCACCAACATGGAGGAATATACTATGCTCTACAATCAGACTGACGTTATCTTGCAAGTAGAGGTTATGGAACACTTCCGCGACATTTGCATGGACCCATTAAGCTCGATTCAGCCTGGTACTGCACTGCTCTAGGTCTTGCTTGGAGTTCTATGCCCAAGATTACAGGCATAGTTCTCGACCTCATTACAGACTACGATATGATTTTAATGATAGGAAATGGCATACGAGTAGGAATATCACAGTGCTCTAACCGTTATGCCGAAGCAAACAACCAATTTATGAAAAACTACGATCCCACTAAGCCATTTACTTACCTTGTCTTCTTGGACTCCAACAATTTATATGGTTGGGCCATGAGACAGTACATAACTTATGCACACTTTAAATAGAAGGAGAACACTTACATCGATATAACCTAAGTACTAGATGACTCACAGGCAGGTTAAATTCTTGAAGTTGATCTCACATGCCCTCGAAACCTTCACGACACCTATTCTGATTTACCTCTGGCACCTGAGAGAGATCATCTCCCGTATCCAAAGGAAAAAGCTACTTTCTATTCTCTTTGACAAGAAGATATATGCATTACACTACAAAAACTTGAAACAGTACCTTTCTCTAGGAATGCGTATGGATAAACTTCACAGAATTATAAGTTACCATCAAAAACTCTGGTTAAAATCATAATTGACTTAAATACTAACATGGGTATCCAGGTGAAAAATGAGTCTGAAAAGACTTAATCAAGCTCGTGAATAATGGCATTTTCGGAAAAACCATGGAGAATATCCGCAACCGTGTGGACATAAGATTGGTGACCAAGAGAAGCAATTTGACAAGTGGTTAGCACAGCCGAATTTTAAAAGTAGAACTATCTTCGTAGACAATCTATCAGCTGTTTTTATGGCAAAGACGAAGCTCGTATATCAACAAGCCTATCTACGTAGGCATCAGTATACTGGACATTTTCAAAACGCTAATGTATCAATTTCATTACAACGTTATAAAGAATAGATATGTAGAGAAAGCACAGCACCAGTACACTGATACTGACTCCCTTACTTACAGTATCAATACACCCAACTTTTACTCGGACATGGTGGACATGATTGAATTCTTCGATACCAGTGAGTACCCAATGTTAAATCAATATAATTTGCTTAAAGTCAACAAAAAGGTTTTAGGCAAGATGAAAGATGAACCAATCAAATCAATCAAAATCAATTTTATAGAAAAAAACAAGTGTTACAAGCTTACAAAAAATACAATAATTGAATTCACTCCCCGCGTAGACTATACATCTGTGTGCAGGTAGGTGTCACTCAGAAAGCCTTACTTAACTAAATAAAAAACAAAATTAAATTGTTAAACTTAATCATTTATAACTTTAAAATATATTAATTTAAAGTTATGGAAAGAAAGTGAAGGGGAATTCACCAACTATACTTAGTTGAATAAACGATAAAGATGACTAGTGGAAAGGTGGTGGCTGTGAGTTTATTATTGGCGGAAATATGTTGATGTGTGAAGGAGGAGAATGTAACGTTATATATAAGGGGGGTCCATCAGTGTCTCAGCAGCCTCTCAGCCAATAAGAATTTAAAGGAAAAATAACGACTGAATTCATTGGTCTTAAATCTAAGATCATCAGTGGCATCAGTGTAATTATCAATGAAAGGAATATATGATATGTGATTACATCATTTTATGAAAATGAATGTATGGGAGCAAATCTTGTGAGCTCCACGCTCTGGCACGTAGACATTACCCGATATGACCTTTGAAAGTGAAGGGAATAAATGACTTGTAACAGGCCAACTTGGTCGAGATGATTCCACACGCGAAATTCAATAAAGGTTACAAATACATTTTGACTATGATCAACTCCTTCATCAAGTACGCTTATGTACGTTGAAATACAAGAGTGGCGCTGAGTTGGTCAAAGCAATAACACGAATTGTAGAAATTAATAAGACGAAAACTTACAGACTGATGTAAAGACTTTTATAAAGAATAATTATAATATTGAGTAAAGTGTATTCATATAAAAAATGAATATTCATTTTTATAATGAATAAAACTTAATTTATAGTTTTATAAAAAAAATTTAAAGAATAATACAATGCATGTTTTTCCAAATTGATGCAGAAACATAACATCTATTATTATTCAGTGTTCGGTGACAAGAAAGGCTTAATAGTGGAGCGATTCAGTTCTCTAAACAAGGTAAGTACGCATGGTTGAACATACTCGATGATTTGTTAAACGAGTACAATACTCGTAAACACCGTACGATCGGTATGGCACCGATTGAAGTGAACAAGTCTAATGAAGCGCTACTAAGAGTGAATATCAACAGGAATAGACATATCGCAAGGTAGATAAACGAGTGAAATTCAACATGGATGATAAAGTGCGTATAAGTAGTATAAAATATGTTCGCCAAGGGTTATTTGCCAAATTGGACGTATGATTTATTCATAGTGGTGATTACCACTACTGTACCCACCACTTAAAGATTACGTGACTATCGTAAAAATTTATTACAAGGAACATTTTACGAAAACGAACTGCTAAAAGCTAAAGTAACTGACGTATATTTATTTAGTGGAGAAAATACTACGACATAAAGGGAATAAAGCTCTAGTCAGTTGGTTAGACTTTGACGGTAAACACGACACGTGATTCAATATAAAAGAGCTCGTCTAATCACTACATCGATCAGTCGAGTTCCATACGTAATGGTGATCAGTACGTACAAGGTGAAAATAAAATTACCGATCGTCAATTTAGATACCTACTGTAGTGGCAGCGATATGACGACCGTACGTAAATACGGTGAATTATTGCCGAATCACGTATGATGTATCATATGTGGCCCATCTAATGCAGGCAAGACGAATGTGATGTTGAATCTGTTGTTCGATAGGAACGGACTGAAATTTCATAACGTGTACGTGTTTTCCAAATCGCTGTATCAACCCAAGTATCACCTCATGGGATTGGTACTTAGATCCGTCCCGAGCGTAGGTTATTTTCCGTACAGTGATAACAATGAAGTGGTTCATCCGAACGAAGTAGAACCTGATCCCGTGACTATATTCGACGATTTGACATGTGAGAAATAGAACAATATACAAAATTACTTCACTATGGGACGACAGAGGAATGTAAACGTCATTTTTTACATGTGTCAAGCGTACAGTTGTATATCGAAACAGGTGGTCAGGGATAACGCAAATTATCTAGTGCTGTTCAAGCAGGACACGTCTACGAGGATCATATAAGTACGGAGATGAGGTATCGGAAATTCAAAGAGTTGTGTGCTACCGCGTGGAACAGTGGTAAGAACAAATTCGTTGTAGGGGACAAAGAGCGTGAAATCAACGATGGTAGATACCGTGTCGGACTCGACGAGTTCGTCAAAGTTCTATAACACAGTGATGAAAGTTAATTTTAGTGGACCGTTAGTGACCGAAGTGCATCAATTACCTGAAGGTGAGGACCGTATATCACTGTGGGAACAAGCGGCTAGAGACAGGGCTCAATTTAAGAGGCGCATAGACGCCATAGCTAAACTCTTAAGTTGTCCATTCATTAAGTTACATATTAAGTAATACGTGGAAACATAGAAACACGGAAACGTAGAAACTTGGAAAAGTGAAAACACGGAAATCTAGAAACACGAAAACGTGGAAATGTGAAAACACGAAAATGCAAGACGTAAAACCGTGGAAACGCGAAAACCTGAATACCTTCTCCAGAGTATAAACTCTACACATGTTGGAATTTTTGTCATTCTCCATATTGTTCTTGTCTAGATAAGAACGTCTCTTGCATAATAGGGCCAAGATGTGTGACAGTGTACGTAAGAAATTGCATGACAACAGAACCCACTGCAGAATCGCAGATCTTTAGAGACTTAGTTTAAGCCTTTGATCGATCCGTTCAAAGACATATCGGTGACTTTAAAAAGTAAAGTTGAGAAGGCTAGCAGCACGAAGCCGGAAAGTAGACACGAGGAGGGGGAGGAGAAGAAGAAGAAGGAGGAGGGAGAGGAAAATGACGAGGGTGAATCAGATAATTACAATATGTCTTCCAAAATAGACGAACGGGATACGGAGGATGACGAGATTGGAACGTCAGCAGTGGCAAAGACATCATCTTCACGTGGCTCGTCAACGGATGTAGACAACGGTGATGAATCAGCTTCGTATTTGAGGTTACTACAGACTTATACGCATGATCATGTGGATGTTGCTTACGGTAAACAACGAGATACGTGGATGATGGGCACACATCCTGTGTCGTTTATCGATGACGATATAGTGATCGAAGGCTTGCTCTAGGAAGGGACACCCGGACTGTACGAATTGATTTTCAAAAAGGTACCGGATCGTATCTACGACAGTACTGTTTTGAACACGTGCAAACAGATGTTGATAGAGACCAGTGTACAAATAGAAGACATGTGTCAAGTCCAACAGAGGCTACAAGTACGTGAAGATCATATCGCAGATATTTCCAACACGCAAACGATAACCGTACAGCGTACGGCTACGAAGTGGTCAAACAGGTGTCACATGAATCGTCTCCTTCACCCACCCGTAGTCATGACCGACGCAGTCACGGTAGAAAGAAGTCTACTGAACGCCCCATACCACCATTGTCGTCATCGTCGAGAACTAAAAAAACAATCAAAGACGAGTAGTAATGGATGAGGACTGATGATTACGATGAAATTTAAACAGTAAGTGGCAAATGGATTATAAGTAATGGGACGATCCTAACGATATGGTGGACAGGTTACGATTGTGGATCACTTATAAAACGGCGGGTAACACTGGTCATGACAATGAGATTATAGCCATACTAGAAGAACTGAAAGAAGCTGGTATCATAAAAGACTAGCAGTTTTCGACTGTAATCATGTAATGTCTGTCGAAAAGTTCGGACGTCAAATTCAGTTAAGCAGCGTAAATATCCACCAGGAGAGGGATTCAAATAGACAGAAAATGGTGATTAAGATATAGATGAAAAGCTACTCTCTAATGTAGCAAATCCTATCAAAAAGTTGGACGCTGTGAATCTGAGTACAATAAAAGCATAAGTACAGTCTAACTTACTTTGAAGTTGGATCCGACGACAAATAACAAAGTACGATGCACGTGGTAAAGTGATCGCTAGTGTTGTTGCACCTAAAGACGTGAATGATGCCGTGAATCTACAATATCTAAAAGACAAATCTGTCGTGTACGAGGACGGAAATGTGATGAATGAGAGGAAAAAAAGAAAATCAAGAACGTCCAACACCACGTTGAATCATCAGGTGTGGCCTCCAAGGGATAGGTGGATACGATCACTCTTGATGTAGACAAACAAGATAATTCATTTAAACGCTAACCGTAGATTGTTCAAGAACCTGGGTGATTCACAGTCGAGTGATGCGTTCACTAAACAGTACGTCGACACAATGGCACTTAGCATGGACACGGCAACTATGTACATAATGCGAAGAATAAGTGATCAGGAATGTTGGTGAGCCGATGAGGGCTAACGATTTGGTCAACGTGAAATATATGGAAAATAAAGTTCTTTGGATTACGAACGACATCGTAAATAGTCAGTGTGGGATGCCAAAGGCCACACCATAACCAATCTACTGGACCCTGCATACTTGAAAGACGTGGTGAACGTCAGTTATCTTGTCAGCTCCTTAGGTGAGGTCATGTATCACATGTACATCAGAGGGATGCCTGGAGCATAACTTTGTCCTCCAAGAGATCTTTGATGATGCCCGACGGCACGGTAATGAGTCTGCGTGGCGTGGTTAGACCTGGCTAAAGCCTTTGGCAGTGTCCGCCATGCAGCACTCAGAACTGCACTTAAATCCGCGGGCTTATCAAACGATCAACTTGATTTCATCAGGGATATCTACACTGGAAGTGCAATGGTCGTTCGGCTTGCGGCAGGATCAACGCCACCCATTACTTTTTTGGCTGGAGTTCGTCAGGGCTGTCCACAATCTCCCATCCTCTTCAACATGATGATTGAGTATCTGATTCGACCGCTGATAGCTCTTCGGGAGCAACATGGAGCCACTCTGCAGGGCACTGGTATCTCGGTCCTGGCGTACGCAGACGACCTCGCTCTGGTGGCGAGATCTGAAGCCTCACTCCGGGCCCTTCTAGACGCAATGATTCCAGCTGCTGAGTGGGTTGGACTTCGATTCAAGCCCACGAATTGTGCAACTCTCCATGTTGCCAAACGGTCCGTAAGAGCCACCGTATTCCAGATCTACGGTGAGCGGCTTCGAGTCCTTAGCGAGGGTGAATCGCACCAGCATCTGGGCGTTCTGACTGGCTTTAAAACTGACCATACGCCCGTTGCCACTAGACTGGAGAGGGAGGCAGACAGAGTTTTCAACAGTCTCCTTGCCCATTGGCAGAAGTTGCATGCCTTGCGGACATTCGTCGTGCCTCAACTCGTATTTAACCTCAACAAGGTGAGTGTCCGCAGGACACCTTTAAGGGGCATTTATAATTAAATTAAGAGGGGCTGAAAGAAGGTGCTGAACCTGCCATCTCGTGCCAGTCTGGAGCTGGTCTATTTACCACCGTCGAGTAGAGGTGCTGGCCTCATTCCTCTCACTGACCTCTCCCACCTGGCAGCAGCCTCGCATGCCTACAGACCGCTCACCTCACCTGACCCCGTAGTCTCCAACCTTGCCCAGGAGGCCTTGCTGCCTCAGCAGGCCAACGAAATCCCTGTCGAGGTGATATATGTTTCTTCGTTGCTTATCTCAACGGGGATTTCCCAGGCAATTCGAAGGCCACCGCCAGCTTCTCGGCGGCGCGCATGGCTCTAGGGCGACTGGAAAGAGATTGCCTGACCTTAGGGGGGAGGCTTCAGTGAAGCGGGGGGTTCCAGCTCCACCTTCCAGGTCCTAACACAATTTTTATATCCGACAGTGGTTCCCGCCAGAGACTCACCGCCAGTCTACGCTCCTCTGTACATCAGTACTATAAAGACACCTTTGCCGCGAAGCCCGATTAAGGCAGGGTTGCCAGAGTCATCACCACCTGGCCAATGGCCAACCACATGCTGTACCAGGGGAGAAACACTAGATTACTGTAGCTGACTGGCGGTTCATCCACAGGGCTCGGCTGAATGTCCTCCCCTCTCAACGGCTGCTGACGCTAGGGTGTCACCAACGGCCGTCGCTGCAGGAGATGTGGGCATCAAGATGAAACTACGGCCCACGTCTTATGCCATTGCCACGTCCACCTGGCAACTGGAGTGAAGAGGTGGCACAATGCCATCCTATACCAGCTAGTTGTTGCTTTACGGCCAGAGGAGGGAGTTGAAGTCCAGGTGAACTGTCTGACCTGATCGGCCGAGAAATTGATACTAATGAGAGGGTGGCCCACTGCCATACAGACCTGGTAGTCATCGACCAACATAACAAAATTATTAAGATTGTCGATGTCACCGTGGCCTATGAGGACGGTTGGAAGGCCATTGAGACTGCCAGAAACAACAAGTACGCTGCTTACGCCCCACTTGCCCTGGTCCTAACGACAGAAGGTTTTAAATTACCTGTGGATGCCTTCGTCGTTGAAGCTTTAGGCACTTGGGACAGTTAAAACTGGAGGACATTACGTAACATCAACATTTCTAAGCGGCACGGGACCACCCTCTTGAGAAGATGTGCTTCTGATGCCATTCGCTGGAGTCGTAATATATACGTGACCCCATAACCGGCGTCCAGCAGTGGCCCCAAACCTAAATTTATCAATGAAACACACCTTCCATTACTGTTTTAATACTCGTAGCTTAACATATTACTTTATTGACATATAGTTTAACGAGGGACATATCACTCCCTATAACATTATTAATAATTATTTCACCATATTTTAAATAATTGCGTCAACAGCATTTATATATATATATATATATATATATATATATATATATATATATATATATATATTTATATACTCGCTTCGCTCGTTGGGGGCTTCGCCCCCATCTCCCCATTGAACTCTTGGCTTCATTATAACTTAAAAAAATAATCATGAGCTTTCAAAGTATGTAGATCAATCTCTACCTAAGTTGATCATCGGTGACCTCAACACCTTCATAGTGGTTTCATAGAAGATCAAGCGTGTCTAGCTAAGATGGTTGGTTATCTAAATCAAGTATCGTTAGCTGCTAAAGTAGATCACGGGTATTTACCGATTTGATTCCGGGGAGCCTACTAAAGTTTATGACGGTCGACTACCCAAGTTGATTATGGGGGCTATAGAAGATGATCACAGGAGTTACCTAAGTTGATCACAGTTGCTACCCAAGTTAATCACGGGGAACTATCCAAGTTGATCACGGTATTAATCCGCATTAGTCACAGGGGGCATCAAGAAGGACTGGAAAAATTGTACATGGAATGTTTCCTAAGTTGGAAACGGCATACTATCCAAGTTGATTATAAGGGGCTACACAATATGATCAAGGGGAGTAACCAAGCTAATGATGGGTGGTCAAAGGTAAATAATGAATGAGTTTTTAAGCTCTAGCTTCTTTTAAGAATGCTTAAATGAGAGGAGCTACTAAAAAAAATTACATGTTTTCGATAAAATATCAACTTTACCGACCTTTTGTGAGGAAACAATAGTACATACCACATAAATATATATGCCATTTTTGTACTCTATTTCATTGTCAATTTAAATATTTAATTAGATGTTGTCCAAACTAAATATTACAGCTTCAGTAAAATAAAACTTCAACTCTGCAAACAGGTTGGCGTTTTCATGTCAGCCATTTTGATTTTTTTCTAGGTTATGAAAAGTTAAAAATTTAAACTGTATAGCAGTTTTCGTAACAAAGTATTAAAGGTAGACAGTGTGTAAGGTTTTAAGTTCTTACAATATCTTAAAAAGCAATAAAATACGAAAACCTAACAACAAAATAATTAATTGTTTTAATGAAAATATTAATTTAACGATTTTTTCATAGTTATTTTCAAAAATACTAACAAAATTGCTCATTAACAAAGTGTTAGGAAATTTAATTACAAATCTGCATTATGCTGTCAGATTTGATTTATTTCGAACGGTTAAGCCAAAATCAAGCCGTAAGTAAAACTCTGCAAACAGGTAAAAAAGCCCATATGCCATTTTTTTTTTTTTTGAGGAGGTTAAAAACAATTTTTTTAGTTTTCAGAATTTCATGATCGGCTACTCAGTAAAACCCACAAGTGTGCCAAATTTCAAGTTTATAGCTTATCCGGAAATGAGTTAGAATTTGTTTACGTCAGGCTACCCAAGATAGTTGATTGAGGGGCTACCTAAGGTGATAACGGGTGATTACCCCCAAGTTGATCACAGGGGGCCTCAAACATGATCACCGGGGAGGGGGTCTACCCAAGATGATCATAAGTGGTTAGCTGGTTAACAGAGTGGTAAACGTAAATAGTGTGCAAGGTTTTTAAGTTACCAGCTTGTTTTAATCATGCTTAAATGGGAGGATATATTCAAAAAAATCACAGTTTTTACAAAAAGCTCAACTTAACCAACTTTTTGTGAGGAAACTGTTGCATATACATCATATAAGTATATTAATATTCTTGTAGTAAACGTTATTGTTAATTAAACAACGTCATTTGATGTCTTCTAAACGATATATTGCAACTACAGAAAAACAAATAACTCAACAGTACACGAAAGACAGCATTTTGATTAAAATATTTTGAAGTTTTTGTTTGTTTTGAAAGGTAAAATGTCAATATAAAAACAGTTGAATATTCAGTAAGGTTTATATTTTCCAACTTATTTTATTCATACTTAAATGGGAGGAGATGTTCAATAAAATTACGTGTTATTGACAAATTTCAACTTTTCCAATTTTCTGTAAGGAAACGGTAGAATATTTTACGAAAAGTGTATTAAATTTTTGTACAGAATTTAATTGTCAATATAAATATTTCATTTTATGCTATCTTAACTAAATATTACAGCTTCAGTAAAACAAAACCCTCAGCTGTGCAAACAGGTAAACACTTTCTCATAAGCCATTTTGAATGTTGTCTAGGTTATGAAATTGTCAAATAAAATTTTATTACAGAAAATTGAAGGTAAATATTATGTAGGGTTTCAAGTTTATAGATTCTTTTAATCATATTTAGATGGGATGAATTCATGTTTTAAAAAATCTCGTTTTTGACAAAATTCAAATGTACCGACTTTTTGTGAAGGAACTATAGGATGTACCATAAAAATGTATACGTAACTCTCTGTACAAACTATTATTGTTAGTTTGAACACTTCATTTGATTCAATCTAAAGTAAATATAACAGTGTCAGTAAAATAAAAACTTCAAATGTGAAAACAGGTCAGCAGTTTCACGTCAGCCATTTTGAATTTTTTTAGTTTATGAAAAGTGAAAAATCAAATTTCAAAGTGGTTTTGGTAAAAAAGTAGTTAATTTAAACAGTGTGTATGGTTTTAAGTACTTAAATTATCGTAGTACGGTAGTAAAATACGAAAAACCTAACAAAAATAGAATTTTGTGAACAAAAAGTGAAATTTAATGAATTTTTGCGTAGTTAATATCAAAAATACAAAAAAGTTACTTCTTGCCAAATTGTAGGAAATTTAATTACAAATCTGTAATATATTGTCAGATTTGCTCTAGAACCAACGGTTTGCCCACAATGAAGCCGCAAGTAAAACTCTGCATACAATTCAAAATTCCCGTCCACCATTTTGATTTATTTTGGGGGTCAAAAAATTAAAAACTTGTAGTTTTCGGAATTTTCCCGTTGATTGCTCGGTAAAAACTACAAGTGTGCCAAATATAAAGTTTCTAGCTCATCTGGAAGTGGGTTAGAATCTCCATCCACGGATGAGATCAGAACAAAAAATTATTCTGAATGGATCCGTGCGGCTGTCACGAGTATGTTTTTTCCTACCTCTAGTATGACTACCGCCAATTAGTAGGCTAGCAGAGACACAAATGTCAAGGTTGCCACTTCAACGTCAATGGCATCAGAACTTACCGTAGACGAGAATAGTATTGTGCTCTATTCACGTCCCATTTTAAAGTAGGCGATATTGGGGAAATCTCGTCAGTCTTCAGATGATACGCAAAGGGGTAAGGCGTCAGACGTGGCATAGTAATGGTCTAATCAATTCGTTCAGTAATTCTTGCCAGTACTGTTATTAACAAGACTGTCGTCTTGTTACCAGTGGAACTCCACGCTCCGGGCAGCTATAGGTACTTCGGACGCGGTACGAGATTACGCAAACGGTTAGCTCGTGGAGATCCCGGTATAAACAAATTGGACGAAATGTAAAAAGAGCACGACATTTCGTATTCATGATACAGTGATAACGCCAGTCATACTGGCATCGTGCGTGGGCAAGAGTGAACGCTTCAGACGCTTCGTTGGGAGAAGGTGTTACTGCTTGAGCAGTTACTAACGCTATGAACTTAAAAGCGAAATTTGGTGGATCGCTTAAGAAAAAGGTGCAAACAAAAAGAAAAGGATTAGGCTACTATTTGAAACCCTACAAGAAAGGTGAAGGGTATTATCTGAAACCGTACGATGGACAATGTCTTAAGAAGAAGAAAATGAGAAGGAGGAATACCGAGAAACGTTTACAGAACGTAAAAAAAGGTAAAAAAAGTCTGACCAATTAGCAGATCTGTCTGTGGTTAGAATTGGATTCAACAAGGATGATGATCCAACAACAGGTAGTGTAATGCTACTACAAGATCTTACTGCATTTTCCAAGGTAACGTATAACGTAAATAGGGATGTTTCAAAATTCGTTACGGTGGGCCCGTTCAAGGAATGCGAATTTCACTTGGGCGTGTTGTTTCACAAACAAGGTAATCGAAGATACGTGCTCGTAGATCACGCTCAATTTCTCGAGCTCGGAAAAGTAGCGTCTTCAATCACGTATGCATTGACTCTGAAATCGGTGGGAGATGCTGATATTGACAAACAACAACGGAAACGACTCAATGTGTCAGGTGGTATTAAAATAGTGCTGAGATAGACCTACGGTAGATTGTATGTGGAGATAAAAGATATGAAACGCAAAACGTAATTTATTTGTCTGACGAGAAACATAACGAGCCTCACCCAGTCACTATGAGAGCCCTGACGCCCACTCCACCTCAGCAAAGACGCCACCAGCTGCCGTCCATGGTTGAAGACTCTCCACCCCTCTCTGTTTCAACCCCTGCCTTGGATACGTCCAGCTCCGAAACCTGCGCCACGCTGACTACTCCCGTCACTTCTCTCGTGACCCCAGCAACACCCGAGGACCAGGCGTCAGAGATCTTCCGCCTCAAGAAAGAGAATGCCCGTCTCAAAGACGAAATGCAAAAAATCTTAGATCACACCATTGAATCTGACAAACGCTTGCTGCAGTACACTGACCAGATTTTTGTGGTAAATTCTCCAATTTCTTTGCCTCATGTCAACCAGGCCACCCACGCATCTTCGTCAGCTGACTGTAGTGTACAGTGTGACCTCATACCATCATTAAATTTTTCCGCGCATGCTGCATCCACGACGGACACCAGGGATATCTCTGTACAATGCGACGCACTAGCCCATCCTAAAGCGAACACAATCTTGCCAGACGACGAGTGTAGCGAGTTAATAACCAGTCTAAGGACGACTGTAAAAGTGCTTGGTGCAGAAAACAACTGCCTCAAACTCGAACTACAAAACTGTGCGTGTAAGGAGTCTGAAAATCAAGCATGGCAGGAAGTCAAAACAAAAAAAAACAAAGTTTATAACACGAATTACCACAAACCTGAGGCTTGGAAAAAAGAAAATAAAATACCAAATAAATTCCGACCAAGGCCTGTTAAAAAAGGGCAAAGCAATCCAAATAGTAAACAAAAGCTAAATAAATCGCAAAAATTCCGTAAAACACCTTTCCCAGTTTACAACTCTAATATAAAATCTATTATCATAAAGGGTGACAGTCACACTCGTCATATCGCAAGACTAGTGGGTGATCGGATCGGCCTTAGAACTTCGGTGAGCGGGATTGTAAACCTGGCGCTCGGCTCCTCAACGTTGTTGACCTGAGCCGTGCAGCAGTTCTACCAGAGCCTGGACCCGAACTTCACTGTGAGGTGCTGATCGCCGGCTCGAACGACGTTGCCGTCGGCGCGCAGCGGAACATCTACCGCCACTTTGAGCATATTATCACTGCCCGTTCAGCCACCACTGAATTGATAGTTGCAACCCTACCACATCGCCACGACGTGCACGACCCAGCTGACCCTGTCCATGAGGAGACCGTCTTGGTAAATGCTTTCATTGAGAAACTTGCTGCCCGACACAACATCCCGGTGCTGAACCTTGACAGAATGGACCGAAAGTATTTTACCACACACGGCCTACACCTCTCGATGCGGGGCAAGAGGCTGCTGGCGGATATGGTGGTGAGGAGCCTTCCAACTGAGAGTCGACGACCCGTGCCTCGAAAACCTGCGATGAACCTCTCACCGCCGCCTTCACCCGGCCCATTCACGCTGCGATACGACACTTACGCCGAAGCCGTCACTAGCTCTCGGCCAGTGGTTTTGCAGCCCCCTACCCACGAAGATGTTCCATCTCCTTTGTTAACTGGGGAACATATTGTAAATACAAGTGTTTTATCTTTTTTAGGGACCCCCACACAAGTCAACGAGGAAAAATTAAAAAAAAGCAACAATTTAAAAACCACATTCAAAATTTAAAATCCGAAATACCCAATGAAAACATTAATATTTTCCATCAGAACGCACAGTACGCAACTAACAAACTGGACGATATTAACCTTTTATGCAAAGAACTCCATCCAGACGTACTGGTTCTGTCAGAAATTGGCTTCAGCAACAGTAATATAGAGTTCTGTAAACTTGAGAACTACACACTAGCAAACAGCTTCTGTCGAACCTCCCTCAAAGGGGGAGGTGTCGCAATATTTACAAAAATTAGTTACAAGTTTACAGCCTTCAAAATTCAAAATTCGACTGAAAAAGATTTTGAAGTAACAGCTATAAAGCTGCTTACAGAGACAAAAAGTATTATTATTATTGGCTTATACAGGTCTCCTAGTGGCAATATAAATGAATTCTTTTATAAATTAGAAACGCTACTTACAAACGTGACGACCAGCAGTAAATCTCATTTCGTTATTGTGGGGGATTTCAATATTGATACTATTGATATTGAGAATCCCTCCACAAAGCGACTTGCAGATACTTTAAAATCATTTGGCCTCGAGTGGCTAGTGAACTCTCCCACAAGGGTTACAATCGAATCTCAGTCGGCAATTGATAACGTTATCACTGACATTCCAAACACTGTAGTTACAGTGGTCAACACAGCTGTAGGCGACCATTATGGCCTAGAGGCCGTTATCAGCGGGCTCTGCCCAGAAAAGGAACCACCTATCCGCCGTAAGATAAAGGACACTAGGCCCGCAAATATAACTCTTCTCAACCAATCGTTAGCTACAGAAAATTGGCAGTTTTTAAATTACAACAACTCTGTCGAGGATAATTTCAATGCATTTGAAAATTGTTTTTTGTATCACGTAAATTTGTGCTGTCCAATTAAAGAAATCAAATCTTGTGATCAGTCTAAAAGTAGACCCTGGATTACACGAGGAATTTTGGTCTCGAGAGAAAAACTAAAGTTTTACTCCGAACTAATGAGGAGTACAAATAATGTTAACTTCAAACTATATGTTAAAAAATATAAGAAAATATACAATAAGGTGATAAACGCTGCCAAGGCCTATGAAATTAACAAAGACATTTTAAACTCACGTAATGTTTCCAAAACGACCTGGAACATAATTAATTCTAAAAAAAATAAAAGCACAACAAAAGATATATCATTAAAGATTGGTGACGAGTTGGTAACTGATGCTACTCGAGTGGCGGATGAGTTCAACCAGTTCTTCTCTACAATAGCTCAACAAGGGCCTGTAACGGGACAGTCATCCTCAGTTCCTTCTCGTTGTCATAATCCACTAGCCTCCATGGCATTAGCCCTGGTTACAGAGGACGAACTGGCTTCTTTGATGCGTCACCTCCATTCTAAAAAATCGAATGATATAAATTATCTTTCGATGTGGCTGATTAAGAAATGTTATCAGCATATTTTATGCCCATTAACAATGTTAGTCAACCTTTCTTTTTTAAATGGAACCTTTCCAAATTCTCTTAAGGCAGCAAAAGTAACACCAATATTTAAAAAAGGAGATCTCTATTCAATAGATAATTTCAGGCCTATTTCTATTTTACCCGTGTTCAGTAAAATTTTTGAGAAACTTTTTCTGTCACGTTTGATGAACTTTTTTGAAAAACACAATGTGCTTTCACAAAATCAGTTTGGTTTTAGGAAAGGTAAATCGACTACAGAAGCAGTTGTGACCTTGTTGATAAAATTGTCAGGGGCCTAGAAGGTCGTAAGCACACTCTAGGTGTATTCTTAGACCTTTCCAAGGCTTTCGATTGCGTTGACCACAGTATACTACTACAAAAACTTGAGACGTATGGTATCAGAGGTGTTTCACACCTGTGGTTAAAATCATTCTTGAACCATCGATCTCAACAAGTCCAAATTTCAAACAAACTTTCAAAATCCAAACAGCTGAGTTATGGCGTCCCCCAGGGATCAATACTCAGCCCACTTCTGTTCTTGATTTATGTCAATGATATTGGTTCATCGCTGCAGCATGGTCAACTCGTCTATTATGCCGATGACACGACTCTTTGCTTTAGTGAAAACTGTAAAGAAAATCTAGAGTTAAACGTTTACCTTGATTTGAACAGTTGTGCTCAGCATATTTATATGCTGAACCTTAAAACTAATTCAAAAATATCACAGGTCATCAACTTTATTTTGAGGTCCATTGATTTCGAGAGTAGCCCTCAGTAGTCACTGGCGGACTCTGTGCTAGAAGAAGTGGAGTCCACTAAATTCCTTGGAATATACCTCGACAGAGGTTTGACATGGAATGACCATATTAATAGTGTATGCTCTAAGTTATCCTCAGGCATTTATGTACTGAGGACGCTCTCTAAATACTGCCCTATTCAGGTACTGATGACGGCATATTATGGTCTCATTTACCCTCACCTTTCCTATGGACTGGTGATTTGGGGAGGTGGTGTATATAGTGAATTCTTGAGAGTGTTTAGACTACAAAAGAAGGCAGTCCGAATTATTGCAAATTTAATGAGCAGAGAGTCGTGCAAACCAATGTTCAAACAACTCAAGCTGTTGACTCTGCCTTGCTTGTATATTCTAGAAACAATTTTATATTGTATGTCCAAATGCAACCTGATAAGGGGCAGTGACTTACATAATTATAATACTAGAGGCAGAGATGACTACCGTACTGGGCAACACAGAACGGTAGTCTATCAACACCTGCCCTCGCAGGTGGGTGTCAAATTAATTAACATCTTACCTAAAGAAATTAAAATTGCTCCAAATTCAAAAATATTTAAGACCCGCTTGAGAGACATACTGTTGTTCCAGGCTTTTTACAGCATCGGAGAGTTCCTAGCACACGACTGGGAGACCAACTTAATTGGCTAGACACAGCCCGTTGACTTTTGTGGGAGTTTCAAACACTATAGGTAGATTTGTGTGAATGCCCTCCTTGTATGTATGTTTGTGTGTATTTATTGTTATGAATGATTGTTTAAATTAAAGCCTTAGGTTAATTAATTTTAATACTGACGTTTGCGATACTATATTTTTTATATTGTCCATGCAATAAAGGATTTATTATTATTATTATTCATTTACTGAAAACGAATGGATAAACTTTGTTATTTACTGCCATGCATATGTCGATACGTCGAAAATATTACGTTTGTCAAATCGTGTTGGATCGAGCATATCGAATGTGTCATGCGTGATGATTCGGTCTATGTGCCACCACCTCAACATGTAAACGGATAGGATGCAGATCGACTGCACGATGAAGTTTTCGTGTATAAGAAAGTGATGCCCACCGCACATTGAGCAGTAGTAGTTGACATGCAGTTCGAATATGATTCTGTGGTAGCGGTGATCAGGTTTAACGCTTTCAAACACCACGAAACCAGATTTATCGTGAAAAAAATCACTGTTATCAATACGTGTCTAAATGTAAAAATTATTTTCAAATCACCTTACGCTAAGAATAAGCTCAGCACTAGTCTGCAATAGACAAATGATTGGTTGGAACGAAATCACCATAAAATCCTTTGGGAAGATGGTAACGTTCCGTTCAGTTTCGGTTTAGTACGTCTTTTTCTCCGAACCTCTGCACAGGTATATACTAAAGGGTTAGAGAAGTGTAAATATTTGAGTAGATTTCATAAACACGTCCGACGAGTCACGGAAACTGCCAAACACTTATTTGTTTGGTTTCTGTAGTTGATGTTTACCACATCTATGTGCGCATTTAGAAACGCACATTTCTACTATAATAAGTTTTGTGTATTTACAACGCGATAATATTCTTAATTTTGATGAACATATGAACTTGAACATTGAACTCGGTCTGACTGTTCTATGGTAGGATAGTATCCGTAAGACCAGGGCACTTAAATGAAGGACAGTATATACTAATACGCAAATATCGCGTCACTAGTCTATTACCACAACAACCATATACAAGGTCAGGAATGGGCGACCCGACATTGAATAAAAAATCTCCCGACCGTTTTTAAGGCGGGTAAGCGTCCTTAAATAAGGTAAAAAGTCCTAAGGCGGTCTCACGACATACAGGCTGACATACTGTAAGACCCATTATCGTGTTGTGGTCGCCTGATTGACGTGTGAGTATGTGGATAAACTCGGCTGTGGTGTGATACGTATGTATGTTTGTATGAATGTGTGTTAATGGACACTCAATGGCAGTATAGTATAGTATCCGTAGGTGCAGAGTGTGGGTAAGAGGTATGTTCAGCTGTTAACACACTAGGAATATTAAACAAAATTAAAAAAGGAACAAATTAAAAAATAGATAAAATATAAAAAAACTGTCATCGTCTACAGTCCGTAATCGGTCTGTTGCGGCTATCTGATGAAACCCAGTAAGGTCGAAACAATTTTTAATTGCACTCACTCTAAAATTTAAATATTTCTAGACAAGTCTCAACACATGTGCCGATGACGCAATATGATGCATTCAAAAAGCGCGCCAAATTGTGTAACGTGGTCTGGTGTCAATTCCATTAGGAGGGAGCACTGCACAAATTCGAAAACCGGACACGTTTATCCCCTAAAGTGATAATGAAGTTACCAATGTGATTCTTGGAATCCGAGGCAAAAAATATGTCACACAGACTGGCGCCAAGTCCATTGACATCTAATTGATCTACTGCTCAGTTACCAAATTTATTCTCGGAATCCGAAACAAAAAAAAATATGTCAGACGGGCTGGCGCCGGGACCATGCAGATACCAAAGCACAGATTACAAAGAAAAATAAATAATAATTTATATGCAAATATTCAAATTAATATGTGAATTTAATCAAATTAATCTTATTAATATGTGAATTTAATCAAATTAATCTTATTAATATGCAAATGTAGTCAAATTAATCTACTTGATATGCAAATTAGGGGTGAGCGGGGGAGGGGTTGAAGTTACGATGACGTCATGATTTCCTGGAATTTAACTTGAATTCCTAGAATTGTTAGTAGCGAAAATCCTCACTGGGGTGACGGTGAAAACAGGTAAAATTACTACCAAAGAGCAGGGCCGGTTTAACACATTTGCTTAATGTAAGTGAACAACATTGTGGCGCCGCTTACCCCCTCTCCATAAAAAAACTGAAAGGTAGTAGACATTCTGTCTTGTTATAAATACTTGCAAATACAAGTAAAATAAATACAAATACTAAAGGATTAAGGAATAAGGATTGAGACTCAAATATCAGGATTTACTTAACTTATATATATATATATATATATATATATATATATTGAATTTAATATTTTTACACCTTAAAGCCCATATATATATATATATATATATATATATATATATATATATATATATATATAGTTTTTCATTTGCCATTTGAAAACAGCAATGAAAAATTAATTGCAAACCTTTAAATACAAAATATTTTTATTTTTAGAAACCTTTAATTTTATATATAGCATGACATAACGTAGTTTAATGTTAAAAAATGTCATACCTAACCCCATTTCCATAGTAAAAAATTGGGTTTTGTCTGCAATTTAAAAGCCACCAAAGATGTGGTAGATACTGTAGATACATTGTTTTATTTTTAAAGCCTTTTAATTTGATGTGCTTCATGGCATAGGGTTCCATTTAAAAATGTTTACTTAGAGTAATTTTTCTTTATCAACATTTTTACGATTTTTACAGTTTTGAAGATGGTGGATTGATAAGTGCCCAATTGTATTGTTAATAGAAAGGACATTTCATTAGTAGCATTGGATAAGAATGTACATATATTCTTGTGATGTACAAAAGAGTTACAGTAACATCAACTTTAAAAAATAAAATTGTTTGTTTTTTGGGCCATCCTGCCCCTAGGGGTTAGGTTAGTCTTTTATGAAATGTTTTACGTAAAAATAATAAGGCTTTATAAACCTTTAAAATGAGGTGTAACACAACCTATGTTCCTATTTGAAAATATATAAAAAAAAAAATAAAGTACCATACCTCCTCTATGCCCTTTTTGGGATTTTCTGGGATACAAATATTTTTAATTAATTCTTTGGGGTAATAAATAAGGGGTTTCAGTTGAAACAAATTATGCAGCTCACTTCGTTTGGCTGCAATAGAAACTGCATGGGTGGACTGAAAACACTGTTGTACAATTGAATGTCCAATCTCCATTGACGAAAAAATAAATAATGTAGGCCTATAAATAGGCTCCTTATATTTACAAACACTATACTGCGAATATAATGTAACAGGTTGTTTCTGTTTATATATTATTGTATCATGGTCGTGTCACTCTCTTATTATTATGATCAATTATTATTCAAAGCATAGTAGAAATTCACAATTTTGTTTAACATTTTAAACTAACAGGCCTAATAATTCACGGAATAGAAATGTTTATTTAAATCAATCCGCCATGTATAAAACTTCAGAAGGTGATTACAAGAAATTTTTTAAACTAACTAATCTGATATAAATATGCGTAACATCAAATCAAAATTTGTTACTTTGTAAGCATTAGTAAACTAAACATGTCTATGGTTGTTGAGTTTACAATAATTCCTATTGGCAAATTACGTTAGCCCATTAATTAATGCATGGTGATTTACTGAGTTTTTCTTGTGTGGGATTTTGTAGATTTCCATATATATCTTTAATTTATAATTGAATTATATTTGCTGCAAATTGGTGTAAGCAATTGGAAATTAATAAACGGTAGCAGACGACGTATTGTCGAGCGTTATTTACAGTAAGGACATGGAACATCACTAGCGCAGCGTTACTTAGAACTCTACGGTGCATCAGCCGCCTTTTCAGCCAGTAGTGGGGGGGAGCAAATCTTTCTGTAAGGTTTCACGTCAATTTGAGAATAACAGTAACAGTCAACAGTAGTGTGGTATACGGGGTTCCAACAATCCTACAATATGAATTTGGCAGAATGAGTCAACACTCAAAATTTAGTTTATCTGAACCACTAACCTTTGGTATATTTTCACCAAATCATATTTTTTAAATCACTTTCTCCTACTTCGGATTATGATATTTTGTTAGTCTCCTAGTTTTATACTGAGCTTTTTGGCGCTCCCTTTCCCTGGCGCCCTACGCGGCCGCGTACTTTGCTTACCCCTTAAACTGGCCCTGCTGAAGAGTCATAACTGGTGTACTTGAATGAGTGGGTGTTGAGAGCCAATACTACTGTACGTGTATTAGTGGGACAGTAGTATTGACCCAACCGCCCACCTATATTCGTACAGAGGTATTGACAATAGAATTGACAGAGTTTCACACTAGTGGAAAACGGAAAGCAAGGACATTGAATAGCAGTGGACATTCAATTGTGTTTAGCCATATAAATCTCACCTGGTGCTAAAATGGAATCTCCTCCTTTGAATCCTATTATCTCCCTCATTTTTTCCATTACAACTGTCTCCATTAGAATGAACACTGGCGCAATCTCGTAGGTGAACATGTTGGTGTTCGCCGTCGCTGTGAGCCACTCGCCCGCCATAGACACCAGGTCCAGGCCGCAGGACAGTTGATTGAAGAAATGGGGATGACCTGAAACATCGGAAAATTATCCCTAAAAAGCTGGGGTATATTTTTAGCGGTATACCTACATCATGATATCAAAGAGATGAAAATATAAACATATCACGTATTTTAGATTTGAGCACCCCTCACTATCCCCAAGTATCGTTCAAAATCTGGGATGAAATTAAATGAAAAAGTCCTCTCTCATACCTAACCATTAACAAACTGTAGGACGCACTCTTTGTTTGAAACTACCTCACAAGCACACACTATCCTGATAGAACATCTCTTCTGAAGATTCAAAATTGATTTAGCCTAAATTGTAGTTCAGGTGAAGTATTTTGCTAGCTAGCCTGTCCTATGAATCCTATGAAAATAATTGTTCACTACATCTTCATCCAAAATTATTGAATGTGAAAGAAATAATTTTGGGTTGAGTGGAAGAGAGGACTTCAGAACATGCCTGTTTAACTACTAATGGCTAACTTCGCCCCTAGTAGAGACGATGTTCATTGGTCAAGTATTTTTGATGCTTATACAAATTAGACAACAATTTTTTTTATTAATTGAAGAAAATGGAGATAATCGAGGAATAACTAGAATCTACAATGTTATAATGATGAGGTTTTTGATAGGGTACATAAGGATAGTTGGAAATGTTCCATCATTTCGTGAGAAACATAGGGTTTCATCATAATGGGTTAATTTAAATGCAATTTAGTTTAATATTTGAAAATTAATTGGGTTGTATTAGGTAAAAATGTCGAGTATTCATGAAATTATGGAAAATAAAACCTGGGTAAAGTTCTTTTATTTATCAATAGAAGTTTATAAAATATGAATTCTGATGCAGTACACACTTAAAAAAACTGGAAAAATTAGTTTGATTGTAATTAAATTAGTAAAAATAAATGTAAAGCATGTTAATGGCTACCTAAGTATGTCAATGGCTACCTAAATTGATTTAAGATTTGTCATGTTGATAATGGGCTACTCAAGTATGTCACTGGCTGCCCAAATTGATTAAGGGTTTGCTAGTTATGTTGATCATGACTACCCTAAGTATGACAATGGCTACCTAAATATGTCAATGGTTACCTAAGTATGTCAATGGCTACCCAAATTGATTAATGATTTGTTTTTCATGCTGATCATGACTACTCAAGTATGTCAGTGCCTATTCAGATTGATTAAGGGTTTGCTATTCATGTTGATCATGAGCTACCTAAGTATGTCAATGGTTACCTAAGTATGTCAATGGCTACCCAAATTGATTAATGATTTGTTTTTCATGCTGATCATGACTACTCAAGTAAGTCAGTGCCTATTCAGATTGATTAAGGGTTTGCTATTCATGTTGATCATGAGCTACCTAAGTATGTCAATGGTTACCTAAGTATGTCAATGGCTACCTAAATTGATTAATGATTTGTTTTTCATGCTGATCATGGACTACTCAAGTAAGTCAGTGCCTATTCAGATTGATTAAGGGTTTGCTATTCATGTTGATCATGAGCTACCTAAGTATGTCAATGGCTACCTAAATTGATTAATGATTTGTTTTTCATGTTGATCATGACTACTCAAGTATGTCAGTGCCTATTCAGATTGATTAAGGGTTTGCTATTCATGTTGATCATGAGCTACCTAAGTATGTCAATGGTTACCTAAGTATGTCAATGGCTACCTAAATTGATTAATGATTTGTTTTTCATGCTGATCATGACTACTCAAGTATGTCAGTGCCTATTCAGATTGATTAAGGGTTTGCTATTCATGTTGATCATGAGCTACCTAAGTATGTCAATGGTTACCTAAGTATGTCAATGGCTACCTAAATTGATTAATGATTTGTTTTTCATGCTGATCATGACTACTCAAGTATGTCAGTGCCTATTCAGATTGATTAAGGGTTTGCTATTCATGTTGATCATGAGCTACCTAAGTATGTCAATGGTTACCTAAGTATGTCAATGGCTACCTAAATTGATTAATGATTTGTTTTTCATGCTGATCATGGACTACTCAAGTAAGTCAGTGCCTATTCAGATTGATTAAGGGTTTGCTATTCATGTTGATCATGAGCTACCTAAGTATGTCAATGGCTACCTAAATTGATTAATGATTTGTTTTTCATGTTGATCATGACTACTCAAGTATGTCAGTGCCTATTCAGATTGATTAAGGGTTTGCTATTCATGTTGATCATGAGCTACCTAAGTATGTCAATGGTTACCTAAGTATGTCAATGGCTACCTAAATTGATTAATGATTTGTTTTTCATGCTGATCATGACTACTCAAGTATGTCAGTGCCTATTCAGATTGATTAAGGGTTTGCTATTCATGTTGATCATGAGCTACCTAAGTATGTCAATGGTTACCTAAGTATGTCAATGGCTACCTAAATTGATTAATGATTTGTTTTTCATGCTGATCATGACTACTCAAGTATGTCAGTGCCTATTCAGATTGATTAAGGGTTTGCTATTCATGTTGATCATGAGCTACCTAAGTATGTCAATGGTTACCTAAGTATGTCAATGGCTACCTAAATTGATTAATGATTTGTTTTTCATGCTGATCATGGACTACTCAAGTAAGTCAGTGCCTATTCAGATTGATTAAGGGTTTGCTATTCATGTTGATCATGAGCTACCTAAGTATGTCAATGGTTACCTAAGTATGTCAATGGCTACCTAAATTGATTAATGATTTGTTTTTCATGTTGATCATGACTACTCAAGTATGTCAGTGCCTATTCAGATTGATTAAGGGTTTGCTATTCATGTTGATCATGAGCTACCTAAGTATGTCAATGGTTACCTAAGTATGTCAATGGCTACCTAAATTGATTAATGATTTGTTTTTCATGCTGATCATGACTATTCAAGTATGTCAGTGCCTATTCAGATTGATTAAGGGTTTGCTATTCATGTTGATCATGAGCTACCTAAGTATGTCAATGGTTACCTAAGTATGTCAATGGCTACCTAAATTGATTAATGATTTGTTTTTCATGCTGATCATGACTACTCAAGTATGTCAGTGCCTATTCAGATTGATTAAGGGTTTGCTATTCATGTTGATCATGAGCTACCTAAGTATGTCAATGGTTACCTAAGTATGTCAATGGCTACCTAAATTGATTAATGATTTGTTTTTCATGCTGATCATGACTACTCAAGTATGTCAGTGCCTATTCAGATTGATTAAGGGTTTGCTATTCATGTTGATCATGAGCTACCTAAGTATGTCAATGGTTACCTAAGTATGTCAATGGCTACCTAAATTGATTAATGATTTGTTTTTCATGCTGATCATGACTACTCAAGTATGTCAGTGCCTATTCAGATTGATTAAGGGTTTGCTATTCATGTTGATCATGAGCTACCTAAGTATGTCAATGGTTACCTATGTATGTCAATGGCTACCTAAATTGATTAATGATTTGTTTTTCATGCTGATCATGACTACTCAAGTATGTCAGTGCCTATTCAGATTGATTAAGGGTTTGCTATTCATGTTGATCATGAGCTACCTAAGTATGTCAATGGTTACCTAAGTATGTCAATGGCTACCCAAATTGATTAAGGGTTTGCTATTCATGTTGATCATGGACAATTCAAGTATGTAAGTGGCCAATGCCGGATTTACCACTAGGCCGACTAGGCCGCGGCCTAGGGCCGCAAGCATAAGGGGGCCGCAGCGTTTTGTACAAAAAAACTTGTTAGAACAAAAATTGAATTTTATAAAATAAATAATTACCGCTATTATTAATTTTATAAAATCTAATACATCATTTTGTAAACAAACAATACAATCTAATTTAAATAACCATCGTATATGTAATCAATAAATATTAACGCTTGCCAGGAAATAGAAGGCTAAAGAATGCGGGTGGACCCTGCACTGGTCTGTAGATAGATTTATAGCTTTCATTAAACTTCAAAATCACACTGGAGCACACATGGTGAAAGTTATTTTAAATGCCTTATAAGGGATATATATTCCTATATGCGACATGAGAGGCAATTCTTAAATAAATAAATAAGATCTTTATTTTGGAGTGGTTTTCAACAAACAATGCTGATTTACAAAACAAATTCTTATTACAATTATTAAAAAAATTAAAAGCTAATTTTAGTTATCATAATTAAAACATAAAGTTATGTATACAGTACAGTTATATATGGATATATCAGCTTGTATTATACATTAAATACTTATGTACATTTTTTATATGTAGTTTCAGATACACCCTGGCCAGTTACGCTGAAGGACAATTCATTAAATAATTCGAGGAGCAAAGTACGCAAATCGTTTTCTTTCAAATTCACGGCGAACGCGAGGCATATCCAAAACTTGATTCTGTCCTGTATACTGCGAGATCGGATCTGAGACCTGTTTTTTAGTTTTTCCCTCAAATATCCCGGCCTGCCAGTGGTAAAGATCATATAAACTAGGCATGAGGAGCACAGAGTACAGGTATCAGTCACAGTCAGCAAACCCAGTGATCGTCGCGCCACCGAAACATGGTCAAACCTTCTTAGTCCACATACATACCTGACACACATAATAATTTAGCTTAGTACTGCCATGCTCCGCGCAGTCGTTGAATTTAGTAGGCACATATGCGACTGGTTGTCGTTTGGCAGTAACAAAACTATTCAAGTTTATTCATGAATTTTACGTTTTCGTGAGTGAATCTACTTGAAAATGGCCTGTGCTGGAAAACGTTCCCAAAAATAGCAATTACGAAAAGAAACTCCTTCCAAAAAGAGTGAACGTACAAGATGGGCTGCCAAATGGCATACTGCAAAAGCAAATGGCATACACACTCAACTACTGGAGCTACTATGATGCATTAAAAAAAAAATAATAATAACAGGCGATACAGGGGAAACAAATTTGAGCCGAGCTAAAGCCAGTGGAACCAGTAAATAATTTTTTAAGTCAGATAATGCTATTTTACTAAAGATGTGGTACGATATTTTACAACGTTTTGACAAGAGTAGTAAAACATTGCAAAACACTGCTACAGACTTGAATGTGACTTGCAACATAAACAAATCTCTAAAGGAGTACATATTGATTCTGAGAGACAACTTTTATTCCCGCAAAAAAAGAGGAAAAGAGTATCTAAAAACGAAGAAATTCTAAAAATGAAACCTATATTCTTGACGACGTTGAAATAAAAATACGTCCGAAAAGGAAAGCTGTCCCTGGCGAAGATAAAGAAGATGAACCCCGTATTAATTTTAATGTGCTTTATGCTGTAATTGCATAATCATGAAATAAATGATTTATTCAGTCATTATAAACAAACATAAAACAAAATATCAACTCTGAATATCAACTGCCACAATCTCAAGTAACGTGGCAGTGCTACAACAATATTTACACAAAGAAAACTAGAGTCCAGCTTGTACTTTCAACTGATAAGAGAGTCACTCCTTGTGTCGTCTTATCTATTAAACTGGAAGTATAATTATGCAATTGTATATTATGAATAATTAACAAGTTTAAATGTTAAGCTATTACTTTATGAATTATTACAATGATAGTGACTTAAATTTCTAAAATATTATTTACATAAAAATATTTAAAAAAATATATTTGGTAACGATGAATAACAAAGAAACTAATACATAAAACTATACTATCATGAAGTTGAAGTATACGGTATAATTCTTAACATCCATCAATGTTTTCCAAATGGTGTTTTGGTGTTCATACTTAAAATGAAATAATAATGAAATAATGAAATAATGATTTATTTCCTCTATAAATTACATATAAAATCACATTTAACTAAAAGGGAAATGTCACTGACCACTTCTCCAGTAATGTGGCCAGAGTTACAAAAATTAAACATACATTTAAAACTAAAATTACGAGTCCAGTCCTAATATTTATACTTTAAATACAATTCTGCCATTCTCCGCAGCGTCCGCTGAAAACCATTTTAAAGCCGACTACTACAGCCCATAATGTACATACATAATACATGTCTAAAATATAATGTAATTTTTCTTTTACAGCTAATATAATATAACATACCAAAATAAAAAATTTAGGCTACGTACGGTATACAAATAAGTGAAAAATTCTATATACAAAAATTATGTTACAACAGTTATATAATTAGTATGTTAAACTTTATGTAACATACACATTTTACATTATATCTATTAATACATTTAAATTATACTAAATTAATTTTTATGCAACGCTGTCTGTTACAAAAACTAAAGGTATAAAATCAAATTATGCTTCTGTTCAAGAAAGATATGTCTGGGAGTGATAAGAGCCATATTTTAACTTTTATACAAAAACGTGTAAGATTGTTTATTTCTTTTATGCCAATTGGGAGTTTATTAAAAAATTTTGGACCATTGTACTCGTAAGATTTTTTATAAACTGATTTATTGACTCTCGGTGTTGTAAAATTTCTTTGATTGTTACTTCTTGTATAATGATATAAATTTGTTGTACCATTATTACCACTTCTGATATAGAAAATTTTCAAAACTTTAAAAGCATAGAGATGTTGAACTGGAAGGATACCTAACTGCTTGTATAGAGGAAATGCGCTATCTCTTAATTTATTTTTTGTTATAATACGTATATAGTGATTTTGTGTGACTCTTAATTTATCAATAAAAGTTTTGAATGTTCCAGCCCAGCAAGCAATTCCGTATTGTAGTTGTGAGTGAATAAGCGCAAAATATAAAACACGCATTAGAGAGGAGTCACAGACATTTCTTAGGAAATAAAACTTTCTAATGCTATACTTTAATCTATTATGTAAATTAGTTATATGATATTCCCATGACATTTTTTCATCAAAAATTAAACCTAAATACTTGAAATTATTTACTTTTTCTATAATTTGACAGTTACAAATATTATGAACACATTGAAGATCATGATAAACAATTGGATTTTGGAAGTCAAAACCTCTAAGGTCAAAATTAACGTATTTTGTTTTACTAACATTTACAATCATCTGATTCCGGGTGGACCATTGTCTAAGTTTTTTTAAGTCTTCCTGAATATTTTTCTCTATAATATCTACTTTTTTTTGTGTATAGAAAAATGCTATGTCATCCGCAAAGGCACTAATATGTCCATAAAAAGGTTGCTCAAGTAAGTCATTGATGAAAATGAGGAAAAAAGTTGCTGAAAGCACAGATCCTTGCGGAACACCTGCCTTTACACTTAAGTGTGAGCTTAAATGATCTCCGACTTTTACTTGCTGCATTCTTCCGGAAAGAAAACTCTCAAACCATTTTAATGCTAATCCTCTTATGCCAATAGCTTCCATTTTTCTCAGTAAAATACTATGGTTTACCAAATCGAAAGCATTTTTAAAATCAACAAAAATTCCTGTAATTTTATTGTTGTTATTAAAACCGTTATGAATATGATCTGAAACATCTAACAAGGCGTCTTCCGTGGACTTACCTTTTGTAAAACCATATTGATTTTTACTGATAAAAGAAAAACTATTTAAATATTTGACAAGCCTGTTATTAATTACTTTTTCAATGACCTTAGAGAAGACGCAGAGTAAGCTTATAGGTCTTATATTATTAATGTGTAAGGAGTTTGATTTTTTAAAAATTGGGTTTACAACACTCTGCTTCAATTTATCAGGAAAAATTCCTAAGCTTATACTTAAATTTATAATGTAAACTAGTACTGGAGCAATCTCTTCAGCAACAATTTTTATCAATTCTGTACTTATGTTGTCGTGCCCAGTTGACTTTCTATTCTTTAGATTTTTAATTATATCTAATATCTCAGTTTTTACAATTGGAGTAATAAAAAATGATTCCGGTCTTTGATATAAAATGTCAGGTTGAGAAACAATGGTATTGGAAGTTCCAGACTGTACTTCAATTAGATGTTTGTTTATCATGTCTGCAATGACAGCTGGTTCAGTAACAATAGTATTGTTGTCTCACAATAGTAAATATCCGAACTGTTCACTTGTTTTAACGTAAGATTAAAATAAGGTACATTATAATTTGAATTTGGATTCTAATCACTACAATTGAAAACCGGGAATTTTTAGAAATAATAATAATAAAACCATCACACTAAGGTATTTTACCCGCTGCTAAAAAAACTATAGAAAATAACAAAATGCATTTTTTATCTTTTAAATTATTAGAACAATATCAAAAATAAAAAAATTAAAATGAAAATCTTTAAAATATTGGTAAAGCAAAAAAAAAAACAGTGACGTTGTTCTCGGTGTCCAACCTCCTGAACAGTGACGTGGTTCTCGGTTACCAGCCGCCCGTTGAGATAATAAACCACATGTAATAATGAAAGTTGGCTTGCTTACAATCACCCCTAGGAAGTTCCATCTAAGGGACGGGGCCACTCGGGTTAATTTGGCTTAGGGCCGCAAGTACCTTAAACCCGGCACTCTCAGTGCCTAACCAAATTGGCCAAGTCCTTGGTATTCATATTGATCATGGCCTAACCAAGTTGATCAGTAGCTATTCAAATTGATTAGGGTTTGCTATTCATGTTGATCATGGGCTACCCAAGCATGTCAGTGGCTACTCAAGTTAATAAGTGGGTATGTTGTGTAATTTTGTGTCATTATAAACAATGGATTTAAATTAATTAACAATTGTTCAAATAATTATTTTACATTAAACTACTCTATCAAATCTGGCATACCAAAATCAACTGTTCAGACTGTAATAACTTTGTATTGGAATGAAAGGTCGATCTTTTAAATCAATAATTCAAGAGCATATTCAAGGAAAAGAAATAATAACGCAGTAATATCATGTCCAATTTTGCTGAATATTTACTCTTTGAAACCCACAATTACAATAATATATATATGAAATTTATAAAAATATAAGATATGTAAATAAGATGAACTCTAAAGAAGAATTATAAATATATATATATTGCATTAAAAAAGAACCTAACAATATTTTAAATTCACGGATAAAAATGTATAATCCGTTTTTCAAAAGATTGAAATTACTTAACACAAATTTAAAATGAACTTTTTCAAAAATGTTAATATCTGATTTATTTCCTTATACGTTTTTATTTACACAATTTAAATATTATAAAAAATTAAAAAGTTTGTTTAGTGACCTTTAACATGTACTGAAATTCCGAAACATGTTTTCAAGTCAAATAATAAAAGGGATCCCAGTTATTATGTTAGTTTATTCATTCATTACTACATTAGAACTTATATTAAAGTGTTCCAAAGATTTTAATATAAACTAAGTTAGATATAAAATGTGTGAACCAAATGAAGAAGAGGTATATTTTTACATAATATAAAAAAAGCTTTTTTGTTTTCAACGTAGAACATATTCTTAAGTACCTTATGATTGTTGTACCAAGTGAGTGTGGGACAGAGAGCAATATAAAGTTTCAATGATGAAATTGGAGGATTAAGGATTTAAGGATCACAGTGTTGGAGAGGGAGGACAACACGCCCCTCTCAGCGATCGTTGATCACAATTAATTGTTCTTAACGAAGAAGTGTGTAGTTTTTCAGCTCATTGACCGACTCCGACACAATCGGATCGTCTGGATGGAACGCAATCTTTATATACTTTGACAATTCACTTCCGAGGTTTCTCGTTTAAATTTTATGTCTATGTTTCAAATAAAAATGATGGTTCAACTGACGAGAAATCTCTGACAAAAAAAATCCAGGCATGTCGAAAATTTCAAGTCACGATTTCAGAAACACAAAAATATGTTTACTTTAAAAGTAATTATGATTAAAAATTAACTTCGTTTTCTTGTTTTGCCCATTATGACCCACAAATTATCTAGAATAAGTATGTTAAATTTCAAAATACAAGTCAAAGAACGGTGTATTTGAATTCTCGACTCTGTGTTGAACGGAGTCATCGGAACGTGATCCGTCCTTTCTATGTCTATCTGAAATGGCGGAACTGGCTTCACTGCACTTACACACTCATAGAGCGGATTGCCTCTCTATGTTATTACGTTCTCATTGCTTGGAACTTGCCCCTCGCAGTCCGAAGCCTCAGCCACTGAGCCACCACGCCGGCACTACTGAAAATCCAAATCACCACTGTTTTGGATGTAGTGTGAAGTACCTACCGAACCTTCACTGAAGACAAGAAAAAAACCTGGAGATGGCAACACGTATTTTACATACCCACCCGTATGTAAAATACGTGTTGTTTATTTGTTTATTCAAACTGCTGATTAATGTAACTATTATAAAAAATTCTAAAATTGGTATTGTCATAGGGCTTGAATTGATAATTCTTAGAACCTCTGGGGCCCACCCATACAATAGCATTGACCCTCCCGCCCACCCATACACATACAGTGGTATTGACCCATCCGCCCACCCATACACATACAGTGGTATTGACCTTCCCGCCCACCCATACACATACAGTGGTATTGACCCACCCGCCCACTCATACACATACAGTGGCTTTGATACTGTATATGTATGTCCGTAAAAACTTTACGGACTTACCAGTTCTGTAAGTAAACCGAACACTCAATATCACAAAATGTAGACCTAACCTCAAAATCGTACACTAACATCAAATCTATGCTTGAAAACATAACATCTAAAATTAGTGGACTAGAGACACCCCTAAATAGCGTTAAAACTAGACCGGAATTTATATCACACAAATATGACGAACTATTAAAAGAAATTAAAACAGCAAAACAAAAATCTCAGTGACGAAGTTAAGGGCTTAAAACGAAAAGTCGAAGAACGTAAAAATGATATCGATGTGCTAAAGTTCCAATTAAATGAACTTTATTAGTATGGCAGAATATTTAATTTAGAGATTAGTGGTGTAGAAAACTCAGCTAGTGATGATTCTTTCACATTGTTGGAAAACATATCTTCACAGTTAGAAGTTGAATACGAAAGAGATAGCATTTTGGCTGCAGATGTCCTTAAGCAACACAACACTATTGCCTCCAACCATAATTGTTCAGTTCACGTCTAAAAGTATAAAAGACGAATGGATAACCAAGGGAAGAAAGTCCTTTAGGGCAACACCAAGGGACGCCCAGAAGATATACTTCAATGAGAACTTGACGCTTGCTGACAGAAGGCTACGCAAGGAAGACAAGGATCTAGCAACATTTAAGGGCTACAAATTTGTCTTGGTGAAAAACGGCAAAATATTAGCTAGAAAAGTGAGTCATATCCTGTACTACACATAAAATATACTAAAGAGTTGGATAAAATAGTGTAAGTAATCCTTTTTTTTTTAGAACCAAAAAAAGTATTAATTTTTATTTTCTTACTATTATGTTTCTTTCATTTTGTCAATCTATAGACAGTCAGGCTACAATAATATATATTACTGTGTGTCGAACACACACTTGATCACAATATTCTGTTGAAATCATTATATGACATTGGTATAAGAACGGCAACACTTTTAAGCTGGTTTAGAAATTATTTGGAAAATAGACCTTTTTTAGTCAAGGAGTCAAATCAATTAAGTACACAAAAAATAACAAATCTTGGTGTGCCTCGAGGTAGTGTATTGGGGCCTATTCTTTTTAACATATATGTAAATAGCTTATCAAAGCAAAACTTCTCTGGTAAACTATTTATGTATGCAGATGATACTGTAGTTGCAGTTGCTGATAAAGACATAAATATTGCTGTAAACTATATTCAAAATGACTGCAATAGATTGTTAAGATGGGCTCATGACATGAAACTAATAATCAACGCTTATTAATTGCCTCTTATTGCCGGCGTGGTGGCTCAGTGGCTAAGGCTTCGGACTGCGGAGGGCAAGGTCCAAGGTTCGAATTCCGACTGAGCCAACGGTCGGTACTTCACTCGTTGAATAAAGTTGACGCACAGGCCTCTAGGTCCATGACAACTGGCGAGTAAAGTTTTTTAAAATTAAAAAAAAATTAAATTAAAACGTTAAAACGCCAAGTAGTAATTTTTCATTCCTCAAAATACGTCCAAGATTCACAGCCAAAAATTTAAAGTCACAATTGTTATTGTTTGAGTAGCAATTAAGGAAATTGTTCTTGTGAAAACTTAAATTGCACCGAAAACAAAATATTTAGGTGTAGTAATTGATAATAAGTTAAAGTGAAATAGTCGTATTAATATTTTATTTAATAAATTAAGAGTGATATCGGTTAAATTGTACTATTTAAGAAATATAATTCCACATCCTGCATTGAATCTTATCCAATCGATGTTCGAATCTTTAGTCAGGTATGGTATTAAGGTTTGGGGAGCAGCTTCTAAAACAAACTTAAATAAAATTGAGAATCTGCAAAAAAGGACGTTATTAAATAGAAGCAAACAGCTATATACCAACCGTTTAACGCAAATCAATAATTTTCTATAAATGGCACCTTTAAACCCAAACATTTGTATATATTTCAATTAATAAAACATTTCTATAAATCAGACTTATTCAAAATTCCAAATATAAAAACTTCCCATCACTTGAGAAACGTAGCAAGATACTACAATGTTTATGGAAAGAATTCGTTATGTTATTCCAAAAATATTTAACATACTTCCTGAGCATTTCGTGAATTATAAATCTTTTAACCACATTAAATTGATTTTTTATTTCCAATTTATAGGAGACGATCTAGTTGAGTTCTCATTATCATAAGTGTAATAGTTTATTGTTGCTGACTGTACTGTATCTGTTAGTTCTTTATATGGTCCAATTGATACTTATGTTTTAATTATTTATGTACATATTATTTTTTATTTGTGCAATTTATTATGGAAATAAATTATATTCGTTCATTCATGTTGACCCCTCCCCACAACAATGATGCATAAGTTAATGCATAATGATGGATATATAATATTGTTGCTGTGTATACAGTATGTATCATTAGTGTGATATTGAAAGTGTTGGATCATAAATGTAGAGACTTTGTATTTCCGGAGAGCTGCCATGAGAGTGACTGTATTTATAGTATTATTTTGTTTACTGTTTAGTACGTTGTAATTAAGTTAAGCACCCAACGACAAACATTTATAGTTTGTTGGAACCCTATGTTATATTATTTTAATAAAGTACTTTGAATTAAATTAAATATACTTCAAACAACTCCATTATAAACTATTCAAAATATAAATCAGTTAGGTCGAATGGTAGATGACGAGGAACCCCACGTGCGGTAGTTAAGTGACCTAAGCCCAGTTTATTATTTGAGCATGGCAAGGTCTCTGTTTTACTCAACCGTTCGTCATTTTGTATGTGTATATTTATTCGAATAACGTTTGTAGCCATATGCATTAGTCAATCGCCAACTTTAGAATATAGGTAGTTCTTATTGTTATGGATCACGGCAATTACCTAGGCGTCGCCCTACGTTGATGACTCTCTGTCTCTGATCCGTTCCAGTACTGTCTGAAGGGAACTATAACGGCAGTTAATTTGTTGTAGGTGGATCCAGAACCTAGATTCCCTCCAGAAAAATTTCCATCATAGCTTTAGAATCTTTAAGGCCAGTACCGGTGCCTTTTATGAATAAAAACACCCTTTGGCCGACTAGTCATTCAGTCTAGTCTACAGTGTTCGAGTGACAGCCTACTGAGTGGCAGAGAGTCAGAACAAGTGGAAGCGTGCCTTCAAAAGTTTTAGCATGTTGTGAAAATGACAGTCAATTGACGGTATTTCACGAACAGTGTCAGATTCGAGTGTGATCATTAAAATTAACTATTGTAAATAATATTGGATCAATTTCAAAAGATGAATAGTGCTTGTCTAGTAGTATAAATATGTAGATATTATCTAGAGTAATTTTGTTAGTTAGTGATTGTGAATAAAAGTACAATTAGTAACCACAAAGTGGAATCACCTCATAGTTTCAGACCCTGTGTAACGACCCTTATTGTAACGACATCAATGTGGATTATTTACATATCTGTAACCTTTTCTTAAATTTACTTCCAATTCTAAATGGTGGATGTACTCGACTTACAGTACCAAGAATTAAAATTCAACAGCCATAGATGTAGACATTTAATTCTTGACCATGGAACTTTAATCAAATTTGCAATTTTGACAACCTTTATGGACTAAAAAAGTGAACCATGTATGGCCTTTTTCTATTCGCATGGAATAATGGTAAGCTTTTTTCCTTCAAAGTAAACACGTTTTTGAAAATGTTTTGAGATGCAGAAAAAACTTAAGCTGTCAAAACTTTATGAAATGTAATTCTAGCTTTGAAAATTGATTCAGATTTGAAATCTGATCAAACATGTTTTCTTATGACCATTAACGTGATCCTTCTATGGTTAATTTCTGGCCAACTAATTCATGAAGCAACAATTGTGTTTTTCCACCGAGAAAAAAGAAACTGAGGTCGCTTTTATATGGCCGCTGTGAACTTTAGTAGCAGTTATAAGTAGATAAACACTAATTTACCAGTATATTAGCTAAACATGGAAATGCGTTTGAATTTCATTCGGTGTGTAAAACAATTCTAATTACCTGTACTCAGCTCGACTTGTAATATGGTATAGTTGGGACCATTTATTTATATAAATACAATCGATGGTTGTACACAGATCCTATGTCAATACATCATGCACAATTTATTTTATTTTGTTTTTTTCTTTTGAAAAATAAATTTGAGGTATAAATTGTTGGTCTAGTATTAAAGTATTGATAAAAATTTTTGGAGATAGAAACATTTAAATAATCTTAGTTCATTTTAGGGTTTTGTCTCAAAATGGATTCTAAACAATTACGCGTAAAAAGGAGCTTACCTCATTGGAAGACGAAAATTACAAAAACTATAGTAATTTTTTGGGACAGTGAAATCTTAGCCCTAAGAAAAAAATCTTCAACAGGCCCATGAAAAGTACATGTTAACAGGTGTATAGGAGGATAAAGAAAAACATCAACATGTAAAGAAAAGTTATGACTTAAATGTAAGAATGAACCGCTCCAATCATACAACTGAGAAAATAACTACCGCAGAAAACAAGCTGAAGGAAATCTGAAGAACGATAAATACTGAGAGAAATAAGAACAACAACAAATCTAACAACATTACCTTAATGGACCACAACATTTAATAATAGACCCATACCATATTGGAAATATCTTGAATAAGACATACACACACATAGCAGTTGAATCCAAACCCCAAAATCCCCCTTGGTGTAAAATGAAGTACGGCAAACAATCAAATAGAAATTTTATCTACTTTCAAAACAGTAACATTAACTGAACTTGACTATCTGTTAAAAACTAAAGTCAAACAATTCCTCTGGTTTTGATGTTTGTTTTTGTATGTTGATGTAACTGGCAAGATTAAATTAAGTTAATTAGGCACTGTAAAGATGAAATTTTAAGTCTGTTCAACATATTATAAATTCATCAATAAAACAATCAATGGTCTCAAAAATTTAAAATAGCAAGGATATATCCAGTCTTTAAAAAAGGTGATAGGTAAGATCCATGTAACTATAGGCCTATATCGAATCTTCCCAAAACATATCCCCATAACTACTAGAACCATCTGCAACCAGCTTATAGCTCATTTAGAAAGAAATAATTTGCTTTCCAAATATCAACATTGCTTTCGAAGAGGATTGAGCATGAGTACTGCCATAGCAAATCTGTGTAAAGACATAAACAACATATGGGAGGAAAAGAAAAGTGCCTCAGGGCTTTTCATTGACCTTCAAAAGGCATTCGATAACCTTGATTGGGACAATCTAACTTGTAAATTGAAACAATATGGTATTGGGGAACAGCACTTGACTGGATCCGTAACTACCTTCAGGATGGGTTTCAGTATGTTGAAATTAGCCACAAGCATAATTACCCTATTAGTGATGCGAGATCACCCCTTAGGAAATCACAAAAAGGCGTGCATCAAGGCTCAATATTGGGTCCCCTGTGCATCTTAATTTATATCAATAGCTTACCTAAATTACTGGATCAAGAAAATAGGAGTATTCTGTTTGCAGATGCCACCACCATAGTTATACCAACAGAACAAAATGCTAATAACAATACAATAATAAACAACACTTTGGAAAAGGCCAAAACCATATGCGACTCCTTAAAACTTAATATTAACACCACCAAAACATCTTACATTAATTTTATACCAAGCAATAGAAACAAACCTCAAAAACCCTAGCCTGAACTAAACATACCAACAGTCACCTCAACTAAATTTCTGGGCATCATTTATAAAAACCTAAATTGGCAAGAGCATATCAACCAACTCTGTAAAAAATTATCGGTGACCCATTACATAATAAGAGAAATTCGAACCATCACTAATGAGGAAACAGCACTTGTGGCCTATCATGCACTGTTTACCTCGCATCTACGCTACAGCATAGTTGCTTGGGGAGCTGCTTCGTCAAAGAAGTTGGAAAGATTGCTCATACTTCAAAAGAAAACTTTAAGAACGATTCTCAGACTGCACACAATGGATCACTGTAAACCTTTTTTTGTCCAACATAATATCCTCATTGTAATATCCCTGTATCTACTTGAAACCATTATCTTTACCAGAAATCAAACGCCATCACTTGGACTCCATCAACATTCTTACAGTACGTTCCATAGAAACAACATTGATTTGCCCCAACACAGATACAAAAATTTAACAAAACCCCACAATCGTCCGGTTCATACTTTTACAACTTTTTACCTCTAGAAATAAAATCAATCACAAAAGCTGACACTTTTTACAAGAGGCTTAAGCAATATTTCTCTGATAGGCCATAATACAAATTATCAGATTATGCAGATGAACATACATATCAGCACATCCAAACTACATACTAAGATAAACATTGAGCTCACTTCGCGCATCCTCGACCGATGGAAAGAAGCCTGACGATTTCCCAGTCCCATCACTGTGGTGAAGACAACGAATGTAAGATGTAAAACGTGTAGATCTGTCGACCTCAATTGCCCTAATTATAGAGTTATTAAAGAAAATATAATATATTGTGTTGCCGTTTCATGGAGTTTAAATAGAAAACAGCAGTTATTCTAAATACGCGTATCCGAAGCTAGTTTTATAGAAAACCAATAATAAGCTGTGGAAATCGTCGTTATATGCAAGGAAAAATTTGAAGTACGAACTGCGACCAAATCAATTTCAACCAGCGGCCTGATCTGTCTGTTCTCAGGATCTAGAGTCAGGATTACTAGAGAGAACAAAAGCAACGTACATCAGGAGTCAGATTGGTGATCGCGCTGTTTCTGACACCCCCCTTTCACCCCCCATTATGGGGGTTTAGGACTGAGGGCGATTAGTTCCACATCCTTGTCCACAGATGGTGCACCAATAACTTTGAGATGGGGAGGGGCAGCATTTCATTAAACCATTTATTCTGCCCCAGATGTTTGTGTTGGCAATCACCCGCTGATTTATAGTCTTTAGGGCTTACCGTTTTGATTTTTTTTTTTAATCGAAAATTATTTTTTGTCGTAATTATGGAGTTAGAATTGTAAAGTCAGAATAGGGACTTTAACGCAATGTACTATTTTTCTGAAAACTTTACGAATCTGAGAAAAAATGTCTTTATTACCCTCTCTTATGGTTTGAGGAGTGGCGTCTCAGTAAATTGTGTCGGCGATCCTCACTATTCCGAGGACACAACATATCACAGAGAAGAATGAAACACAGATCACATCCAATAGTGCGCTGAATGTGTGTAGAGTAGTAGTTATTTCTCCTGTTTGACAGGTCGTTTGGAGGGCCAGCACTTTGTCAGCCCTCTCCCCTTATACCCCCAATCCCTCAAGGATAAACATAGTAATAATTATTATTACAGTATTATAAATTGTACATAAGTTATAATCCATATATAACTGCTATTGAGGCGTTCGGTGTAGGCGTAAGAGAGCGACTTCTGTTTCTTTATCTCTGTGAACAAATGCAAGTGTTTTGTGTGGAATCCTTACTTTCTTCAGAGGGATGCCTGGGAACTTATCGGATAAAATTATAAGAAAAGTAACTGTGTTATCATGATATAAAATAAAATTACTTTCTTCTTAAATTTTGTTTCCATGTTGCTAAATAATGATTATAATCCGTTTTATTCTGTGATGGGCGTGTATACTTATTGGTGCTCAGGCGTCACACTAATGGTGGTCTATTTTACATCTACTACTAAGTCCATATGTTCCATCCCATACTTACTTTGTATCGCAACGACCACACAAAGTACTTTTTTTTTTTTTTAAGTTAGTTGTAAAAAAACTCTTAAAATTTTATTTAACGCAACTTCACTATCAGCAGGTTTAGAAGGCTCTCACTTTTAATAAAGAATGCTCTTTAAACAGATAATCACACAAAATTAGCTAAACAAACGTTTACAGTATTTGACACGAATATCTATTATAAATACCAGTTGGAGAATATTCAATAATAGCTGAAGTGGATTACTGATTTGGCCATCATTAAATTAAAAATTATCTGCCGTTAAGTCCTCTCATTGAAAAAAAGATGGCCATTTAATGTCAATCCCATCATGCTTATCCCACTATGCCAATCTCACCTAGGCAATCTATCCATGCTTAGTCAATATTGCTACGTCGATGCCTCCATGATTATCCCACTAAGCCAATATTGGTATGTTAATCCCACCATGGTAATCTCACAATGTCAATCATTGTTAGTCCTATCATGCTAATCCCACCCTCCATATACCATCATGCCAATCTCAATCGTGTAATCACAGCCTGCTCATCTCATCATACCAACTTCAACATGCCAATCATATTGACCCACCCGCCCACCCAAACATGCACAATGGTATCACTCCTGGTTGTTTTCTTTCCTTCATTTATTAAGTACATCAATGTGTAAACAAATTTGAACCTACTGCGCCCCAATTTCCTGATATGATTATTACCTGGTTTTTGAAATTATGACTTCGAGTTTCGAATGCACCTTGGTAATAATTTTAAGGTAATTAAATAATTACTAATTCTACAAACTTAAATTACTATGTTTCATTTAAATATTTTCAAAGCTTATTAAATTAAGCCAGAAGTATTTGCCAAACTAAATACGTGATTCACTAAACTCTGCTTGGTTGACGTGTGTATGAAAGGGCAACATTATCTTTGAAATCCACAGCATGCGGTACCGGGAGGTCCTTGCTAACAGGAATTGAATTTCGTCTGATTTGGGACAATATTGAGTTACAAGTGAGAACGCCACAAACCATCCACTCGCAGCCGCTTGGAATAATGAAATAATTTAATTTTGGCAACAAAATATCCCATAACAAACTATTCAAGAGCACCCTCACCCCTACTTCCCCGACCACCCCTCTGCGTTGATACGAGAAGGCTAGCATGAATTATACCAGGATCTAAATTGTGTGGTACGTGCACAGAGAAGCTGATATGATACACTTAACCAAGAACTGTAACACGAATGCATTATTTAGTAAAAAACTACGCTGAAATGAATATTTAAGTGCTACAGTAAATTATTCATGAATTTACATGAATAGCCATTTTCCAACGTTAATATCAGCCTAATTTACGAAAACTTTGAGATTCGATAAGGTAATAAATCCAGAAATATTGTCATAGACCAATAATAGTCAAGGATTGCCGTAGACTAAGTTCCATTGGTAGACGGAGTGATTATTGTAGATGCAGTGATTACTGTAGACGGAGTGATTGCTGTATACGGAGTAATTTCTGTAGACGGAGTGATTACTGTAGACGGAGTGATTGCTGTAGATGGAGTGAATGCTGGAGACGGAGTGTTGTTGTAGAAGGAGTGATTGTTGTAGGCAAAGGCATTGCTATAGACGGAGGGACTGGTCCGAGACCATAATTTGATAACTCGTTGTCAATATTCATCGATATTTTATGAGTAATGAGTTATGGTATGCTTGAGTAAGGTTTTGTAATTAGTCACTGACATCAATTAGTTTAGATTTCCTGATAAATGTACATCCGTAGATTGTTAATAAGTGTAGTATCAATGCAGCATAGTAGAGGCCTACTCGTTTGGTACGGACGGGGTATTTTTTATTTAATTAATCTAATATTGATGGGTATTGGGGCCATCAAGGATGACACAAACTGTCTCCGCCTCAGTCAAGGTTAGCAGCAGCACACGACTCGCATCCCGAATAGTCCCGAAGACCAAGCTGCTGAGGTCTATCATATTTAATGAAGGTGAAGCGCTCACGTAACCTAGCAGGAATGAAAGAGTTGAGCGCCTCCCTATGAAAATCACCAAAAAACCAACCACCTGTCACCTGTCGGGCCAACACTACAGAAAGCCTTTCAGAAAGGCTGCCCGACAGAAGGTGAAGAAGAGACGTTTCCTTCAATCCCGGAAAGCCCCTGAGCCTGAAAATATGGCGAAAGAAAATAAGATGAGTCTCAGGATCTAACCCGTCGACAGAAGAAAGGCCCTGCAGAAATGGTGTCAAAGGGTTGGGTAGTTTATGATAAGCAGTACCGTGACCTGAGGGTAGAGGCTCAGGACGAACTGCAAAAACCGGGACTGGAGGCACCTATTGCAAGCATGGTGAGTTCACTGGCTCGGGGCTGATGTCGGTCCCAGGGATGGAGCTCAAGAAGGAAATTGCGAAGGCAGTTTGACGGAGGCCGTTGGCGTCAACAGGCCGGAGAGAGCTTGGGTGACCCGCTCCAACACAGCCAACTCTCCTGCAACCAAGTTCGATCGGCCACCTCAAGCTCCCCCGCCTGGTTGATGAGCCACAACCTGGTACCTAACTGGCCCACCCGAACGGGAAATTTTCTCCTATCACTCCTGGAAGGAGGATTCTCACCAAAATCCTTTAATGCACCCTCCCATTGTTCTAGAAGGGGCATACACAACTCCAGTTCCTCGGAGACACTCATTCCTTCCCTCCAGGCAACAGGAGCACCAGCCAACAACAACCCCCTAAGCTGCCTCCGTAACTCCACCATATTGGCAACTAGCACAGCCCCACGAACTTTCACTTCGAAGATCAACTTCCCCTTGTTTAGATAAGCCACATTGAAACTCTTTTAAACAACACAAAAACCAGAAATACCAAAATTCAATAAATAAAAAATTTGACACAAGGTCTGGGGCGAAAACAAAGACTAAACTATCTATTTTTTTAACCAACAAACTTGGGTTAGAAAAGCCTAATTTCATACTAACAACTATTTTGTTCGTTTTCAAGTTTTTTTACAAAAAAAAAAAGGAAAACAATTGACTACAATTACAACTACTTCTTTTTAAACAACCCCCTTTCTTGATATTAAAAAACTATTTCTACGTAGCAGAGGCAAGCAAAACCACGCTTTGCTACCAATTTGCAACCTACCCTCGTAAAATCATTACTGGGCCCATCGAAGGTGGGTGCGAAGGCATCAGATTCAGGAGGACAAAAGAAAAACAAATAGAGGAAGGAGGCTACCGTGATACTCACACAACGGCACACCACAACGGAAACCTAAGTAACATTATATTTAAAACAACAATTTATAAGGACTACTACTTTTAACAGTCTTCATGCCCACTTGTACGTTCAACATGAAAAAATTTTTTAAAATGTTTAATGTTGAACCAACAATGAAAACATGCCTCGTTTTAAAACGAATAGTTTTAAAATAAAAAGGAATTGACAAAAATCTGTAGAATCAAACTATACCATACAAAACTTTGTGACACCGAAAAACGATTTAAAAAAGAATTAAAGAAATTCTTAGTAGAACATGCTTTTTACTCTGTGAAAGATTATCTAGAATTGCTTAATTAGGGCTTTCAAACTATGGTAATCACTCCTATATAATATTGTTGATAATAAATTAGCGTAACAATCATAATATGTGCATTATATTTATGTGATAATACTGTTTGTTTAATCAATATTTTTTTTCTGCCTGACAATACATACAATTTGACCTATATTCAAATGAAATGTGTAATAAAGCTGATTGATTTATGGAACTAGGATTATCTAATGTAAGTTTGACTCGCTTCTAGTATAAATTAAACTTATATCTCAAGCATATAAAGGCATCCTGTAGGTTTACCCTTATTTTCAGTGGTACGTATAAAGGTAACCTGTAGTTGTACCTTTATTTATTTATTTATTTATTTTTTTTGTAACCCACTGGCCATTATACCAACCACTTGAACGAACTCTCAAGTATCCAAAACAACCTTCAGGCCCAAACATAAGATGATAAGATTACAGTTGAGAAGTGGGGTTTACCGACTGAGTGTGAGTTTAGTCACACAGTCAATGATCATATGCTGCTTTCTGCTTCCTTGGGATCCGGCCATTATTGTTGTCGAAAAAATCTAGGTGGTGAAGCCTGTTTGCAATGATATCACATCTGGCCACTTGATCACACACTCCAAAGTATGAGCAAACAAATGGATCGAAAAGTATATTGTAGAAATCTTAGACCAATAGTCTCAACTGAACCAGCGTGGCTATAAAGCACTCTATAAAAAAATTGTAGATCAGTCACAGGTCGACGAGCTAATAAGGTTGATAAATTAAGTTATGCACGAGTTTCCACATCAGCCAGCTCTGGAAACTTCAACTCCATCCATGAGAGGAATTTCCTCTGCATGGGTGCATTTGTGTACACCCGGTCCCTAATCCATATAACAGTGGCATACTCAAGGTGTCTTCGGACTAAGGACTTGTACAGTGTTTATCAAGCGTGTTTATCGTTGAAATACCTAGCAATGCACTTGACGAGACCCAAGTTCCTCCTAGCTTTTGATACGACACAGTTTACGTGTTCAGATAAGTTAAATTTGGAGTCTAGGAGAACGCCAAGATCGCCAATAGCACGCTGTCTTTGGTTTCTACAGCCACTAATTTAAAAAAAGAAGAATGACGTAATAGTTTAACGCGTGAACGGAACCACCACTGTTTTGCTTAAGTTGAGCAGCCCACCTCATCCTAAAGACCACAGTCTTTAGCCCACCTCATAGCAAAATCAATACAAGATTGAAGAGCCGTATGGTCTCTTGTATTAGCAATCTGCATAGATATTTTAATATTGTCGGCATAGAAAAGAGCTGCATAGTTCAGGAAAGATGTAATATCGTTAATAAATAACAAGAAAAACAAAGGCCCAAGTTAAACTCTTGAGGTACTCCTGAACTGGCAAAAAAGTTCTCTGAGTACATACCACCAAATTGCACTATAAATATCCTGTCCAAGAGGTAAGATTTTATCAACTGAATAAGACCCGGAGAGAATCCAAAGGAAGGGAACTTCTTTAAAAATAATAGTGAGGAAGCTTGTCGACCACTTTCTGACAATCTAAATAAATGGTATCAACCTGTGCTTGACGCTCGACCGCAGGAACAGTGACTGCAAGAAACGAGGAAATATTCGTAATAGTCGAACGATCTTTCTTGAAGCCATTCTGATGAGACCCTGATGACACACACACACACACACACACACACACACACACACACACACACACACACACACACACACACACGGGCGCGCGCGAGCACGCGCAAAGAGAAGCCTTGTATGTACATACAATATGCATTTTCTCCATGTTGTCTTACTTACCCATTGGGCAAAGGACCTAATATAGTTTGTGTCTGCCTAATTCACAACAGTTGCAACAAAAACTACGAAATTTATTGAATTTTAAATTATGCATATGAAAAGTCCCTCTGAAAATAAGGGTAAACCTACAAGTTGCCTTTATATGTTCCATTGAAAATAAGTTTAAATCTGCAGGTAGCTTTTATATGTCCCATTGAAAATCATATTTTCATCATTGACTGGTACCAGCTCCAGCATTGTGGCTCTTAAAGAAACTTGGCTTTCATTAGACCTTGTTACAGCCTCTTTTATTCCAGAGAATTTCATTGTTTAAAGAGCTGAATCAACTGCACCAGAGGGAGTGGTATTTTGCTTGCTGTCAGCATAGACTTGATCTCATTTAAGAGACCTGACCTGGCATGTTTCCCTGAGAGTTTATGGGTTGAGGTACGTGTACCTGGTGGTAAGAATGTTTTGTTTTCTTGCAATTATTTTACCCTATCAGTTCATTCTACCATTCTAGACACTTATCTCGAAGCGCTGTTGGGAACACTTTGTTGAGCACTACATCATAATGTTGAGATAATTTAATTCTCTCGGCTACAAATGGGAGGAATTATCCTTTGTAGCTGGATAAAGCTCTTATTCTCCAGAGCCAGGATAAATTCTCTGTTAAAATGTACAGACTATATGAACCTTTACAACTCCATAGAGACATGATCGTCTTGGACCTTATCCTCACAAATTACTAAGAAATAGAGTTATTTCGCAGTAGTGTTGCATTAGTCAGAGAAGATAAGGGCCATCCTCCTCTTGAAATCGAAGGAAGAGTTGTTTCTAACCAAACCTGAAATAGTATTTCACTACTGATTTAAAAACTTTTAAAAAACATTAAAAAATGAACATTTTCGTAAGAAGATGGTAAGATCACATTATTAGAAACTTCATATACTAATAATGTGAATATTATTAGTATATGACGTATTATTAGTATCCTCTCAAGCGTGAAAAATCTTATGCAATATTTGGAGATCTAGGCGCTTTATTGATTTGCAGAATTGAACGTTACTTTATTGTCAAAACACGATAAACAGCTCAAGTAATAGGTTTTTAAACTAACCTTAATGAAACGCAAATTGTATCAAAATAATATTTAAGCTCACAGCCGTCACAGAGTTCTTTAGTCATCGCAAAAAAGTTGTTTAGCCTTATACAAAAATGACCTTACATTTTTAAAGAGTTACAACTAATCACATTAAATGTTGCTCTGTGTACTGAATAAGTTCTACCAAAACGTTCTTTATATGTGACTAAAATAAAAATTTCAAACATTTATGAAAATAAATAATATATGCTTATATTATACATAAATGAAAAAAGTTAAATAAATTGTTTTTAATTTTAATAATTTGTAAAGTTATTGATATAATAGACGCCACCATGTAAAGTTATTGGTGGGTTTGGTCACTTAAATTAAAAATATTAAATCTTTAACTTGTTTTGAATTTGTTAAAATAAAATGGTGCACCCTTGATTCCGCACTTCGCTTGACAGATGAAATAAATGTGAGAGGTATAATTTTTAATGATAGGGATCGAGGCCAATTAATGTACACAATGTAATAGATAGTCAGAACTTTCTATTAATTATTAAATAGTATGGTAGGATCCTCTATTTACTTATCATTAATAGCTTATATATTCGTTAGATAAAAAGAATTGAATTTAAATGAAAAATATTACATATAGCATATTATTTATCCTTTGTAGACAAGTGAGGGTTTTCAGTAACTGACCTAATGTTCTAGTAAACAAATAATATTAGAGTACAAGAGCTGGTCAGGTTTTATAGTTCCTTATATCACCTTAATAAGGTAAGATTGCAAAATTATAAATGTTTACATAAATATGGTCTGACCCTTTTTAGATAATACAGTACATTATATACAGTTAATGGCAAACAAATCGTTATATTCAATTAAATTAAATAAACAGGGGCTTAAAAATTATTAATTAGCACAATACATTTCCTCTTGAATAAAATTATACTGGATATACTACTCACTAAATCAACTAAATAAATATTAGGTGATCAAAACATTTATTATTCAAGTATCCTTCAATATTTAAAATAAGTATATCGGCACTAGTCCTACTTAATATAGTAAAATTCCACTAAGATATGAGGATATTCATTTCTCTCTTATTACGTAATAGACAATGAAGATATATTCACAGTTTTTATTTAATACACTACAATAATATCAACTTTAATTTATATAGTTATATTTTATTATTACTATTTAGTTATTTTTATATACATAACTTTATGTTTATTGAAAATGATTACGTCCCTTTAACTTTATTTATTAATGATTTATGGACAGTTATTTAATACAATTTTGGAGAACTGTGGGATTCTCTGATATATTCCTGACATACGGAATCGGATTGGACATACCCCAGCTACGCTGTCTTCCCTCCCCGTAGAGTGTCGAGTCAGCGAAGGTGTCCACGTCACGCGTAGAGGCTGGATGTGATCCTCATCGACCTTCCACTCCCGATGCGTCTGTCCCAGCTACCCTCTTGGCTCTTCGCCCTTGATATCAGGCTAGGATGAATCCTCTTCTTTCTTCACCCTTGATACTATGGCTTAGGCTGATACTCTTCTGTTGCTGTGCTCTCTCGAACTATGAAGCTGGTGGTCAGGTCAGGCTGGCTGGTTCATCCCCTTTGGCGTCAGCCCTTTTATGTAGGAGTCCGACTGCTGGTAGATGAGACCTCCTTTATACTTGGAGTGCCCCCTGAGTACCTGGACCATTCTTCCTTGGTTCCCAGAGTTGACTAACTCTCCTCAAGTTCCCTAAGTTTCCAAAATATTTGTTCTTGACCATTAATCATCATTCCCACCATCATTCCCTAAACTTTACTACCCACAGTAGAAGAAAAGCGTAGTCACTTTTAAGGAAAATCTTTACTGGTTAATCTCCAAATCAAAGAGAAGTGCTAATCCCGAAGTCCTCTAGGATAACTAAGAAGACTTCGATAAGCTGACTAAACGGATAGTCAGCTTATCGAAGTCAGCCCGCCATCCTTCTAACTAACATATGATTTTCAAGCTACGTGAAATTAAAAAGAGCTAATTGGCACCCCAGGAAGTCTCCAGAAATCTCACGGAGGAAGAGATAGATAGGGCGATTTCCACTATACAAGCAGGGAACGCAGCCGGTCTTGACGGTATATTTCCGGAATTTCTTATGCATGCTGGTAGCAAACAGTGGCTTCAAACTGTCTACAATAAGATACTAGCTACAGTCAATATGCCAAAAGCATTTAAGCTATCAAAGGTAGTAGCTGTTCTGAAGTCTGTCAAAGACCCTGTACGAGAGGAAAGTTATCGCCCAATATCTCTTCTTCGTGTATATTATAAGTTGCTCGAAATACTGTTATACAACAGAATATCACCCATTCTCGATTCTAATGTTCCAGTTTCTCTGACATAATTTATTGAGAGTGGGCTTGAAAAGAAGTTAAAAACATCTGTAGCTTTTGTTGACCTCACAGCTGCTTATGACACAGTATGGAGCAAAGGTCTGTTATTAAAGTTCTACAGCCTCCTTCCCTGTCCCTTTCTTTTGCGACTTCTCGAGTCGATGCTTAGTGGCAGGTTAATAAACGTCTATTATATCGGTATTTGCGTCATACCGGTGTATATATGTATATAAAAATATCGGTGTATATTTTTAGCTAAACCACTGAAATTTAATATTGAATTTCTACGATATGGTACAATATAAAAATTATTGATTGTAAGTTTATCCCACAGCGAAGCAGGGTTAACAGCTTGTGACATAAATAACTATAAAACACAAACCACTAATTAACTCAATGTTTCAATTCTTGTCAACTCTTAACCTTTCTGTGGGACTTAAGGCTATTATTACAAGTAATCTCTGTCATTATAATAGGAATATTTGGATAATTTTGTTTATATTTGACATCCAGTAACTCACAAACGATGTTAGATAAGTTTTGAGCCATGTAAGACAAACTTTACTTACTTGGTAAATATTACTAAAACAAAATTATTTAATGTCCATTTGTTAACGTTACAAAGATTCCATTCCACTACACCAAGAGATTTTTTAAAACTACAAATAACCCTAAATACATGAATACATTAATCTGAAATGTACGAGTTTCGATTCATAGTTAACGCGATAACTCAGAATTATAAGCCCGACCGTCTTCCTCTTGAACCCAAAGTCGTAAATTAACCAATTATGAGGGGGTCAGTTCAAATCAGTGTCGCAAATGTCAGAAAAATCTTGTTTGCTGCAAGTGGGCAGGCCGCAAATAGGCGCACACCACTGCTCATTCCACAGTCCATCACGTATGGTTAAACACTAATGACTCATTTAAAAGTAAATTATAGATTTTTATACACATAGGCTTAAAATTGATTTTTTTTTTAACTTTGCGTAGTTTATATAGCAAATAATGTTTTCTGTTTTTATGTTTAAATATACACGTATATTTGATATCTAAGGTTATGGTGTTCAAACTTTATTAACTAAAATACCAGTAACTATTACTAGCTGACATTTTAAAATGGGAATTCATGGGAAACAACCAAACTGTTTTAAAATGAAATTAACTTATGGTAATGATTCATTCTTGCAATAGTTTGTCAAGTAATATTAGAGGGCAGACTATACTTTACCAAGAATAGGTAACTGTAGCTTACTTTATATGCTTTGATTATTCGTTATTTTGTAGACAGGCTGTTCTTGGATATTTACTGGCGAAAGACAAGGTATTTTTCACGCCAATTTTTATGAAAATGTTTTTCTTTACTTTAAAATGGATGGTTACACCTTAATAGTTTGGTAAGTTATTTGAATTGCCTACTGAAAACATAAACGACTACTGGAAATGGGTTTTACACCATCTATAAAAAATAGACATGAACGACTAATGGAAACGTGTTCTACACCATCTATAAAAAATAGACATGAACGACTAATGGAAACGTGTTCTACACCATCTATAAAAAATAGACATGAACGACTAATAGAAACGGGTTTTACACCATCTATAAAAAATAGACATGAACGACTAATGGAAACGTGTTCTGCACCATCTATAAAAAAAATAGACATGACGACTAATGGAAACGTGTTCTGCACCATCTATAAAAAAAAAAAAAAAAATAGACATGAACGACTTATGGAAACTTGTTCTGCATCGTCTGTAAACAATATACATGAACGACTAATGGAAACGTGTTCTACACCATCTATAAAAAATAGACATGAACGACTAATGGAAACTTGTTCTGCTAACTAATGTCACAAATAGAAAGGTGGCTGATGAATGCTTTAGTTATATGAACTCGCTGCGACACAGCTGTTGCTTTCTGAGTGGGAGCCAGGAAGGATTGCACCGAAATTCAGAAGAGCCGGAGGGAGGGAGAATCTGTCAGAGTGTTTGGGGTGGTGGTGGCGGGGTGGGGGTACAGATCCAACTGTACAATCCTCTCAGTAATTGACACAGCTTCTCTAATTGCCAAGAGGGTCCCCATTGTGCAAGTTTCTCTTATCCTCATACCAAATATGTACCGCTATTTAAAGTTCAACATTTTGGTTGCTACAAGTATTTATATATTTGTCTCAGAATATTTCTACAGCTATTTTATTAACCAAAAATACTAAATGATAAATGAAGAAATCAGTCTTGCAATAGGACCATGAAAGGCGATAAATCTTTATGTAAATCAAAATGGTACTTAATGTAACAAAGTATCTCGTTCACTACAATCAGTCATCTTCAGACCAAGAATCTGGAATCGTAACATAATATTCGTTCATTATCTAATTCAATACAAGTGAACGACATGTAGCAAAAATGTATTACAATATAAATACAAATGGACAAATATTCAGGTGATCGATTACGGTAAGCCACGTCTACCTTCCTCAGACTGGAGGGCCTCACAAAGGAATCACACTAACACCTAATATTCTAGTTATGAAACTAATATAAAACTGTCTCACACGTACAAATTTCACTTAAATTATTTGAAAATCTGCAATTTTTTTCTCAAGAAACTAAATACTAAATCATAAGAGAGGTATTATTAAATGAGCGTTGGGTCTCCAAGTTCCAAGTTTCGAACACTAACTAATGTGATGGTCGCTAGTTCACACGCTTACAGACCATGTAAACTGGCGAGTGAAGTTGAAAATAGGTACATCAAAATAAAGATAAATTAAATGTTTGAATTTCATACATATTAGATACAACCACTATTTTTCTGAAGCCTAAAATTAAAGTGGGATATTTGGATGGTATACTGTTTGTTCAGCGGTCGATGTACTCGTACGTAAATTGAAGACATTATTACTATCCATCTCGAGTTACGTACAATTGGAGTTATAACTCTGAAAATATATTTAAAAAATGACTTATTGCAGGGTGTCGTTAATTAATTAATAAAGTGTATGTTATACTATTATGTTATTAAATTTATATTCTTCAAACCCTGAAGTTTGTGGAACAAAGTAAACATCCTTGTCAGTACCCTAACCTTAACTGTTTAGGTTACATTGTGTTGACTCAATGTACAATCTTCGTAATGACCAGAAACACAGAACTTCTTCCTTTAATTAATTATCACATAATATGAATTAGTAGGGAAACTCCTGCACGTTTCGCAAGGCAACCATGTCACTCCTCACCTTTCGGCTTCGGCATGTAACTTATATATCTGTGGCTAAACCGTATTAAGTAAACTCATATTATGTAAATTTATTTACAGTAGCTTAGTCAATGCACTTGAGTTGCAACATATTTATAGTTTAAATATAAACGCCCAATGCTATTACTTAGCCTGTTTCAAAAATTGTCATTGTGTGTCAGCTAATGATTACAGACTCACATACACACATGCATTCGCTTTCTTATACTTATAGATCAAACCAAACTTCCACTGAATTAATAAAACTTAATCTCTCTAACATTAAGAAAGATCCATAGCCTTCTCAGTATTATAAACATCGTTATCTACATTCAACCAGCTGTTAAAATTTTATAAACATAATTAATTACATTTCAACATCTGGTTTTTAACTAATTAAATCTCTCTCCATGTTATTCTTATGGTCTAAAAAACGTGAGGGATTCACGTGCCCTTCAGGGTGAAATTTTGACACCTCAGTCGTTAAAATTGATCAAGAAATAAGCGAAGAGTTAGGTTCAAAAATAGTAGCGTTTCGTACTGAATATAGCATTGAACAGTTTCAGAAAAGCTTTATCCAGTACAAGGCATCACTGTGAACAAATCTGATTACTCAGTAGAGAAATAATGTGTACTATGTGATTACTCAGTAATGGAATGCTGTGTACTTTGTGATTACTCAGTAATGGATGCTGTGTACTATGGAATTACTCAGTAATGGCATGCTGCGTACTTTTGGGGATTACTCAGTAATGGAATGCTGTGTACTTTGGAATTACTCAGTAATGGATGCTGTGTACTATGGAATTACTCAGTAATGGAATGCTGTGTAATTTTGGGGATTACTAAGTAATGGAATGCTGTGTCTCATGGGATTACTCAGTAATGGATGCTGTGCACTATGTAATTACTCAGTAATGGAATGCTGTGTACTATGGAATTACTCAGTAATGGAATGCTTTGTACTTTTGGGGATTACTAAGTAATGGAATGCTGTCTACTATGGGATTACTCAGTAATGGATGCTGTGTACTTTTGGGGATTACTAAGTAATGGAATGCTGTCTACGATGGGATTACTCAGTAATGGATGCTGTGTACTTTTGGGGATTACTAAGTAATGGAATGCTGTGTACTATGGGATTACTCAGTAATGGATGCTGTGTACTATGGAATTACTCAATAAAGGAATGCTGTGTACTTTAGGATTACTAAGTAATGGAATGCTGTGTACTACGGAATTACTCAATAATGGAATGATGTGTATTATGGGATTACTCAGTAATGGAATGCTGTGTACTACAGAATTACTCAGTAATGGAATGCTGTGTACTTTGGAATTACCCAGTAATGGAATGCTGTGTACTTTGGAATTACTCAGTAAAGGAATGCTGTGTACTTTGAAATTATTCAGTAATGGAATGCTGTGAACTATGGAATTGTTCAGTGATGGAATGCTGAGTACTATGGGATTACTCAGTAATGGCATGCTGTGTACTTTGGGATTACTCAATAATGGAATGCTCTAAACTTTGGAATTACTCAGTAATGGAATGCTGTGTACTATCGGATTACTCAGCAATGGATGCTGTGTACTATGGAATTACTCAATAAAGGAATGCTGTGTACTTTGGGATTACTAAGTAATGGAATGCTGTGTACTACGGAATTACTCAATAATGGAATGCTGTGTACTATGGGTTTACTCAGTAATGGAATGCTTTGTACTTTGGAATTAACCAATAATGGAATGCTGTGTACTTTGGATTCACGCAGTAAAGGAATGCTGTGTACTTTGATATTACTCAGTAATGGAATGCTGTGAACTATGGAATTGTTCAGTAATGGAATGCAGAGTACTATTTGATTACTCAGTAATGGAATGTTGTGTACTATGGGATTACTTAGTAATGGATGCTTTGTACTATGGAATTACTCAGTAATGGCATGCTGTGTACTTTGGGATTACTCAGTAATGAAATGCTCTAAACTTTGGAATTACTCAGTAATGTAATGCTGTGTACTATTGGATTACTCAGTAATGGATGCTGTGTACTATGGAATTACTCAATAATGGAATGCTGTGTACTTTGGGATTACTAAGTAATGGAATGCTGTGTACTACGAAATTACTCAGTAATGAAATGCTGTGTACTTTGTGGTTACTCAGTAATGGATGCTGCGTACTATGGAATTACTCAGTAATGGCATGCTGTGTACTATGGAATTACTCAGTAATGGCATGCTGCGTACTTTTGGGGATTACTCAGTAATGGAATGCTGTGTACTTTGGAATTACTCAGTAATGGATGCTGTGTACCATGGAATTACTCAGTAATGGAATGCTGTGTAATTTTGGGGATTACTAAGTAATGGAATGCTGTGTACCATGGGATTACTCAGTAATGGATGCTGTGTACTATGTAATTACTCAGTAATGGATGCTGTGTACTATGGAATTACTAAGTAATGGAATGCTGTGTACTTTTGGGGATTACTAAGTAATAGAATGCTGTGTACTATGGGATTACTCAGTAATGGATGCTGTGTACTATGGAATTACTCAGTAATGGAATGATGAGTACTTTTGGCGATTACTAAGTAATGGAATGCTGTTAACTACGGAATTACTCAATAATGGAATGATGTGTATTATGGGATTACTCAGTAATGGAATGCCGTGTACTACAGAATTACTCAGTAATGGAATGCTGTGTACTTTGGAATTACCCAGTAATGGAATGCTGTGTACTTTGGATTCACGCAGTAAAGGAATGCTGTGTACTTTGATATTACTCAGTAATGGAATGCTGTGAACTATGGAATTGTTCAGTAATGGAATGCTGATTACTTTTTGATTACTCAGTAATGGATGCTGTGTACTATGGAATTACTCAGTAATGGCACGCTGTGTACTTATGGGGATTATTCCGTAATGGAATGCTGTGTACTTTTGGGGATTACTATGTAAAGGAATGATGTGTACTACAGAATTACTCAGTAATGGAATGCTGTGTACTTTGGGATTACTCAGTAATGGAATGCTGTGTACTTTGGGTTTACTCAGTAATGGAATGCTGTGTACTACGGAATTACTCAGTAATGGAATGCTGTGTACTTTGGGATTACTCAGTAATGGAATGCTGTGTACTACGGAATTACTCAGTAATGGAATGCTGTGTACTTTGGGATTCCTCAGTAATGGAATGCCGTGTACTACGGAATTACTCAGTAATGGAATGATGTGTACTTTGGGATTACTCAGTAATGGAATGCTGTGTACTTTGGGATTACTCAGTAATGGAATGCTGTGTACTACGTAATTACTCAGTAATGGAATGCTGTGTACTTCGGGATTACTCAGTAATGGAATGCTGTGTACTACGGAATTACTCAGTAATGTAATGCTGTGTACTTTGGGATTACTCATTAATGGAATGCTGTGTACTACGGAATTACTCAGTTATGGAATGATGTGTACTTTAGGATTACTCAGTAATGGAATGCTGTGTACTACGGAATAACTCAGTAATGGAATGCTGTGTACTTTGGGATTACTCAGTAATGGAATGCTGTGTACTATGGAATTACTCTGTAATGGAATGCTGTGTTTTACGATTACTGTCCTATTTCGTAAGCTTAAGCGGCTGGAGTCATTATTAACAACTAGTTCTTCCGGTGTCAACCGCGTCAAAGGACTATTTACAATATATACAGTTCCAGACTTTCGCCCATGCTACGATGTGGCATCCTCAGTGGTTAGGCTGAGACGGAAGGTCAGCAGTCGCTCTGCCCAATATATAGCGATGGCGCAGCTGTCATGTGTCACGTAGGCCAACTGACCCGAGTCTGAGGTCACGTACGCACTTCCGCGTAAGCTATGATATTTGGTCTCCATGTTCTTGGCAACTTCATGCTATCTTCTTTGTTAAAATTATCCCCTCTTTTGTATATTTCAATGGCTTCCCTAACTCTTCTAGGATAATAAAATGGGATGTTGGCCAATACTTTGGTCTTGTCAAATAAGAGTCCATGTTTAGTAAGGGCACTATGTTCTGCTACTGCTGACTTATCGACATCTTTGTTCTTAGTATGTCTTATACTGGTATAATTATACTGGACATTGTTAATACAGTTGAAATGAGATGAAATGAAAAAGGACTTTATTGTACAATTACGTTACAAATGGCGAGGTTAGGACTAAAAAGTCCTCTCTTACACCTAACCATAATCACCGTAATGCAAATAAGTGATAACACAAAAATGAAAACATTATTCTAGTGTACTATAAAGTTTAGGGACACCCCTCCATAACAGCATGTTTGGGTCTGGCCTTAAACTAACAGTCTTTTAATTCCTATTAATATATTGTTGTTTTAAGCCTTTAAATCCACGTTTTTAAAGTAGAAATTCCAATGTTCTACCTAAAAAAATATAGGAATTGCATACCTTTACATGTTTAAAATCCCCCCCCCCAAAAAAAACGTTTTAAACATTTTATTTTTGTATCTTCTAAACGGCTTGTCCTGCAGTGATGACATTTTCACAGCACATTTACTGTAATATAACGATCATTTAAAATAATATATCATGTTGAAGTAAAATCTTTTACTCAAATGGTCAGAATGTAAACAGAATTTGTTATAATTTGTAACAAAAATACCAGTTTTCATTTCGCGACTGTAAATAAACGCCTTCAAAATGGGACATGCAATTTGCACAGTGGCATTCTCCTGGCTTTGCTTAGTGAAACAAATCTGCGTGCGCATTGACCACGTACCTTGAGACAGTTGTACAGCTACTTTCCTACTCTGATGATATTTTTGTTACAACATTTCCCAAATTACAAATTCTGTTTACATTGTGACCATTTGAGTACACACATTTTCTGCAAGATGACATTTTATTTTAAAGATCGTTATATAACAGTAAACGTGTTGTGAAATTTTGATCACTGTAAGACAAGCCGTTTAGAAGATACAAAAATAAAAAGTTTAAAAACCCTTTTTAGTGGGGGGGGGGGGATTTAGAAACATATAAAGGAATGCTCCTATATGTTTGAGATAGAACATTGGATTTTCTACTTAAAAACATGGATTTAAAGGCTTAAAACAACCATATATTAATAGGAATTAAAAGACTGTTAGTTTAAGGCCAGACCCAAACATGCTGTTATGGAGGGGTGTCCCTAAACTTTCTTGCCACACTGTACCATACCGTCAGCATACACCTAACGCCGAACAAGCCACTCACCCCATGAGGCCCTTCGCTATCTCTAATATGATCAGGAAGATTATTTCAAGTCGGTCATCGGTTACTGTTAAAGAATTGTTATATAAAACAGTTCGGAGAATAATTTGTAACGTGTTAAAAAAAACTCGTATATTGTGTAAAAATGATTTCCAAGAAGCCATTTATTAAACTTATTACAAAAACATTATTTGAAAAATATTGATTAAGAGAGATAATTTATTGTAAATTTCAAAATCTGCTGCATAATGGCTATTCCCTACTTTGCTCAATCTACAAAAATATAATAGTAAGCCCATTTGTTTACTCCTAGTCTTATAATTATGAGTAGCACTTTCAATAGCATAAGTATTTTTAATATTAATATACAGCACTAACTCAAATACATGGTGTCTAAACTAATATTTATACTAACATGGCATGGCTTAATATTTAATAAACCATAGCAAATAACATCTATAGTATAAACCTTGCGCACTGTTATAAAACTTTGTAAACACTTTGTAAAACATTTTTCTTACTATTACCATGACACGCCTATCATGGGGGGATGGCGTACAGAGGAAGTCATACAAATACTAAATGTAAGCATGGAACGAGTAAACCTCATTTTAAAGAGCTCAGTTAGTAGAGCTGACCGCCACAATCCGCATCTCAATACATCCAGTCAGAAATGGCAGCGCATAATTAATGTACTTCACATGTGTAGGACCTAATATACTTCGCTAATTCTGATTGGATAGACCATTTGAGATGCACACTGTGGCGTTCAATTGTACTAACTAACTGAGCTCTTTAAAATGAAGTATCGTTCAACCCATTCTTACATTTAATATTCGTACGACTTCCTCTGTTGGCCGTCCCCCCATGGTAGGCGTGTCATGGTAATAGGAAGGAAAAATAGGTTACGTAGCCATATAACACTGTGAAAAGTTTATAGATGTTATATTGTTTGCTATATTTTATTAAATATTAAGCCCTGCCCAGACTTTTTAGACACCATTTTTAATAATTGTTCGTGTTTTTAAATTAATGAACAATGTCTTACGATGATCTATTTAGTTAGCCCCAGGCATTATCCTTATGACCTTTTTTTGTGGAATTAAACTTTCATTAATTCTCCGACAGTTACGATAAAAAATTAATCCGTACCTATAAATTGATTGAAAATATGAAAAATAACCAGATTCAATATATTTTACATCTATACAGCTAGTGAGCCTTTTAATGAAAAATATGACTCTTGACAGTTTTGAACTAACATAATGTAAATTTTAGATTTCATAGATAAAGTAGACATACTTGTAATTATTTATTGACAGTTATTGTAAATAATGTTTTAAGGTTTGTCTTACGCATTAGGCGCCACATATAAACTATTGATTATATTAGTAGTTAACATTGAATTATTTTAAAAATACTGGTAAATACCCCTAAATACTGGGAGCTTCCGTCATAAAAGACGGCCTCGATGGATTGAAACTGGGACTTGGAATGAGATGAGAGGACTATTTGTCTGGAGTGCAGCGTAGTAAATACAGGAACAATCCCTGGAAGCCCGGATCAAGGGCTCTAGTTTGATTGTGAAAAATGGGCTGGCTCAGTGGAGCCGCGTCTCAGAAAATTGATTTCGCCACAATGATCATCATTCTCATTCCCGGTCCCTCGCAAATGGCGAAATAACACAGCGTACCGTTGTCATATCTGACTGTCAAATACAGATGTGTACTGTTGTTTTTTTCCCTGTAACACCTGAGCATTGTTTGTGTTTTGGAGTAATCTAGACAGCAATATTTATGTTCGTACTTACCGGTTCGCACTTGATATTTGAGGGTGATGGCGCAGTCCTTCACCAGCTGCTGCAGGGTCACGCCCTGGTCCGGTACATCCAAGTCCAGTAAGTTCTTCATTTTCTCCGGGTGATGGAAGTCCAGTACTTTCGTGCTGCGGTCGTTCTCCTCTTTGATGTAGTCCATCAGGATGTCCACTACCTTCATCAGGAACTCCCGAGTCGCCGGCATCCCATTCGTGTCATGAGGGAGAATGTCTACAATAAGAGGCCAAGCAGATAATCAAACTATACTGGCACTAGATCACTAGCTGTAAAACATTTTCAAACACATGATTTTAACTGATAAATGCATAAACCTTTTTTTTTTTTTTTTTTTTTTTTTGTGAGAGGGTACGACCTTTGAATAAGTTCCATTCTGTGATATGTTGCTCTTTCTTATAACACATCACAGGAAATACTACAGTTCCTGATTGTCTTGGAGGTAGTTACTAAACGCAAAATTATTTCAGCCACGGGTAATAAATGTCAATTCAGTTATTTAAAAATTTTACATTTTAAATTTTACACTCTACTGATACATTTACTACTGGTATCTCATAAATATGAAAATGTCGTGTAATATACAAATCCGTGGGATGGCGTAAGAAAGGTAACCCCATGATAATCAACCAACAATTTGTACCTAAATGGTGAACATTTTCTTATTTATTATTATTATTTTTTTACCAATGGGTTTCTTTACCTCTGTTTGTGTATTTGAAAACCATTGTGCGTGCAGGTCATCACCACTGTGTGTGTTGGGTGGGCAGGTGGTCATCACCAATGTACGTTTATGTGTGAGTGGGTGGGTCATCAACACTGTACGTGTATTGGGCGAATTGTTGGTTTAATACCATTGTATGTGTTGGGTGGGTGAGTGAGTCATCACCACAGTACGTGAATGTGTGGATGGGTGGGTCATCAACATTCGTATGTGTATAGGTGGGCAGCAGGTAAGTCATCACCACTGTACGTGTGTGGTGGGTGTCATTATCACCGTACGTGTATGTGACAGAGCTTAAAAAAAGAATAAGCGACCATTGCATTATCATTAAGAAGATAATTTGGAGTCTAATATAGGCCTACACCCACCCACCCATCCTATACACTTTCAGTAATATTGACTTATTCATCTGCCCATACTCACCTGCACACATATACACGTACAAGATGTACAAAACTGTACGATGAAGGTGGTAAAGTTGGTAAACTGTTGACCATAATATCAATATTTTAAATATTATCATATCAATCAGTTTGAATATAAACCTGACAAAATTAGTACAGTTTACATTCATGGAGATTTTCTTCTATATAATATATTTACATTTTGATAGGAGTGTTCCTATAACCTCTATGTGGTCACCTAGAGTTTACTATAGCTAAAATAAAAAAACATAATTAATTAGTGCTGAGCTAACAGGAACGCTACATCAATAATGATATGCTTTTTTGTTTCTGAGAAAAGAAGAAAACAACTCTACACTTACACATTTGTTTTGAAATTCAATCTAAATTAATCATTTAAGCTTGCCCAAAGTCTGGCCCATGCAAAATATCACCAATTTTTATTCTAACGTTTTAAAATAACGTATAAAAAAGATAATTGTAATGTTTGGTATATATTTAAATTTAGAACAGTTACAAAAAACGGCTTAGTTATTTGTCTACGAGTACAAGACCTAGTTCCTTCATTTGGCTTTTGACGGAAGTTTTATGGATTTAAATCATTTTTAAATAATATGATGATGTCTTAACAGGTGAAAATGCATTTATGAAAACATTAAATTTGTTGAGTTATCAAATGTGTTTGCTTTAAAAGCTCTACTTTAACATACTTTTTTCCGTTAAATAACAAATATTTGTATTGAGTTATTAGTATAAGCTTCTTCTTTCTTGTGATAAATGCCAATTTGTTTACTGAACTAAGACACTTAACTCAAGCTAATTTTAATCCTAGGAATGAGGGGGGGGGCGCTGGGAAACAACAGCTGCTACTGGAAGTCCTACTGCTTTGCATTTCCATCGATCAGCTGCAACTACAATGAAACACTTCGCGTAAACACATCCAACAGGCGAGGCCCGTTAATTCATAATTTTATTAATTTGTAACTAATGTGTAGATAAATAAGGTGATAAATGCTGTATAATTTTAAGGTCTTCAGTTAATCAATGAAATGCCACAATATCATAAAAATTATGTTTGTGAATGGATAAGAAAACCCCTCAATGTATATTTAATAATATAATAATAATAATAATATATTTTTTATTGCATCTTGTTAACAATTGACAAAATTGTATCGCAATAGTCATTAACAAATAAAATAAAATCTGCCATCCATTCAATCACAATAACACTTTCAAACATACATTTTTTTTTTCACGCACCCAAATTCCCATTCATTTGCCAATTATACCTCCAAAATGTCCTCCAGTATCAATTTTAAAATTCAGTGGCTTCCCAATTATATGAAAAAAACTCGTCTACACTATAAAATGCCAGTTTGGCCAAACATTTCTTGAGACGGTTCTTAAACGCCTTGGGCGTTGTAGCATTTTTAATACATTCTGGGAGTCTGTTAATTATACGAACACCAATCTGTGAGGGTAGGTGTTCGTAGACTACCGTCCTGTGATTTCCAATTCTGTATATATCCCTGCTTCTAGTATGATGATTGTGAATATCTCTGCCTCTTGTCAGTGCAGTTTTAAACATACAATATGTTGCTGTCTCTAAAATATAGAGGCAAGGCAACGTCAGCAGGTTTAACCGTTTAAATACTGGCCTACACGACTCTCTATAATGTAATTTGCTAATTATTCTAACTGCCATTTTTTGAATTCTAAATATTCTGGTCAGGTTTGTGGCAGAGCAGCCTCCCCACAAAGCCAGACCATATGAGAGATGACTGTAAACTAAACCATGATAAGCTGTCATCATTATATGGTTAGGGCAAAATTTTGCTAAGTTTCTCAAAACATAAATGCTTGATGAAAGCTTTTTGCAAAGACTGTCAACATGTATATTCCAAGTCAAACCCCGATCTAGGTATATTCCGAGGAATTTAGTTGAATTTAACTCCTCAATTTCATTTTCATCTATTGCCACTGTCAAATTTCCTTCGGAATCTGACTTCCGTAAACAGAACTTCATGAAATTGGACTTAGTCGAATTAGTGTTAAGGTTTAGTTCTTGAAATTTTTGAATGCAGTTGTTCAGTTCCATGTATGCATGGATTTCAAGCTCCTGATTTGTAATTTCTTTAAAGCAGAGAGTCGTGTCATCAGCATACTGCACGAGTGACCCATGCAGTAGTGATGAACCAATTTCGTTTACGTATATCAGGAATAAGAGAGGGCTAAGTATCGATCCCTGTGGGACTCCATACCTTAGACATCTATATCCAGATCGTACTTCGGAAATTTGAACCATTTGTGTTCTTTTTGTTAGATAGGATTCTAGCCACTGAAGCGGTACTCCTCGGATCCCATAGGTGTGTAGTTTCTGAAGCAGAATGTCGTGGTCAACACAGTCAAAAGCCTTGGAGAGATCCAAAAACACACTAATTGTAGCTTTCCGACTCTCCAGCCCTTCTACAATCGTTTCTACTAATCGTATGACTGCGTCAGTTGTTGACAGACCTTTTCTAAAACCAAATTGGTCTTTCGAGAGAAGACTATGTTTTTCTAAGAAACCAAGCATTCGGGACAGGAAAAGCTTCTCAAAAATTTTACTAATGATTGGTAGAATTGAAACTGGTCGGTAATTTTTAATGCTGGAAGAATCACCTTTCTTAAAGATTGGTGTCACTTTAGCAGTTTTCAAAGACGAAGGAAAAACACCTGATGAGAAGGAAAGGTTAATCAAATGTTCCAAGGGCGTTAGAATATGGTGGGAGCATTTTTTTAAAGCATTTATGTGAGTGTTTAGGATAAAACCTCAATATATAAATATATATGAGTAGGTGGGAGGACTTCTCAAAGAACATATAGGGCCTATGAGTAGTTAGGAGGAGACCTCAATTTATATGTATGTGACTGAGTGAGATGAAACCTCATAAAACATGTTTGTGAGTTGCTGATATGTATACGGTATGTACCCAAGCAAGCAGGGGTCTTGGTGAACCAATAATTGTGCTGCTAAACTTGGTAGTTTTATACCGTACCGTCGTTATCAATAGGAAGGAGTGGAGATGAAGGGCTGTGTGCTGTCACTATGTAGTCGAGCAAGCAGGGGTCTAAGTGAACCTGTCATTGCGGTGCTGAAGTTGGTATATTTATCCCGTATACTCGTTATTAATAGGAGGGAGAGGAGTTGAAGTGCTGAGTGTTTTAAAAAAGGAAATTATCTCTCACTATGTACCCGAGCAAGCAGTTGTCTTGGTGAACATATAACTTTGCTGCTTGCTAAACTTGGTTGGTATATACCGTACACTCGTTATCACTAACAAGGAGAGGAGTTGAAGTGCTGTGCTGTGTGCTGTCAAAAATAGAATGACCTGTCATTATATATCCTACTAAATAAGGGTCTCAGTGAAGCTGTAATTTTTGTGCTAAAGTTTGTAGTTTTATCCGATACATTCGTTAATAATAAGAAGGGGAGCAATTGAAGTGCTGTGTGCTGTCAGAAAGGGAATGTCCTGTCACTAAGTAGCCGATCAAGCAAGATTTTTAGTGAACCTGTAATCGTGGTGCTAAAATTTGTAGATGTATCGCGTACACTCGTTATCAGTAGGAAGGAGAGGAGTTGAAGTGTTTTGTCTTTCAGATAAAGAAAGACCTTTAACTTTGTAGCCGATCAAGCAGGGGTCTTGGTGAACTGTAATTGTGGTGCTAATGTTAGTAGGTTTACCCCGTACACTCGTAACAAGGAGAGGAGTTGAAGTGCTGCATGCTGTCAGAAAGGGAATTACCTGTCACTATGTAACCGTAACCGAACAAGAAGATGTATTGAAAGACCACTTTTATCTGCCAATCTCTGATTTACACGCTCAGTAGACCTGTAAGCGAGTTTGGGGGTTTGATCTTCCTTCTCCATTCCGACAGGATAAGGCCGCAGATAACGGCGATTCCTGTTGCCGGAAATTAAAATGCGTAATGCACCGGAAAACAAGGGCAGTGTTATCTGGGATCGGGAGGGGGGTCGAGGGGTGTATCTGGACCACCCTTCGACACATGAGTGTCGTTTTCCTGCCGATAGCCCATCTTGTGTCAATATCTGAAACTGATTTGTCATTTTACTGTCACCGCCATGAACTCTGGCCGTATGACATTACAAAGCTAACATACTAACATTATTTACTGTTTTTCATAACAATAAATTTAACCATGTAGAATAAAAAATAGATAACTGTTAAATCATACGATTGTATTTAAGTTATTTTGTTGAATTTAAATATTAAACTGTCTATAAAAACGTACTATTAGATGTGTACATTGTTCCATTTCCGATGTAGTCTAATTTATTTTAGGGTGATTTTATTCTAATATTTCCGATACATTGCCTAGCAAATATGTTCTGAAATCCAAAAGAATTGAGGGTTTTACGTGCAATTTTTTATTGATTTAAATTGAATTAAAATCTTATATTTTTTCACATATATGAAAATTATGTATCGTAACTGTATATGTAAAATGGCTACAACAAGACCAAAAAATCTAGAAGACAATAAACAAAGTTTCATATAATTTACTAGAACGTTTTTCTTAAAATTATAAAATTTCAAAATTCATAGAAATTATAGGAAACATGCCTATCAACCACGTATTAAGATATAAATGCGATACATGAACGGGTTTTTTAGTAATAACTGTGTAAATTTGATGTAAAGTGAAAACTAATTAAAATTCCGATTATTTTTTGATACAACTAAGATACAATTTATTAGAATTTATAATAACATTTTGAAATTCATATGTCATAATGAACAATTGAACAAATAAAACAATGGAATGATTGGAGTTTCATGGGTCTCTTAGTTTCTTACAAAACAACATTTAAACTCGGGTGCACATAATTTCTGCACCGACAGTACACTATAAAACACTTACTGGTGAACCTTTCAACCCAGTTTTAAGTTAGTTGTACAATTTCCATATATGATTTTGAACATTCGGACGACGTTATATCCTGGAGTCGGACATTAATCTTAAATGTAAAGCATTTTATAGACCTTTTGTTACTTCTTCTCAAGGTAAGATAACTTTTATGAACATGAAAATAAGATTTCTTTCATTTTTATTATTTATTAATTTTTTAGTTCAAATTTAAGAGGTTTCATTTTGGCCTACTAATGCATTTTACCTTAATTATTTTTTATTTGAAATTTTTAGGCAAATTCATTACTGTTTATGTGTTTAAAGTATATAATCTAGTTTTGTTATTTCACTCTTCAAGTTAGAGGCAACCTTTTGAAAATGGATTTTCGGCGTTTTACTCGGTTTAAATATACCTTCTTTTCATACCAAACTATATCTATACTTACGTTTAGGTTTAATGACCAATTCCTGGAAGGGACGTCGTCTGAGCGGTCAAATTTCATGAAATGATTTATCTAAGGACTAATAAAACAAAGTGGATACTTCAACCAGTCTAAGTTTCGTAGTTCGGTAGCCATAACTAAGTTTTCATGCTTTTTTTACAAACTTATAAACTTGATATCCATCTGATTATACAAATAAAATGAAAAATTGTAAAATAAAAGCTATATGATATTTACTGTAACACTTTTTAAATATTTTATTGGTACAACGTACATGCCCACTTTCATAAAAGCATAACTTAATATAAATTAAAATGTATATTGCCCCAATAAAATATTTTATAAATGTTACGGGTAATACAATATTACTGGAGGATAACCCTGCACGCTTCGCGTGTCTACTCCGTCACTCTACTCTTATGACACCTCGGCCATCGGCCTCAGTTTGTGACTTTTAACTACATATATTAGATTAGTAGTACACTTTTTCAAGTAAAAATAAAATATATAAATTTATTTACAGTAGCTGAAACACTGCACTTGAGTTGTTACCTATTAATTAAAATCAACACCAAGTGTTATTATTTAGCCTATATCAAAAGTGTTCTTATAGTTTGTTTTTATTTAGCATCTGATGATTGATTAAATAAAATAACAAATCAGAAGCTAGTGGGACGGATGCCCGCAAAACCATGCTTACATCCATCCCTCGGAAAATGTTTATTTCCAAACTTCCTCTGAATACAAACTTACTCTTAATAAAATTATGAAAGATCTATAACCTCTTGAACAATATAAACATCATTATTTATATTCCAACAGCTGTTAAAATCTTACAACGATTATTATTTACATTTGAACAGCTGATATTTTTAGATTAATTTGAATCTCTCTTCCATGCTATTCTTATGGCCAAAACATATACTTTGAAAGCTTCTCGTGTCCTTCAGGTTAAAAATATTGAACAGTGAAAATCTTATTGCACATGTACAAATAAGGGCAAATTCTTTGACACAACAAGAGGTAAAATTATTCAAACAATGTGGGAGGAGTTACGTTTAGAGTGTTTCAATGTTATTTTGGATGGCTTGGGGTCCAAGATTTAGGAGTCAACTTCAATTTCTTAAATAGGAACGTGGTCATGTAGCATGTCATCATTTAACACCGCTATTCAAGCTGAAAACGATAGCACAATCAGAATTTTTGAAAAGGGGTTGTTATTAATTTTTTTCGTCTCCTATGTAGTTTTCTATTAAAACTGCTTTTTCATTTAAGAAGTCAGCTACCCCCTAACTTGTGTTGAAAGTTTCTTGTGCTTTTTATATATGACAATCAATTAATACTAACCCACATTAAACATAACAGTAAAACCCACCCTATATTTAGAGTGTTTTAATATTATTAGGGAGCTTAGAGTTCAAGATCTAAACTCCATTTTAAGCTAAAAATGATTTAAGATTTCTTTTTCCATTTTTAAGCTGAAAGAATTAAAAAAGGGTGTTCGTTCTTAAATTATTTTGTTATTTTATTTCATTAGTCAACGCCCATGAATGTTCCCAGTTAAACTGATTTGTTACAGCTAAAACAAAATCGGATTTCTGTTTTATAATTTTACGGAACAAGCAGTTTTAATTATGAAAATACATAAGGCAAAGACAAATAAAATAATAAAATATGTTAATAGAATAGTTAATAACAAGATACTGACACGTCTTTTTAAAATTCTTATTGGATTATCGTTTCTAGCTTGATATGCCGGTGTTAAATGACATACCACATGGCCAAGTTCCCTTTTTGAAATTTGACTGCGCTATAGTTGTCACCTTGAAATGGTGGCGTAAATTACATATCACATGACCACGTTCCCTTTTTCAATTTTGACTGCGCTATAGTTGTCAAGTGATCTTTGAACCCAAGTGCCCATAGTGCGCTATAGATCTTTAACCCCAAGTAATCCCTAATAACATTGAAACACTCTAAACATAGTTTGAATTAATGATAATTTATTGCCATATTTAAAAAGCAAATATTTTATGAACTGTGGAAACAAGTTAGGGGTAATTGACTTAAAAAACACTGTAAATGTAGAAGAATTTCCATTTCACTGCATATATTTTTAATGCGAAATTTCACTATGAAAAGTTTCGTTAAGTGACCGATCTATGAAGAATAATTGGACGCCCATCGCTGGATCAAGAGGATTAGAGCTCAAGTACAAACTGTTCAGATTCAGGCCATCCGTGTTAATGTCGGATGACGTCTCCGCCGTGGAAGTGCGAGGCTATTAGGGTAAGCGGATAGTGGACGGCACGCACTAATGGATCCCCAATCCCTACAGCTGGCATCTGTCACTAGTAAGATAGTTTACATCAGTCTGTTCGCTACGCTCTTCTCAATAAGTCAGGTAAGAAGGTCTAAAGAACATTTGTTTAGAATATTTCTCCTTGTCGCGAAAGGCTTGTGGTTTTGTTATTTAATATCTGTTATTGTTATAATTATTGTAAGGTGGGGGTTTGCATTGATTAGTTGTTTTATTAAAACAAAAATAAATAGGAATGTAACTTCAGGATTTGTTATATAGTAACATTACTACAAATGTATTTATTAGAAAATTTCTTTCAAATTCATGTTTTATGTTCTTCCTTATTTTTATTTAACTTTTTAATTCTAATCATATTTGGGTACATAACTAATAGCTTTAGAAATAATTTTATAGTTAAAAATATATTCTTATTTAATATTTTTTATATTTTTAATTAAATCCATTGTTGCTTTAAACTTTCAACTTTAACTTAAACTGCTGTAACTTAAAACTTGTAACTTTAAAACTATTTCAAACGAATTTTTAATGTTAATAAAAACATATTTTGCCTTTACTTTGTCATATATAATTTCAATATTACAGTACAAAAATTCAAGTTAGTCATGTATCATTGACTATTTAGGGACTATTATTATGATAAAATAATTATACAGTTTTAAGGCATGTTAAAAACATCAATTAATAGTGTTTAAACTGTATTTTTTAACTTAAAAGAAAGTTACTTCTAAATTTAAACGTTGAATGCAAAAGTATTTTTACCGTAATGTTAAGCCCAAATATCTTAAAGGCTTCCTTATTTAATGCAAAATTTAAAAATACTAACACATTAATAAATTCGTTAGCTTTTTTGAGAATTTTTGTCTTTTCCTAAATATGTAAACGTTTTTGCGGGCTGGCCACTTGTCCACACTTGCGTTACCGCGCTTCTTCGCGGAAGTTTTACACACGTCAAAGCTAACAATTCATTTCAAAAAGGCTAGAGCAATAGTGTAACTGCTATTTAAACACACATTTTGTGCTGAGATTAATATTTTATTACGTTAATAATTTCATATATATTTACTGTAATATAGTAACATTAAGGTTTATGAATTTGTACGTAAAATTCATTGCTACAATCAAACAAAACACTACGGAAATACAACAGATAAATAATTACAGTACCATTTTTCGAAACATACCTATTACAATAAGTGTACAAAACTACGACCATCTTCCCTGATACAAAGCCGACAACGACGAATAAAATGTTCTTCATAGAACGAAAGGATTGTTCATTGTTCTTAATTGTGTTAGTAGCAACTGTTATTCGTTGTCTTAGTTCATCTTCTGTATGGAAATCAGAAGAAAACACCGATTCCTTGTAGTATGCCCACAAAAGAAGTCTATGGGAGTTAGATCAGGTGACGAAGTGAAGTGAAGTGACGTGACGTGAAATGAAACAAAAGCGCCATCACATTGAAACAAAATATTTTCACGTGTGCCAAGTGATCTAATGTTGGTTCTCTTAGGTTGTTTTGCAGAAGGTTAAAATAATTCGCTCCATTAATTTTTCCTTGCAACTCAAGACTCCCAACTATCCTTGCCTTGTCTTTAACGATACCAGCCCACAGGATTATTCCAAACTGGTGCTGAATCTTTTCTTTAAGTGATAATTTCTTTTACTTTAGGTTTTCATATGACCAATAATGTGTGTTGTAATTATTGTAAATTCCTGTTCTTTTGAAAAAAACTTTCGTCAGTCCACAAAATGTTATTGAAAAACCCAGGATCAACTCGATTTCTTCTAAGCATCTCTCTACAAAAGCGCTCTCCTCTAGAACGATCTGTAGATAGAAGAGATTTAACATAATAAATAAATAAATAAATAAATAAAAATGCCTTTATTTCCAAGCGTTTCTCAGATACATCTGCTTTTCAGAACAACTTTGGTCAATTAAAATGTAGAGCTTACGTTAAATAAATAAATACAAAATATTAAATAATAACTTAACACTAAATAACAATATAAGAACAATAACCACATTGCTTGTCAGTTTCTACAACCTGCAGACCTAAATATTTTCAGACAAAAGCAATCTAATTTTTCTTTTAAAGGTATTACTTGCATAAATTTTTAGGTTGTCAGGGAGGTCGTTATAGAACTTAGGGCCAAAGTAAGTAAAGCTTTTTTTACCAAATTCTAATTTAACTTTCGGTAAGTGAAGATTCCTACCATGGCGGGTGCCCCGTTGAGAAACCTCTTCTCGGAATATAAGCTTCTCACGAAGGTACTGAGGCTCGCTGAGCATCAGCACCCTGTGCGTCATGCAGCACGTCAACATCCTACACACGGCTTCCATGGGCAGTAGGTTGGCTGCTTCACGATAGGCAGTCACGTGGTCAAATCTCCGTAGACTGTAAACAAAGCGGATGGCTGAGTTTTGAAGCCTCTGGATCCGACCAACGTCCTCCCCCGAGATGCTGTTGCCGTATGCAGGAAAACAGTAATAAAATACTGAGAGTATCAGCGACTGCATGAGCTGAAGCTTTGCGGTCTCTGGAAGCAAACTTCTGAACCTGTACAGACCCCTCAACCTTCCTAAAGCACGCTGGGAGGCATGAGTGACATGCTCGGTGAACGTAAGGCCATTGTCCAGTACGACACCGAGCGTCTTCACCTTATCACACACAGCCAAACTCCCGCCATCCAGCGCAATTGCCACTCCACTCTCGCTGAGGGTCTGTAACAGATCATGTGGTGCGGTGTGCAGAACAGTGCACTTGTCCGAGTTGAGTGTCAGCCCATTGATAGCTGACCACCTTGAGATGTTCTCTAAGTCAGTATTTATTTGATCAAAGGCTGTTCTGATGAGCCCAGCCTCATAGGACAAGTACAACTGAGAATCATCTGCGTACAAATGCGCAGTACAACTTTGTACACAGCTGGGGAAATCGGCTGTGTACAAATTAAACAGAATTGGGCCCAGGCAACTGCCCTGCGGAACGTCCCACTGCTTTCGGAGGGGGTTCGATGTCTCACTTCCCACTCTGGTGACCTGCAGTCTGTCTCCGAGGTAAGACCTAACCCAACCAGTCACATCATCACTGAAGCCATAGTAATGCATCTTTGCTATTAGCATATCGTGATTCATTGAGTCAAATGCCTTAGAGTAATCGAGCATAACAAGGGAACTATATCTGCCATTTAAGATATACATACTGCACATTATAAGAATAAAACTAGTAACTTTTAAGGCTCCGGTGAACTGATAAACTTGGTATGGCAGTTTGTCTGGATAAACGGCGGAAACTTGTAGTTGGACCTTCTTCTATCATATTTACAATTATTTCATCATAATTATTATTGATACGGGGTCTGTCTAGCCTCTGAGAATGTACGGGAATCCTACACTCCTGATAGGACCTATAAATATACACAAATACTCTATGATCAGGTAATTGTTCTCAGTTAGGATACCTAACTCTATATTCCCTTGCAGCAGCACGGCCATTTCTGTAACAAAGACCATACAAAATATGCATGTCTGTATATTTCCTAACAGTGTAAGACATGTCATAATACAAACTAAAGCGCTTAAAAAAACTTTGAATAAAAAAATAGATTATCTTAGCAAACAACTAACACACAAAAGACTGTTAATGTGTATGTTTCAACATTAACAGTTTGTTAACATTAACAGTCTATTAACATTAACAGACTGTTAATGTAAGTTTCAACATTACACACCAATGTATGTGTAGGGGCGGGTGGGTAGGTCAATTCCACTGTACGTGTAGGGACGGGTGGGTGGATCAGTTCCACTGTGCGTGTAGGGGTGGGTGGGTGGGTCAGTACCAATGTACGTGTAGGGGCGGGTGGGTAGGTCAATTCCACTGTACGTGTAGGGACGGGTGGGTGGATCAGTTCCACTGTGCGTGTAGGGGCGGGTGGGTGGGTCAGTACCAATGTTCGTGTAGGGGCGGGTGGGTGGATCATTACCACTGTACGTGTAGGGGTGAGTGGGTGGGTCAGTACCAATGTTCGTGTAGGGACGGGTGGATGGGTCAGTACCAATGTACGTGTAGGGGCGGGTGGGTGGGTCAGTACCACTGTACGTGTAGGTGCGGGTGGGTGGGTCAGTACCACTGTTGCCAAATGTTCAATGTTTATCAATACCCATATGGTCAACAAAAAATATCTACTCCAACAATAAGAGCTAATTTGTTTTGTGTATTATTAACAACTGATTTTGTTTGTAGGGCCCTAATATTAGTGGGATTGTTAGTAAGTAATTTGTAACGTATTCTTTAAAAAATATCAGAATAGTTACAAATTTAGTTTTGTTTATCTTTAATTTCTCAAACACAAGAGCAAATAATAAAATTTCTTCTAATATTCTTTAGTAAAATTTAATTGAAAATGAAATGAAACTCTTCAAAAAAATGTAAATTTCTTCTCAAAATATTTTATTTAAAATTAAAATCAAACTTAAAAACTTTCCTTAAATAATGGAATAAAATTAAACTAAACTTTTCAATATGTCAAATAAATGACATGTAATTTCTTCTTAAAATTCTAAATTAAATTCCTTTCTATAAGTCTGTGATTTTATGACTTTATGATTCGATGTGTGACTTTATGTATGATTTTATGAATGAATGGTTCTGCCTCAAGAATCTGCGAGGCAACAAAATAACCAATAGTTATTTTGATTTATAAAATACCTTTTAAAATTTATAAAGGAAACTAAACAAGTTTAACAAACCTGTGTAAAGAATTAGAAAATTAGTTACTTAATAAAATTACAATCTCAGCACAAAATTTGTGTTTAATAGCAGTTACATTTTTGCTCTAGCCTTTTTGAAATGATATGTTAGCTTTGTCGTGCGTAAAACTTACGCGAAGAAACTCCACAACGCAAGGGTGGACAAGTGGCCAACCCGCAAAAACGTTTACTTAATTAGGAAAATACAACAATTTTCAAAAGAAGCTTCTTTTGAAAATTGTTGTATTTTCCTAATTAAGTAAACGTTTTTGCCTAACGAATTAGTTAATGTGTTAGTATTTTTTAATTTTGCACTAAATGAGGAAGTTTTTAAGATATTTGTGCATTACCTTAGGATAAAGATACGTTTGCAGTCACCGTTTGAATGTAGTAGTAACTTTCTTCTGTTAAACACTATTAATTGATGTTTTTAACATCCCGAAATGCCTTAAAACTGTATAATTATTTTATTATACTTATTAAAATGATATTGTAAAAGTTTTAAGGCCAAGCGTGCATTATTTCTTGCATAAAAATGATTTTTTTTCTGTTGCACGCATATTTGTTAAAATACTAAAAAAGTCAATAGCTCGGTAACTATTAACACTACGATAAATCCATACTGAACTTTTTTTGTTCGAAATGATCCATATAACAAGCCTGTGAAGTTTGGATCTCGACTTTTGCGACACCCTGTATAAATACAGGGTTGGACAAGAGTCTGAAATATATTTATTTAAAACTTTTGAAAGAAATGTAATGAAACTTTGTAGTTATGTACACATCCCTATAACAAACATTTAGACATATTTTACTTGTTTTTCGCATAGCCAGGGGACGCGATTTTAAGGCCCATGAAGGAAGCCTTACAATTTTTTAATGTAAGCCTATCTCAAGTTTGAGCTCATTTTTAATGTCATTGTTTGTACAATACAAAATTGCAAACTTGGGGTTAAAATGATGATCCAGTCAGACAATACAGCCAGCCACTCAAAGAATATAATGTAATATACCTAACACATCTTTAAAAGAAGGGTATGATAGTTATTGTAAATTGCTGCTTCCAGCTATAATTTACTTGACAGAATATGACAAAGTCGTTTTCACAAAAAATAAAAACAAATAATTATAATAATTTTCTTAAACTAATTTTAGGGTATTGTCGTGTCTCAATAAGTTTTCTAATTGTTATTTTTATAACTAAGTCTTTCATTGTCGAGATGGACTAGTTGTTAGTCCGAAGATCTTAGTAGTGGAGTAAGTTTAAGAACGTTGAGTTTATTCTCCGTCATCCACTCTAATGGAACTGTATGTCAATAACAACTTCAAGAAAATGAAGACAATTATATGACATCAACTCAGTTCGCTGTAGTGTAATGGTGAGTAGGAAACTCTCACCTATTTACACCTGATGAGTCGAAACAACGTCGAAACAGCACACATGGAGACCATCTGGTCCACGTACCAACATCCTTTCGGTGTGGCCTAAATGCATAGCAACCAACTGTTGTCAGTTGGCACCTTAGCAGTACCTACAAGGGGCGGTTTACTTTTGTTAACGCAGAGTAACCCGTAGACTTGTGTCAAGCGGAAAACTGCAATCATGTGTAATAATTGATTTCTTACACATTGATTACACATGATTGCAGTTTTTGTTCATAAAGTTTATCATGAAAGTTTATCATGGAATAAGGTTAGATATTATTTATTAAATAAAACGAATAGTTATAATAACTTAATTTTTATAGCAAATTGTTAAATATATAAAAAAGAATTTTCCAAATTGTTAAAGGATTTACCATCGCATACCATCGAACCTCATTATTTATTGTAAACTCAGAAAATGGTGTAACTAAATATTTGTTAGCCAGATATGTTCTACCTGATTGTACTTTTAGGATGGATTGGTTGTGCCCTCAGAAAAAATGAGAACTTTGAGCGACGTGCGAAAAATAGTTCATAAAGTTTCATAGAGAAGATAAGTTGAGGAAAGAAAATTTTATAATCCGGACAATATCATCAAATTTTGTGAAACAGGCTCCAGAAGTTGTTGAAGAAGTGATTGCTTCTTATTTAAAAATTCTAACCGTGATTTGGATGAAATTTTTAAATAGTAAACTATATTCCATTAAAGTTAAAAAAGGAATCGAAAAAACTATATCTGAAAGCAGTACAAGAAAAAAAGAAAAAAAAAACTTGAAAAGATTGTTACTTAGGTAAATATTTAGTTGAAAAATATATTATTTCATTGAGGATGTAATATAATATTTTATTTATTTATTTACTTCTAAGACGCCGATCGTAGAGATATGGGCGAATATGAGGGGCAAATGAGTGTGATGAGTGTTGACAAACAAGTCTAGTCATTGTTACTATCTGAGTTTGTCTTAGCTCAGAAAGGACTATTTATTAATAGGCCAATAGCCAGGACAACTATGGGACCTACAGTTTACGTAGAACCGAACCACGTAGTGTTGTTCTGATCTTCAGCAAACTGTCAGGCCTGACTCTCAGTTCTCTTTCCTACATAACATCTGAACCTTGACTACCATCCAACATAGACTTCTCTAGTAGTGTCTACGTCGATAGCAACCACTGAGTGGACGCCGGGCGGTATTAAGAGGGCCGATCATTGAACCTATTGCCTATAATTTCCGAAACACTTTGTCCCCAAGCAGCTGTGTTACAGCACTGCACCACCAGTGATATATATATATTTTTGGCCTAATGATAAATTATAGAAAGAGCAATTCATTATTCTGTTGACTTTGGCGGCGAATGGCAGGCGGGCGGTCACCCCGTGACGTCACGGGCACCACACTACCTGAACCGCGAAAACGACCAGATGCGTCAACCTTGTACATTTATTTTAATAGTTTTAATATTAATAAATATATTCCAGACTTTTACCTAACCCTGTGTATACAGGGTGTTCAGTAAAACTGTTTCAATAATTTGACACGTTATTATACACATAAAAACGAGAAAAAAAGTCATTTGAAGGTATGTCCTAAAACCATTAATTTTCCGTCTATCTGTATTTGTGTGTTATTTACATAAAAATGCATAACTTTAGAGCAACTGAAGGTAAAACTGTGAAACTTCATTACTGTACTACCCTATAGTATTTATATTTAAAATATATATATAAACAAATAAATCTTTACTTGATTCAAGAATGGCGGACGTTTAACATTTTCTATCAGAAATATCTCAAAACTTACTAAGTTTACAAACAAAATGTAAGAATAATTATTTTTATAAATCTCATTATAAAATCTACAGTGTTTGTTTCAACAAAAACGAATAAAAAACAGCTGAGTTATGCTGCAAAGTTTTACACCATTAACCAAAGGCTAAGGCAGTTTTAAAAATGTGTGTACTTAGAACAGCTGATTTCATGTCAATCTGCTAATTCATATGAACAGCTGTTATGTATGTTATTAATATTAGGTTCGGTTTCCATTGCTGGCATTATCCATTAGTAAAAAAAGAACATTGGCATGTACACATTTTTGTGAGTGTTTCTGTAAAGTACTTTATTGTAATGTTGTTTGAAAGTTATTTATTAGCATTGGATTGTTCTTTTTTTCATAGCATTGTATATGATTTTTGAAGATTTCCAATGCTTGAGTGTTTAAAAAACAAATACATCGTTTCGACTGGTATAACAAACTCCTGCCGTCTTCAGGTGTATTTACTAACTTAGCCTACATATAAAACATAGTATCTATCACGTAGTATTAAGTCTTTTTTGATGTAGAATGGGTTAAGAAAAAAATTTGTTTTAGATGTAGGCTAAGTTAGTAAGTACACCTGAAGACGGCATAAGTTTGTTATACCTATCGAAACGTTGTGTTTGTTTCTTAAAAACTCAAGCATTGGAAATCTCCAAATATCATCTTTATTGTATTGTTATTTTAATTAGTTAGTGTTTGTAATTTCGTTTCTTATAATATAATTCTTTTTTGTTCTTTTCATAGTTTCCTTTTATTAACAAATAATGGCAGATTATGTAATGTACAACTTTATCAACTCAGAATTGTCAGACATGCATTTGATGTATGGCATGGCTTATTGTAGTAGTACTCAAGCGAGAAGACTATATCAGGAACGTTTTCCAAATCATGTGATACCTTGTCATACAAATTTACAAAGGTCCATCAACGACTTGCAGAGACAGGAAGGTTTAGTTACCAAAGAAAAAGTAACTCAGGCTGACCAGTTTCAGTAAGAACTCCTGAATTGGACGAATCCTTGTTGGATGTCATATCAGAAACAAAAGTACTAGAGAACTTGGTTTGCAATTCAATGTTAGCAATGCAACAGTTTATTTTGGTTTACATAACTTCTGATACCATACTACTACAAAAAATTGAGACGTATGGTATCAGAGGTGTTTCACACCTGTGGTTAAAACCGTTCTTGAACCATCGATCTCAGCAAGTCCAAATTTCAAACAAACTTTCAAAATCCAAACAGCTGAGTTATGGCATCCCCCAGGGATCAATACTCAGCACACTTTTGTTCTTGATTTAAATCAGTGATATTTGTTCATTGCTGTAGCATGGTCAACTCGTCTATTATGCCGATGACACGACTCTTTGCTTTAGTGAAAACTGTAAAGAAAATCTAGAGTTAAACGTTTACCTTGATTTGAACAGTTGTGCTTAGCATATTTATATGCGAACCTTAAAACTAATTCAAAAATATCACAATCATCAACTTTATTTTGAGGTCCATTGATTTCGAGAGTAGCCCTCAGTATTATTGGCGGACTCTGTACTAAAAGAAGTGGAGTCCACCAAATTCCTTGGAATATACCTCGACAGAGGTTTGACATGGAATGACCATATTAATAGTGTATGCTTTAAGTTATCCTCAGGAATTTATGTACTGAGACCTCTCTAAATATTGCCCTATTCAGGTACTGATAACGGCATATTATGGTCTCATTTACCCTCACCTTTCCCATGGACTGGTTATTTGGGGAACTAGTGTAAATAGTGGATTCTTGAGGGTGTTTAGACTCCAAAAGAAGGCAGTCCGAATTATTGCAAATTTAATGAGCAGAGAGTCGTGCAAACCAATATTCAAACAACTCACGCTGTTGACTCTGCCTTGCTTGTATATTCTAGAAACAATTTTATATTGTATGTCCAAATGCAACCTGATAAGGGGCAGTGACTTACATAATTATAATACTAGAGGCTGAGATGACCACCGTACTGGGCAACACAGAACGGTAGTCTATCAACACCTGCCCTCGCAGGTGGGTGTCAAATTAATTAACAGCTTACCTAAAGAAATAAAAATTGCTCCAGATTCAAAAATATTTAAGACTCGCTTGAGAGACATACTGTTGTCCCAGGCTTTTTACAGCGTCGGAGAGTTCCTAGCACATGACTAGGAGACCAACTTAATTAGCTAGACACATCCCGATGACTGTTGTGGGAGTTTCAAACACTATGGTTAGTTTTGTATGAATGCCCTCCTTGTATGTATGTTTGTGTGTATTTATTGTTATGAATGATTGGTTAAATTAAGGTCTTAGGTCAATTTATTTGAATACTGACATTTGCGATACAATGAGTTTTATATTGTTTCTGCAATAAAGGATTTATTATTATTACTAACAGTCTGGACTTTATTACATGAACAGCAACTTCATCCTTTCCACGTACAACGAGTTCACTCACTGTCACCTCATGACTATCCTCCTCTGCACTGTCATCCTCGAATGCAGCTATGTCAGTGGTTTATTGAAAAATCTGTGAATCCAAATTTCTGAAGTAATGCTGTTTTAACGGATGAAGTAAATGTTCAAGAACAACGATTGTGAATTTTCATAACTTTCAAATTTGATCACATTTGAAAACCCACATGCAATTCACAGGATCGTCACCAATATCACTTTTCTTAAAATGTTTTCAATACGTGTATGGGTGGGTGGGTGGGTCAATACCACTGTACGTGTATGGGTGGGCGGGTGGGTCAATACCACTACCTGTATGGGTGGGCAGGTGGGTCAATACCACTGTACGTGTATGGGTGGGCGAGTGGGTCAATACCACTGCACGTGTATGGGTGGTGGGTCAATACCACTACATGTATGGGTGGGCGAGTGGGTCAATACCACTACCTGTATGGGTGGGCGGGTGGGTCAATACCACTGTACGTGTATGGGTGGGCGGGTGGGTCAATACTACTGTACGTGTATGGGTGGGCGGGTGGGTAATAATAACAATAACTAACTTATTGTTAGTTAGTTTCTTGCTTGATAACCTTAATGTCAGACATATCTTCAATTTTTGACTGATGACCTTTCACCTCTTCTCGATGATTTGCCACTTAACACACATAATCAAATGTGGTTTATGCAAGACGGGGCTCCAGCTCATTTCAGTTTGAATGTTCGAACCCATTTGGATAGAGTATACAAGTACACCAACAAGTGGATCAGTCGAGGAGGTCCAGTTTCTTCACCTGCAAGGTCCCCTAACCTCAATCCCTTAGACTTTTCTTTGTGTGGCCACCTTAAATCACTGGTTTATGCCACTCCTGTAGACAAAATCGAATAATTATGAGCAAGGATATTAAATGGTATTGTTGCAATCCAGCAGACACCTGGTATTTTAAGAAGAGTCCGCCAGTCAATGAGGAGGCGTCTGGATGCATATTCAACGAAGCCCGCCATTTTGAGCAATTGTTATAGAACTGTAGTAAAATACGATTTGTAACGTATAAAGGCAATTAATTCTAAATACATGTTCTTTGATTTGTTAAATTTTACTCTCACATTTATTGGTAATACGTTTAGAACAGCTGTAGACATGAAATCAGCTGTGCAAAGTACACTCATTTTTAAAATAGCCCTAGCCTTTGGTTAGTGCTGTAAACAATTGTTTTACGTTTTGAAGCATAACTCAGTGGGTTTTTTTATCCGTTTTTGTTGACAACAAACACTGTGGGTATTATAATGAGATTTACTTTAAAAAAAGCATACGTGCATTTTTTTTAAATTAGCTAGCTTTGAGCTATTTCGGTTAGAACAAATTAAACGTCCGCCATTTTGAAACGGGTAAAGATTTATTTTTTCAGTTTTTTAATTAGAACTGCTATAGGGCAGTACAATAATGAAGTTTCACAGTTTTACCTTCAGTGGCTGACAGATTTACTGACAGTGAAAAACTAAAGGTTTTCGGACATACCTTCATATGAAGTTGTTTGCTCACTACTATGCGTACAGCATCATGTCAAATTATTGAAACAGTTTTACTGAACACCCTGTATATGAATGATTGATAAACTGACAAATTTTAAAACTACTGTATGTACAAGCCACCCTCTGAATTTAAAAATGTTTAACCAAAACTAATTCGAACAAAATTGATTATCTCTGACAATACAATGGATCTCGGGGGCGTTATTGTCGCCCTCGACAGTCACCGGACTATCTTCCCAGCCGCTGATCCACACTCCGCATAAACCAACAACATTAGCATACTAAGCCTGCGGTTCCCCTTCAATAAACAATTACTTAGCATTATCGCATCTAAACACTTTTTATTCAATTTAGTGCAAATTCTCAGCGCGTGCCCAGTTATTTATAATCGATCCTACATTGCAATGCTATTTAAAAAGTCAGTCTTTGGATATGAGACAAAAATTGTTAATTTTTCACTCAGTTGTTAATGAAGTATCTCAATATTTTCAGGTGTGCTGCAAATAAACAAAAAATTGCCCATTTTTCCTGTGTCATAAATTCAAAAATGGAGAATGAACTCGAAAATATGCTTATTTCCCCCAAAAAGTGTTAAAAATGAGCTTTTCATTCCAAAATTAAACAACACGTGTCAGTTTTTGTATTGCGAGCAGCCTTCTAATAGTATATAATTATATTTTTCATGTATTTTATCAATAAATGCATCGTATACATCAGCGCTAACATTAAACTAACTTAAAAGTAGTAGAAATTATCATTGAAAAAGTCTACTAATTTATTATGTACTGTATTGTACTTCATCTATCGTCTTAGTAATTTTAAAATAGCATATAACAGTGTAACACAAATGTTCGACATTTCAATGCATCATCTTTGTTATTTTACAATTCTATATGTCAGTGTTACGCAAACCTTCAACATTTCAGTGTAACATCTTCTTCGGTCCACTATTTTGGCTCTTTCAAAGTTATTGTACCGTATGAAATAAAGATGTTATTATTCAAGTTACATTCTAAAATGTCATCGTTCAGCCTTTTGGCAACTCAGGTCTGCGCACAGCCTTCCGCCCATGCAGGTCTTTTCCCAATTGCTAGTATTTTTAACTAGGAAAATATGATGCACTATATTGTTTCATTTATTTTATATTTATTACGCATGTAGTTATTGTCCTAGTAAGTATGTATAGAAATTGTTTCTGTTTTCGTTTAGGTTTCTGGGAAAAATAAAATTAATTTCATTTCAATATGAATATTACATGAATTTATTTCCGACTAATAATGACAATTATCCATTTACATAGTAATTATTTGGAAATTAACTGGCCACTATATCGAGTTATGTGACCAGTTTGAGTAAAGAAAAAAAATATATTTAAAAGACATAGAATTAATTAATTGAGTTTAGCACAGATCCTTCGAGAACTCCAGATTCAACTGTTTTATTTGAGCTGAAGGTATTTTGAAACTTTACTTGATGCTTTCTATTCATAATGAAAGTTTTAAACCAACTCAAAACAATACCTCTAATTCCTACGTATTCTAACTTGTTTAACAGAATGTCATGGTCAACTAAATCGAATGCTTTCTTGAAATCTATAATAAGTCCTGTCAATTTCAATCTGGAATTCAAACTACTATAAATGTTTTCTGTTATGGACGTTAAGGCATCTTCTGTAGATTTACCCTTAACGAAACCAAATTGACGTTCACTAAAAAAAATTTAAATTATCTAAATATTTTTGCAGTCTCTTGACCATTATTTTTTCAATAAGTTTAGAAAAAACAGAGAGCAAAGTAATGGGTTGTCTAATTGAATAGAATTATTTTTATTTAATATTGGAACAACTGAACTTAACTTCAACATTTCAGGGAAAATACCAGTACTAAAACTGACGTTAATTAAATAAACCAGTACTGAAGCGATTTCATCTATAATGAATTTATAAAACGAACACTAATCATATAGAAACCTGTTGATTTTTTATTTTTAAATTTTTTTACAATTTGTTTTATTTCATTTACAGTAGTTGGCTCTATAAAGAATTATTGTGGATAAGAACGAATAGGTGGGAGAGTTGATGTGGGAACTGTACGAGGTCAGTCGGCTTGGATAGCGATAAGGTAATTTGTTGATCTCATCTGCGATAACGCTTGGGTCTGTCGTGATTGTTCCGGCTTGCAACTCAATGCGCTTTATGTTCTTGTTTGAGGCCTCTCCTGTCAAACTATTTATTACTTTCCACTGTTGTGATATGTTTACAATGCACCTTTCAATTTTTCTTGCATAAAAATTATTTTTTGTAAAAAAATTTGATTGTTAAGGTCAGAGCAAAATTTATTAAAGTAGTTTTTTAGAGTGATGTCATAAGGTCTTCTTTTACAAATTTTAAATAAATTCTTTCTCTGTTAAAATTTATTCAATATTTGTTGAGTAATCCAAGGGCTCAAAGACCTAGCTTTCATTAATTTTCGAAAACTATTAACCTTTTTATCACAATTATTTACAATGTTAATTAGTAAATCATGGAATCAACAGTAACACAAATTTACATCTCTTTCTAAATATACTTCATCCCAACTAATACTGTGTAGCTTATATTTAACTAAGTTAAAATCAATAAAAGAAAATGTTTTCTCTGTTAGTAAACCTTCGTTTACATTATATCTTAGAGCATCTAGTTATGTAGGCCTGCCACTGTACAGCCGAGATTACACGCTTATAATCAGTAGGATTTTTAATACTTTTCCCACATGTTTCATCCCCAAAAATACAAATTTTAAATGCTCACCACTTCTTAGCAATGCGGTCATTAGCAGTCAAACAGACCTCGAAGTGTCTATCTTCAGTTCCAAATAAACAATGAGAGATTGTACGAAATAAACAGTTACCATCCCCATTGGAATCACTTCAACATTGTTGATGGTTGAAGAACCACGCGTCATTAAAAATTATGATTAGCTGGTGGAGGTACCAGTCGTCTTCTTTTAGAGGAAGAAGGATCAGATGTCATCAAATCAGCATAACCAGGACCTTGTCTTTTTCTTGTGGTTAAAGGACCACAAGTCATAAAATTAGATCTTTCACTCTTAAATTTCCGTTTTTCACTATTCCTGCAAGCGTTTTTTCCCCTTCCAAGACCATAATTTAAAGTACAAAATACTCACAAAACTTTACAAGACATTTATAAAGAAATGTAACGTGTACTTTATAAAGAAATGCATAAAGAATGTACTTTATACACAAAAGTAACTAAGTAAATGTATAAGGTGGCAAGACCAACAGCTACATCAAACTTACATGAATAAATGGCATAGGCCTATAGAGAACAAAACAGGTTAAAATAATCAGAATGTAAACAAACCTCTCTTGAGATGACTAATGGACAGCTTACAATACCTTGTTTATTTACGTTCACGACATGAAAAATCCTTTTTAAAAAATTTAGGTCGAATGTCCGCGCCCAAGTCTCCTAAGTTTTAAACAATTTGAGTGATCATTAGCTCAAAATAAAGCGCACATTTCACTGAGTGTTCTTAAATCAAAACCAATTATTTCGGTTCATTAACGCCGGAGAAACTGAAAAAGAAACGTTAACAGTACGTTTCAGATCCCCATAAGAAATGTACAAGAGGAAAACATTTTTTAGTAAAACGTGAAAAATACCAAAGCTAAGTAACTTTTAATATTTGATGGCTAATCTGCAAACAAATACCTTTCATTTAAAACCAAAATGACGGTAATCGGCCAGATAGAACGGCCGTGCTGACTGCCGTTAGATTTTCATAAATTGTTTTAGTATATAGATTTATATTCGCCATGAAAATTAGGTTTGGGTGCATATATTAGGTTGGTTACGATGTTATCCCTGGAAGAACCAAAACAAAGCTACAATTGTGATATAATGTGGCCTTGAACTGCGTCAGACGGCTATAGACGCGATAGCTATTAGCGACTACTTTACTGGGTTTTGTTTTTACATTGTCTTATTTATTTGTTTAACATATTATTTATATTTGAATGTTGTACTATATTATAGAAAGTGTAAAGTTAGTAAAATTATTAGGTATTTTATTAGTTTGTATTTTATTTGTTTATACAGTACAAATCACATAGATAATAATGACTTCCTGCAATTGCTTCCCAGTTTGGTTAATGAATATAGTAATTGTTTCATTTTTCTTACTTCCTATGTCTGATTAAAACAGTACCTCGAATAATTTAATTATATCTAATACAAGGAAAGAATTTTTTAAGTGATAGAATTACCAAATGTTGCAATGCCTACTTGAGCCTTAATCTGATTTTAAACGATTTAAATCAACAATAGTATACAAAGGAATATATTTTTAAGTAAAAATTTGCAATGACAAACTATGGTAAATCCACTACTCATATAGAAACATTGTTCTATAATTACACGATATTCAAAGGTTAGCTGCAATATGAACGATTACAATTAATTTGTATATTTTAAACATGTTTTATTATTGTAAAAGGTTGGACTGTTGTCCCTGGACAGGTTTTTACCAGAGGGGTAGCGGTAGCAGTAGCACTAGCGGTGGAGCCGGCCTCCAGGACCCATCTGGGCCTAACGGCTCAAGTCAGTGTGTAATATATCAAGGCATGTCACACCCCTTCCCTACTACGAAGGCACAATAGAATGCTACGTTACGGTCGTGTTGTGATCAGTGCGAAGAACAGTTTGCAACTAGCAGAACATTCATTAACCTAACAGGATTATACATACATTCTAATTTTTCAGGGAAAAACAGTCAAAATGAATCCACGGATTGCAGAAGGCATAAGGGAATTTAATGTAACACTATGGAGAAGTAAGAAACAGAGGTCATTTTCTTCCGCAGCAAACGCCTCAGTGGCAGTTATAAATACTCGTAGATCTCGTCTTATGTACAGCTTTATGAATTTGTAGTAAAAATATCTAATTTATCCTTGATGATTTATGGTAATAAAGAGAGGGACTGACAAGATGCTGGCCCTGCCTTCCGCATGGCAAACCGGAGAAATAACTACTCGACACTCATTCAGAACACTTCTGGTTGTGACATCTGTTTATTTATGGTAATAAAGAGAGGGACTGACAAGATGCTGGCCCTGCCTTCCGCGTGGCAAACCGGAGAAATAACTACTCGACACTCATTCAGAACACTTCTGGTTGTGACATCTGTTTATTTATGGTAATAAAGAGAGGGACTGACAAGATGCTGGCCCTGCCTTCCGCGTGGCAAACCGGAGAAATAACTACTCGACACTCATTCAGAACACTTCTGGTTGTGACATCTGTTTATTTATGGTAATAAAGAGAGGGACTGACAAGATGCTGGCCCTGCCTTCCGCATGGCAAACCGGAGAAATAACTACTCGACACTCATTCAGAACACTTCTGGTTGTGACATCTGTTTATTTATTCTCTGTGGTAACACTTATAAAGGGTGTTTATTACCTGTGTTTACAACCTTGCTTCATACGTGTGGGATATTATTGGCAACATAGTTCCACGAAATCTGTTTGTATATGACTGATTTGGAAATCTACTTAAATCTCTAAATAATACCTGAAAAATAAATTATTGAAAATGTAGCCTATTCTCTTCAACGTTATGAATCACAATGAGGCTCAGTTCCGTTTGGGGCAGCCATTTCTTGTAGAGTGGTCTGATCTAAAATCTTTAAGTGTATTTTTTATTGACTAACCAATACCTTTGAAATGATATGTTAAAAAACTTCTAGCCTATTTGAAAATGTAAGCCCCTCCCCCATCATCTTTTCCCTTAATGTCAAAACTTTGAGAGGCTGTCCATATATTGTAGAGTGGTCTGATTTCAAATCTTTGAGTATATCTTTTGGTTAACCAAGACCTTTAAAATTATATGTTACAAGACTATAAGTGGTATTTGAAAATTTCGAGTTACTCCCACATCTCTTTCCCATGAGGGTCAAAATTTTAAAACTGGTATAAAATATTTTGATATATTGAGCGTATCACTTTTTGGACAAATACTGGGTGATACGCTGGGGACAAATAAGACGTGAATTCAAGCAAAAATGTGATATGGCGAACGTGCCAGTTGGTGAAGAATTTAATTACGTCTACCACAACAAATGTCAAATATATTTCAGCGTGTCAGTTTGTAAACAATAGTCAAGTCAGGCTAGAAGAGGTGACATTTTATGAGTGGGCCAGTTCTTTGATTAATTTGTGAAATTGAGCAATAAAATATCATATAGTTTTTCGGTGAGCCAGTTGTTTTATTTATTTTTGAAGTCAACCAATAACTTGTGATTAATTTAATAAAATATTGTGGAATAGGTATATAGATAAAGTAGTGGTATTAATAGCTTTTAAATAAATGATAGATAAATGTTTCATTCGCCCAAACTCAAGCATGAAAGACTCAATACAATATTATTTCCCACCGTCCTCTCAGCTGATAAAATACCTCAGTTGGTCCAACATTGAAAGATGAAATGGCAAATTGAATAAATAACCACTGTTAATCTGGGCTGTTTAAAATTATCAGCAAGAGAGGTTTTGGAAAATAGATGTTCATGCAAGCGTATAATAGAAATAAAACGTTGAGTTTGAAAATATATTTCTCAGAGAAAAGCCATCAATATTCAGATTTCTGTTGTGAAAAATCGCATTTTGTCAGTGGTAGGAGAGGCGATATTAAAGCCTTCCCCTAGCCACGCGGCGCAGCAGATGTTCGACTCCCCCTCGGCACTCTCCCCTACACCATATTGCACATTCCTTAACATCCCCACTTTAGCTTTAATCAAATATCCTATTATACAGTTCAGTCGCAACATTGCGTTATATTTACTGTATTCCACAACACCTTTTCCTCCCCATGAGCTACTACTTCGTGATTTACAGATTATATATTTATACATATTTTAAATGTACATTTATTTGTAATTTGTTGGATCTTTTTCGGAATGTCCCCAAATTATTTTGCAAAAATTAATCGTCAAACCAAGTAGATTTTTGATCTTCTTAATCTTTTCGATTTTCGATCACACACACACACACACACACGCGCGCGCGCGCGCGCGCACGCACGTGCATGTACTTTCAAATTTATTAATTTTTCAAAAAATATCACCATTTAACTAAATAAACATGCGTCAAATAAAAATATATGAAAATAACTTTATAGGGATGATACTTATACGAAAAATTAAAACTCAACAGGATGTACGGGATTCTCATATAAATACTTATTTTTATAAATAATTCTAATTTTACGAATATACATTAACTAATTAATTATTATTAATCAGTCTAGTTCCGTCAGTCGCACAGATAACAGCTACGCTTGTCGGTCTATCTCGCATCTGTCACGTATATTCGTGTCGTGAATTGTTTCACAGTGCTATTCGTATTTAAAAATATTGTGCAATTTTGTTTTATTTTAAAGTAAAATGTCGTCTGTCTATGGTGCTTGCAATCAACCCTGTGTAAGTGATAATAATAATAATAATATATTTTTTATTGCATCTTGTTAACACTTGAGAAAATTTTATCGCAATAGTCATTAATAAATTAAATAAAATCTGCCTTCCATTCAATCACAATAACATTTCAAACATACATTTTTACACGCACCCAAATTCCCATTCATTCGCCAATTATACCTCCACAATGTCCTCCAGTGTCAATTTTAAAATTCAGTGGCTTCCCAATTATAAGCAAAAAACTGGTCTACGCTATAAAATGCCAGTTTGGCCAAACATTTCTTGAGACGGTTCTTAAACGCCTTGGGCGTTGTGACATTTTTAATACATTCTGGGAGTCTGTTAATTATACGAACACCAATCTGTGAGGGTAAGTGTTCGTAGACTACCGTCCTGTGATTTACAATTCGGTATACATCCCTGCTTCTAGTATGATGATTGTGAATATCTCTGCCTCTTGTCAGTGCAGTTTTAAACATACAATATGTTGCTGTCTCTAAAATATAGAGGCAAGGCAACGTCAGCAGGTTTAACCGTTTAAACACTGGCCTACATGACTCTATAATGTAATTTGGTAAGTATTCTAGCTGCCATTTTTTGAATTCTAAATATTCTGTTCAGGTTTGTGGCAGAGCAACCTCCCCACAAAGCCAGACCATATGAGAGATGACTGTAAATTAGACCATGATAAGCTGTCATCAATATATGGTTAGGGCAAAATGTTGCTCTAAGTTTCTCAGAACATAAATGCTTGCTGAAAGCTTTTTGCAAAGACTGTCAACGTGTATATTCCAAGTCAAACCTCGATCTAGGTATATTCCAAGGAATTTAGTTGAATTTAACTCCTCAATTTCATTTTCATCTATTGCCACTGTCAAATTTCCTTCGCAATCTGACTCCCGTAAACAGAACTTCATGAAATTGGACTTTGTCGAATTTGTGTTAAAGTTTAGTTCTTGAAATTTTTGAATGCAGTTGTTCAGTTCCATGTATGCATGGATTTCAAGCTCCTGATTTGTAATTTCTTTAAAGCAGAGAGTCGTGTCATCAGCATACTGCACGAGTGACCCATGCAGTAGTGATGAACCAATTTCGTTGACGTATATCAGGAATAAGAGAGGGCTAAGTATCGATCCCTGTGGGACTCCATACCTTAGACATCTATATCCAGATCGTACTTCGGAAATTCGAACCATTTGTGTTCTTTTTGTTAGATAGGATTCTAGCCACTGAAGCGGTACTCCTCGGATCCCATAGGTGTGTAGTTTCTGAAGTAGAATGTCGTGGTCAACACAGTCAAAGGCCTTGGAGAGATCCAAAAACACACTAATTGTAGCTTTCCGACTCTCCAGCCCTTCTAAAATCATTTCTACTAATCGTATGACTGCGTCAGTTGTTGACAGACCTTTTCTAAAACCAAATTTGTCTTTTGAGAGAAGACTATATTTTTCTAAGAAACCAAGCATTCGGAACAGGAAAAGCTTCTCAAAAATTTTTCTAATGATTGGTAGAATTGAAACTGGTCGGTAATTTTAATGCAGCAAGAATCACCTTTCTTAAAGATTGGTGTCACTTTAGCAGTTTTCAAATACGAAGGAAAAACGCTTGATGAGAAGGAAAGGTTAATCAAATGTTCCAAGGGCGTTAGAATATGGTGGGAGAATTTTTTAAAAAGCCATGTCGATACGTAATTCACGTCATTCAACTTCTTGGGTGCAAGCTCACTGATAGCTTTCTCAATCTCATGTTCCGTGACTGGAGCCAATGCCAAAGAAGCCGATGGACTCAGTCTTGATAAGCGAGGATTCTGGACTCTCCGTGGACGAAGTCCTAGATCAGTACCTACTGATGCGAAGAAGGCGTTAAATTCCTCCGCAATCCTGATAAAAGTAACATTGTGATTAAGTGTAATGGTTCGTGTGAGAGATACTTTCATGGCCGCTGCTTGAGAGACAACGTGACGAAAATAACTTGCTCGGGCCGAGATTGGAGATTTAAAGACTGTAAAGGTGTTTCTTCTGCGAGTAGTAGTATTAACTTCGCAACAAACACAAATTTAACCAAGGAATTTTTGTCCAAGTATTAGAGGACCTCAAAATGCAGGTTTCAAGTGATTTAAACACTTTCAGAGGTGAGTTGACAGAACAGTCGACTTCTGTACAGTTTCTTTCTAACAAGTTTGACGCTTGTACCTGTTTAATACAAGACAAGACAAGACATCAAATGGCCTAGATTAAAAAAGAAAATGAAGAACTTCTCAACTTGAACAAGATGCTTGCCGGTGAAGTGGAGGAGATGAGGGACAGGATCCGATGCCTTGAGCAGTATTCAAGAAGAAAGAACGTGTCCAACGAGACCACATCCGACACTTAGTGTGGAGATCCAAGAGAGCCAAGTCGCAGCTGCCCATAGGATCCCAAGCTACAAGAAGGAGCGCACACTGTCCATAGTGATCCAGTTTGTCAACCGTGCTACCAAGGACAGTCTTATTAGAAAGTTCCGTGAAAAGAAGTCACTAGATGCCAAACAGGTAAACCCAGTTTTTTCAACAACAAATGAGTATGTTAATGAACATTTGTATACTGAAAAAAGTTTTTCTGGCTAAAATGAAACAAAAATGTAAGGAGACTGGGTTTACATATGCATCGTATCGAAATGGCAATTTTTTTGTACGAAAAGCTGCTGGGGACAATGTTAAGAAAATAGTCAGCTATGACGACTTAGCCAAGCTAAAATAAAATGATTTCACTTGTGATAACAATTACTGATTGTTAATTAAATATCCTTTTTATTCATATGAATCAATTAATTTCAGATTCTACAGATAATTCTTCTATTTATGACTCTTTTCCCCCAGCATAATTATAACGGCTTCAATTTAATTTATACTAACATACGAAGCATAAAGAAAGAATTTTGATAGTTTTTAATAGAATTTAATAATTTAAATAATAAAGTTCAGATTATTGTATTAACCGAAATATGAATATATTAGAGTGAAATAGAGTATTTAATACTCCTGGTTTTCAAATGTTTGCTAAATGTAACGATAACTATAGGGCTGGTGGTGTTATTTGTTATATTTATGAGTCAATTTTAGCTAATGAATTGGAAATAAATTTAATTACAGGTGATGCTCTTTTACTCGATGTAAAGTTAACCCTTTTCGGACTCGTTAAAACCCGAACTCCTGTATTCTAAATGTTATACGCCACCTACGGTGGCTGCCGCCATTTTCCTTGCCAAGTATCGGCTGTTTCGCCGCGCCTCTGTCACTCAGATACAGTACGCCAGTTGAGGTGGCTTTGACTGATATGCTCGAACGCACTGTACGCCACCTCATGTGGCTTTCGTTTTTAGTTCTACTTCTAATTCATTAGAATCGCTAGTGTTCCTTGGTTAGTGCTGCACTCTTTTGACAATATATTTAACTACATAATAAAATATTCAACAGCCGTATAGTTCTATCCATTTTTACTATACAAATGTCATTGTAGATGAAGTACACGTCTGCAGTTCTCCCAAAATGGCGCGTTTTGCTAGTTCAGTGTGTTGAGTGCTGTGAATATTACTAATACTGTATTTAATAAAGTTACTTTCGTATGTTTAGTGCAGTTGTAGTTATTAATAATGTAAATAAATAATTGTTGTTTAGTTTTTAATTCATTTTAATAAATATTTCTCATGGCTCACGATTTACGTTCCAACGATATAAGAGGACCTATTTTTATATACATTAAATAATTTTTCATTAAATACAGGAAAAATTTCATACATTAAATAATTATAAGTAAATTTTAAACAAAAAATGTGTAGAAGTTATGTTAGTCATGTTACTCTTTTGATAGTCATATTTTCTATATTTAGGCACATTGCACATTTATTACGTTTTATACATATTTTGAATAATAATGTATCTAAGTAAAATAAATTTAAATTAATAGTAATAAAAATGATGAAATATTGAGTTTTCTTAACAATTCCTCATACACTTCTTAGTAACTGCCCAAATAATGCCATTTTCAATCATTATTTTCTATATATATATATATATATATATATATATATATATATATTTTAAATTATGGTATTTAATTTGTTTTAATATAACAATTAAATTATCATTAAACAAGACCACAATAATTAAAATTAAATTACAGAATTTAATAGAGAGTAAAGAGTTACTGTACGATAACAATCAACAGCAAATTGTAACAATGAATGCAATACCCAGCTGAGACAACGTCGGCTACGGAGCAGACCTGACGCGCAATTCGTCTCGAGCCATCTGAGGTGGCGTAGTAGACCTGAGCGACAGTGACGCGGGAAAAGTACTAGATCTCAACTGTAAAATGGCGAAAGCCACCTGAGATGGCTTACAGACCGCAAAGGGTTAAACAAATATTATTTTAAGTTTTGTGTTTATAGAGATTGCTTAGTTTCACAGAGGTTGTGTTTCTAAAAGAGTTTTCACAAATAGTTAGTGATTTTAAAAAAATGATGTTATGTTGGTAGGTGATATTAATACAGTATTAATATTTTGAATGGTAATTAAACAACACAAACCTATAAAAGCTTTTTAAATAATAATGGATTTTTATCTCTAGTTAATTTTTATTATTAATTTTATTTATTTATTTATGATATATTATTATTATTATTATTATTAATAATGAATATTATTAATTTAATAATTAATACCTTTTAATGGATTAATCTTCTACTGTAATAATACTCATCCTTACCCTGATTGAATAACTCCAAACAACAAGGTGGTGACCATTAAACAATAATTATTAGATTTTTTTCTAAGTTATAGTCATCTAGGGAGTTTTATTAACACCTGTTGGGAATATTGCCAGCCCAAATGGAGGAACCCACCCATCTCCCTGAGTAAATATCGCCAGCCCAAGCGGAGAAACCCATCCATCTCCCTGGGTAAATATCGCCAGCCCAAACGGAGGAACCCACCCATCTCCCTGGGTAAATATTGCCAGCCCAAACGGAGGAACCCACCCATCTCCCTGGGTAAATATCGCCAGCCCAAACGGAGGATCCCACCCATCTCCCTGGGTAAATATCGCCAGCACAAACGGAGAAACCCACCTATCTCTCTGGGTACATATTGCCAGCCCAAACGGAGGAACCCACCCATCTCCCTGGGTAAATATCACCAGCCCAAACGGAGGAACCCACCCATCTCCCTGGGTAAATATTGCCAGCCCAAACGGAGGAACCCACCCATCTCCCTGGGTAAATATCGCCAGCCCAAACGGAGGATCCCACCCATCTCCCTGGGTAAATATCGCCAGCACAAACGGAGAAACCCACCTATCTCTCTGGGTACATATTGCCAGCCCAAACGGAGGAACCCACCCATCTCCCTGGGTAAATATCGCCAGCCCAAACGGAGGAACCCACCCATCTCCCTGGGTAAATATTGCCAGCCCAAACGGAGGAACCCACCCATCTCCCTGGGTAAATATCGCCAGCCCAAACGGAGGATCCCACCCATCTCCCTGGGTAAATATCGCCAGCACAAACGGAGAAACCCACCTATCTCTCTGGGTACATATTGCCAGCCCAAACGGAGGAACCCACCCATCTCTCTGGGTTAATAATGTCAGCCCAAACGGAGGAACCCACCCATCTCCCTGGGTAAATAATGCCAGTAGCCAATAAGTGGCAGTTCGAGACCCACTCTCGGGTATCTTCGGCTCTCGGATTCAAGATGGCGGCCACCTTCGGGCATCTTCGGATAACGTGACTTAGTCCTACCAACCCTGTGGAAATTTTCCTTCCCTGCATTTCCCTCCGAATTCCCAAATATCCCTCAAGTTCCCTCGTTATACTATATAAAATGCACTTTTTTCAAGATGGTGGCCTTTTTTAATCAATTTTTAGTTTGATTTAATAATAAATTTTTAATCCATTTTTTATCGATGTAAATTTAATTGTATCCTAACCTAACCATGGGATCCTTTGCCATAAACCGCGACCTTGTCACCATTTCCCGTCGGTTTGATACCACAGGAACTGACCTCCTTACCGTTCCTTTGTTCCTAAAAGAAACTCGTCCTTTGTTGCCTTCCGACTCTCTAGATATTTAATACTCTGAAGCTACCGACAAAATTTTAGAAAGCGTAACTAAGTGGGTTAGTCAAGGTTGGGTACTTGAAAACGTTTTACACCTAGATCTGTTCATTGTTAAATTCCAACCTTTATACGCTTCTTCCTACATACCCAACCCAAAAAAATCTCAAACTCCAAACAAGGAATTGTAAGTATTAAAACAACAATAATAAAGGCTCATCTACCAGAATGCAATGTAAATATGTCTGGTATTAGCTATCCTGTAAAAATCACTGACATAGATAGGTTTGAAAAATTAAATCCCACTTTGTCAGTCAATGTCTTTGGATTTGAAAAAGACGAAGTTTACCCTTTACGTATAACTAAAGAAAAGTTCAGAGTTCACCACGTAAACTTACTGCTACTGACTACTGACACTACCTCCCACTACTGTTTGATTACAAACTTGTCCCGACTTTTAGCTCACTTGACTAAACACGACCCAACTTCATACTACTGCAACTACTGTCTACACCAATTTTCTTCTAACTACGACTCACTGATCACTTACCTTTGTGTTAACCTCACGGAGCACAAAAAACTAGATTACCCACTGAAGACGAAAAATACATGTCCTTTACGAACTATACTATAACTCACAAAGTACCATTCACCATTTACTGTGACTTTGAAAGTTTTGTTGTACCTATCTCTACTACACTGAATGACCCCTCAACTTCACATACGACAAACACTGCCCATCACGTCCCTTCTTGCTTTTGCTATGTAATCATTGACAGTGATGGGAAACCAGTAAAACAACCCAGAGTCTACAGCGGTCCCGATTTTGTAGACACATTTCTAAATTGTTTGATTGCAGAGTCTAAGGAACTCTTACCAATTATTAATAAAAACATTCCGATTAATATGTCTCTACAAGACAACATTATTTTCAAAAATGCAACTAAATGTCACCTTTGTCTAAAACCTTTAGATGGAGACAAAGTAGCTAACCAAAACCACCTAACAGGTGAGTTCTTGGGAGCGGCCCATAACTCTTGCAATATAAACTATAAAGTCCCTAAACACATTCCGGTGTTCTTCCATAACTTGCGAGGATACGACTCTCACCACTTGAGACAGGGATTCGGCAAATTCAAAAAGGAAAAACTGTCATGTATCGCTACAACTAGTGAACGGTACATTTCAGTCACACTTGAGTCACTACGATTTTTTGACTCGCTCCAATTTTTTTTTTAATAATAATAATAATGTGTTTATTCCCAAAAGCATACAATATGTTTACATACATTAATTAGGAATAATAGCGACCTTATAATCCAGTAATTGGTGGCTATATTGATAAAAAAAATACTATAAATAACTATAAATTAAAGATAATACATTGTCCAGTCTTCTTTGATGACTACTGGAAAAGTTAGCTGCTGTGGCGTGAAGCAAAAATAAAAGAAGGTCTAAACTATACATAAAATTAACTTAATATGGAAAATAAAAATTCAACACTATTTACATTAGTCAACAATTTTTTAAGCTGTTTGGAAAATGAAAAAATACTATTAGCTCTTTTAATGTCAACAGGCAAAAGGTTAAAAAATTTCAGGCCTAAATAGAGAAATGTTTTTGAAAAAAATGATTTATTTATTTTTGGCTTTATGAAGAAGTGATTTTCTGTATTTCTTGTTTGATAGAATAAATTTTCTGTTCCCTGGTTGCCACTCCTCTTATAAAAGGCCCTAAGTACCTTAAAGATAAAAAGATTTTTCACCGTTAAGATGTTTAATTGTTTGAATAACTGTTCTGTATGATCTCTCTGATTTTTAAAGCAAATAATACGTATGAAATATTTTTGGGTTATAATCAATTTATTTAACAAGTTATTGTATGCCGCACCCCAAAATTCAATCCCATATTCAAGTCGCGAATGTACCAAAGCAAAATATAATGTTCTTAGTAAGTTAGAATCACATAAATTTCTTAAAAAGTAAAATGATCTGATTGACCTTCGTAAGTCCATATGTAAAGCATTTATTTGGGCTTTCCAAGTAACCCTACTATCAATGAAAACTCCCAAATATTTAAATTCATTCACTTGTTCAATTACTTCACAGTTACAATTAAGTGCATTATTTCAGTTATGGTATTTAAATTGATCTTGAAAATAATATCCATTTAAATCGAAATTTAATATTTTAGTTTTGGAGGCATTAAGTATCATTGAATTTCTAATACACCAAGATTTTAATAGTAATAAGTCATTATCTATGGCATCCCTTATCTCCCTCCAACTCATAGCAGAATACACAAAAGCGATGTCGTCTGCAAATGCAAATATTTCTCCATAAAAGTGTAGCAACAAAAGATCATTAATAAATGAAGCAAACAAATCGGCAGAAAGTACTGACCCTTGAGGAATACCACTATTGACAGTACACTCCTCACTTAACACGCTTTTTATTCGAACTTGTTGTTTTCGATCTTTGAGAAAAGAGGAGAACCAACCAAGAGCAGGACCCCGTACACTGGCTGCTCCAATTTGAACAGGAGGAGATCATGTCGCACCAAGTCAAAGGCCTTTGTGAAATCGATAAATAGACCAGAAACCTTCTTATTGGAATTTAAGCTTCGATATACTACAGTTAACAGTGATCGGATAGCATCTTCCCGTACGATACCGGACCGTATTCTTCCCCTTCCTAAAGCCAAACTGCCTAGGAGATAAGAATCTAGTCACTTCTAAATAATTTAAAAATCTACTTCTCATAGCTTTTTCAAATAGTTTGGAGAACACAGAAAGTAAGGCTACAGGCCGGTATTGTTTTACAGATTCGGGATCACCCTTTTTAAAAATAGGCACAACAATTGCCTTTTTCAATTTATCAGGAAAAATCCCCTCTACAAAACTAATATTAATTAATCTTGTCAAGGGTTCAGCTATGTTGTGAATAATTTTTTTAATTGTCAAAATATTAATACCATCAAAACCAGATGATTTTTTGTTTTTCATTGATTTTATTATACTAACAATTTCAGCAGTATTAACTGGTCTGAGGTAAATTGAGTTGACTTGGTTATTGTGGATACCTATATCTACATTACTATTTACATAAACAGAAGTTGCAACACTTAAAAAGTATTCATTAAAAATATTAGCAATATCTTGCTCGTTATCTAATACGTGTCCAGAACTAGATGTAATTTTATCAATTGACCTAAACTGCTTACCAGTTAGTTTGTTGATCAATTGCCATTTATCTTTAGGACTACCACATAGATCAAGTAAATTCTTATAGTATTGATTTTTCCTATGATCAAGGTCAGTTGTTAACTTACTTTTAAATCTTTCATAATAGTGTTTAAGAATGGTGTCATAAGGACGACTTTTCATTCTCCTATAAAGTTTTTTCGCAATTCGATTCTACCAAGTAATTGCTGATTCATCCATGGACTAATTTGTTGGGCTTTCTCTAGTTTGACATTTACATGTTTAGCAGCTTTAGTGTTACTATCAATACATTCAAGTAATCTTGTGTGAAAATTATTAAAACTAAAATTACATTCATGTTTATCAAACAGTCGGTCCCAGTCCGTTGTTTCAAGAGTTAAATTTAATGATATAAAATCAGTACATTTTTTATTTACATTACATTGAGGAATGCTGGAACACTTGTTCAAATTGCTTAATGTAAAAGAGAGCCCAATTGGAAAGTGGTCAGATATGTCAATATCAAAAATAGCTGTTTTAAATTGATTTGAATTTCTGTGCCGCACAAATATGTGATCAATGCATGTTTTCGACAATTGGGTTACACGCGTTGGTTTATTAATCAGAGAATTAAACCCATTATTAGTCATTAGTATCAAATACGCATCTTTAGCTTGATTTGAAGAGTGTTCTAAAATATCAATGTTTATGTCACCAGCAATTATTGCATTATTCTTTAGGTTCCCAAGAATTTGTGTATATTCATTTAAGAAGCACTCAGGGGTAAAGGAGTGTAATCTGTAAACGGCTAGTAGAGAGATATGAAACCGGTTGACCTTGAACTCAATCAATGTGCAGTCAGCTGATTTAAGCCGACAATCCACCTGTGTGGCACATATATTGTTACTGACATACACCAAACTCCCACCTGCTCTATATGTCTCATTACAACAAGCAAATATTAAATAACCAGGAATTGAAAATAGATTAACTTCTGATTCAGTAATCCAAGTCTCACTCATAACAATAAAACTGGGACAATAATTCGTGATTAAATCATGACAAACTGCCATGAATAAGTTAAAGTTTTTCCTTAAGCTACGAATGTTTATATGAATTAAATTAATTTCATTGTTACTTCCATTGAATATTGAGTTTTGAAAATCTGCAAAATACAAACTGTTGATTATTTCATCCCCCATTAGTTAAGTATAAACAGTTTAGTAGTAATATTTACAACGTCCTAGGACATACTGATTGGTACAAGTTGCTAAATATGTTCCATTAATTACCTCAAGAAAAAAATAACTAAACATTATAAGTATTATTAAAAATCGTTAATAATCAATTAAAAAGTAATGGGTTTTACCCAAATAATCCCAGACACACAACACATTAAATAATCAAAAAGAATCAAAAGGGTATCTTTGTTGAAAAAATATCACTAAATTAATTCAAATGATTTACCGTTTACCCCACAAACTACAAATATCAATAAAAAACAACTTGAAAGCCTTAACACATACAATGATTCCATACATGCATTTAATTTTATTGGGCATACTTAAGCCCATTTAATTCTTAAATGCTTCTTTGGATACACTTTTATCCAACTTAGTTTCTTACGGGGCTTCCAAATTCCAAATATTAGGGCAGTGTATGACTAATACCACCTTACTTCTACGCAAAGGCGGCTTTCCATACATTTACATGACAGACGAAACTAAACTTAACGAAACCCAACTTCCTCCCAAGGAGGCGTTCTACAGTGACTTGACACAAACACCTATTTCAGACGAAGACTACTTACATGCTCAGACCGTATGGACTACTTTTGATCTTACTACTATGAAACAGTACCATGACTTGTACTTACTAACTGACGTACTATTACTTGCCGACGTGTTTGAAAACTTCAAAAACACTAGTATGACATACTACGGTATTGGCCAGTGTAACGTCTACTCTGCCCCCGGACTTGCATGGCACTCTATGCTCAAAATGACATACGTACGTCTTGAATTACTTATAGACATATACCAGCAACTGTATGTTGAGTCTGGGATCCGAGACGGTGTCTCCATGATACCTAACCGGTACGCCCAGGCCAACAATCCCTACTATCCCGACTTTGACAACACAAAACCCACAAACTACCTAATTTACCTTGACTGTAACAATTTATATGGTACAAGGTAAAGTACTCCCAGAGTCTGACTTTAAGTGGATAGACTCTCAAGACATTGACTGTACAAAGGTACCCGACGACTCTGACACTGGGTACATTTTAGAAGTGGACTTGCACTACCCTGACCACTTACACGACTTGCACTCAGACTTCCCACTAGCCCCCGAACGAAAAATAGTGACAGACGATATGCTTTCCCCGTACTCCAAAACCTTACTTGATGAACTGAACTATAAACCCGCCAAGACTGAAAATTACTAATTACTCTCTCTGTCAAAAACAAATAAGTTTTACATTACAGAAACTTAAATTTTTACCTCCAACTGGGACTAGTACTTGCAAAAGTCTATATCGTGTTAAGTTTTAAACGATCCCCCTGGCTAGCCCCATTTATTGATATTAATACTGAAAAAAGAAAAGAAGCTAAAAATAATTTTGAAAAAAAAATTTTAAACTAAAGGACAACGCTACGTACGGTAAATCTTTGGAAAATGTTAGGTCACGCGTTGATTTTAAACTTGTAAATAATGAAAAACAATTGGTAAAGTGGACTGCAAGTCCTAGACTCAAGACTTTCTCTGCTTACAATAAAGATATTGCGGGCCTAGCTTTGAAAAAGCAAACCATCTTCCTAAACAGACCGATTTATGTTGGATTTACCGTCTTAGAAAATTCCAAATTAATAATGTACAGTTTTCATTACAACTGGGCAATAGCAAAGTATGGGAAAACATAAAACTTTGTATGACTTACACAGACTCCCTCTTTTACAATGTATATACTCCGGATATCTATGCAGACATGAAAAACGAACTACATATGTTTGATACTTCAGACTACCCAACTACCCACCTATGCTATAGTAATGTAAATAAAAAAATGTTAGGAAAATTTAAAGACGAGTTAAACTCAAATCCTGCTAGGGAAATAATTGGCTTGAGAGCGAAATGCTACTCTTTTCTAAATTCAGATCTAGAGGAAAAGAAGGTAGTTAAAGGCGTCCCCCGAGTAGCGATAAAAAAACAATTAAAACATCAAATATACAAAGACTGTTTGCTTAACCATTCGTTAAAAACTACATCTGCTTTAAACATTCATAGTGAAAAACATAACATTTACACACAAAATATTTCAAAATTATCACTGCCCCTTTTTGACGATAAAAGATACATTTTGGAAAACGGCATAGATACTTTGGCCTATGGACACCATTTAATTAGTAAAAAACGAGCTTTAGAAAACGATCATGATTACATTAATATAAACCAAAACTCACCCATAATCCAATGTAAACTTTGAAACAGAAAAACACTAATCAATTCTATACACTTCAAACATAAATAATAATAAAAGAACAACTAAAATTGCAAACAATATACTGTCATAACGTCTTTCCAGAACCGTTAACCTCTGATTGACCGCCACTCCCTTCCCCCACATCTCCTTCCTTTCCCGCATCCTGTTCTTATTGCGTCACTTGCATATGGCGCCAATCAGTTATCTAGCTTCTTCCACTACATCGGAACGTTGTTAAACTTTTCTACAAAATCTCTAAAATTTATCGAAAATTACTTAAATCAAATTAATTTTTCTAAAATATTTACCACAGTATCACTTTGAAAATGTAATATTAGACAGCTTCTTTGTATATATGACTATTTGTAGTCTCCAACCGTAGTGCAATGTAGAAATCTCATACTGGCCGAACCTTCTTCTTGATTACGGTAACACCAGGTAAGTAATGTTAAGTTAGTTTTGAGTAAACTCTTTTACCGCCAACCTTTAAAAACAATGTGTAAAGTAAATTCTGTTATAATATGGACAATTTTGTGAGATTTAATAACGGCTATCTCCAGCTATGTGTAAATGTTTAAAGAATGCCATAACATTGAGGTGAGGGCGGCCCAAATTTAATAAAAAAATTGCCCGACTGTTCTCTTGGCAGCTGTACAACGCGTAAGTCCTGAGGTAGTCCTGCAGTTTGAGGCTGGGCTAAACCCTGTAAGACCTAAGATGTAAGATGTAATTGGTGGAGGGTCAAATTGCAAGTTATTAGAAGAATGAACACTTATTTGATCCTGATTTTGATTAGAGTTGAGACAACCTATTGAAGAGAAAACCCAGTTAAAATTGTGAGCTACCTCATAAGGGTCACTTATTATTTCACTTGTGCCATCTTCTCTAATTAGGCTGATTTGAGGTCGCAGTCCAGGCCCTCGTAAGGTACATGTATGATTGAATGTTACACTCTATGGTTGGATTCTATATGTACGTCCCGTGTGGGAGGGAGAGTGGCTAACAAAAAAGAAAAAAAACACAACAAATCTATAAACAAAAACCTACTGTAAAACAACAGAACCAAAAATCAATAAACACAAATGTATATAAAAAACCTACTTTGTAAGTCTGTACGTCATATTGAAAAGCTTCTCTAAGTAAAGTGACGTCTTTATTTACAGAGGGACCCAAAAAAGTATTTAAAAAATCTAAATAATCTTAGGAGGTAGAATTTTGTTGCATGGCTACCACCGTAATGAGCGTTTCGGTTGGGGCTCATTACACTAAAATACCCGTGTGGGGATACCAGTTCTCCTTCGGGTGCGTCCCATGGGAAGTGGGCAATGCCCTTCAGTTTTGCCTTCAGCTTAATTGAGGGTATTGAGGAATTAAATACTCACCGTGAAAAAACTGGTTAAATCAAAAACAAACACATTAATAAAATCTGGGAGAAAGGTCATGGTATGGTACAGAATCAGGAAGTAGATCACTAAGATATAGAATCTACAGTTTCCGGTGACAACCGCGTCAAGGTACTATCTACAATATTTACAATATTACCTTAGATACTATATGTGTAGATAGTACCTTGACGCGGTTGTCACTGGAAACTGTAGATTCTAGTTATGACACCAACCACTTAAGCCTAAGTTCTAAGATTAAGTAAGATATGGTAAACTTTCTACAAGAAGAGTAAATTATGTCCAAAAGTAAGAAAAAATCAAAGATACATACAAATTTCAGCAAAAGGATCATTGACCCCCTCTCCCTACCGAATAAGTAAGACTCTTGATAGTCCTAGCATACAAGATTCATGATTGACCACCCATCTACTTGATCATTCATCATAGACTAACCACATTTCCTACACATACAACTTTTGATAGACTACCTACTTAACATTCAACATTGACCACCCACCTACTCAACACACATAGTACTCTCGATAGACTACATAACTACCCATTACATAAAACCTTAGATTGACAAACAACTCCCAACATTCATGGACGACCTACCTACCAAACATACGACTTGATTGACCGCCCACCTACCCATCACATAGTTGTCTTGATAGACCAAACACCTTCCCATGAAAAGACTTTTGTCAGACTATCTACTTAACATACAAGACTTACCACACATTCTACATTGACCATCCACCTACTCAACACACAAAAGACTAACCACACACTCTACACACAAGACTCTTGGTTGGTAGCCCACCTACCTCTGATAAATAAACACCTCCGATACACCATCCACTTGAACATTACATAAAACCTGTGATATTCCACCTAATTGCTATCCTAACTTTTCCGAAAAGTTGTTAAAATTAACAAAAGTCAACAAATTGTCAACCATTTAAGACTTTTGGTAATTTTAACAACTTTTCGGATGTTTGCTAACCTAAATTTATCTGTGTTTATTGTTTTGAAACCTTACTTTTTCTCGTATTTTTTAAATGTATAACAGAATTTTTATTAAACTACTAGCTGATTCTTATTTTCTATGTTTAGTTTGGATGTTTTCCACCAACAGCTCTCATATTTCTAGAGAAAAAAGAATGTTAGGAATTATTTTAGGTCTTTAGCTATATTAAACCTATCTTAAAGTGTAAAAATGTTACTTTAAAACATGATTATATGAAGCTTTACTGTTTTTATGGTGGGTGGGTAGTTCTCTAGAAGTTTTGTCCATAGGATGAGTGGTGGGTGTAGAGTGTGTCCTAAGGAACCATGTGTGCAGAGGTAGGTGGATTGGTCTATTAATAGTCATGTGTGTTTGATGATTGGGTGGAATATCACAGGTTTTATGTAATGTTCAAGTGGATAGTGTATTGGAAATGTTGTATGTTGAGTAGGTGGGCGACCAACCAAGAGTCTTGTGTGTAGAGTGTGTGGTTAGTCTTTTGTGTGTTGAGTAGGTGGATGGTCAATGTAGAATGGGTGGTAAGTCTTGTATGTTAAGTAGATAGTATGCCAAAAGTCTTTTCATGGGAAGGTGATTGGTCTATCAAGAGAACTGTGTGATGGGTAGGTGGGCGGTCAATCAAGTCGTATGTTTGGTAGGTAGGTCGTCCATGAATGTTGGGAGTTGTTTGTCAATCTAAGGTTTTATGTAATGGGTAGTTATGTAGTCTATCGAGAGTACTGTGTGTGTTGAGTAGGTGGGTGGTCAATGTTGAATGTTAAGTAGGTAGTCTATCAAAAGTTGTATGTGTAGGAAATGTGGGTAGTCTATGATGAATGATCAAGTAGATGGGTGGTCAATCATGAATCTTGCATGCTAGGACTATCAAGAGTCTTACTTATTCGGTAGGGAGAGGGGGTCAATGATCCTTTTGCTGAAATTTGTATGTATCTTTGATTTTTTCTTACTTTTGGACATAATTTACTCTTCTTGTAGAAAGTTTACCATATCTTACTTAATCTTAGAACTTAGGCTTAAGCGGTTGGTGTCATAACTAGAATCTACAGTTTCCAGTGACAACCGCGTCAAGGTACTATCTACACATATAGTATCTAAGGTAATATTGTAAATATTGTAGATAGTACCTTGACGCGGTTGTCACCGGAAACTGTAGATTCTATATGTTAGTGATCTACTTCCTGATTCTGTACCATACCATGACCTTTCTCCCAGATTTTATTAATGTGTTTGTTTTTGATTTAACCAGTTTTTTCACGGTGAGTATTTAATTCCTCACTACCCTCAATTAAGCTGAAGGCAAAACTGAAGGGCATTGCCCACTTCCCATGGGACGCACCCGAAGGAGAACTGGTATCCCCACACGGGTATTTTAGTGTAATGAGCCCCAACCGAAACGCTCATTACGGTGGTAGCCATGCAACAAAATTCTACCTCCTAAGATTATTTAGATTTTTTAAATACTTTTTTGGGTCCCTCTGTAAATAAAGACGTCACTTTACTTAGAGAAGCCTTTCAATATGACGTACAGACTTACAAAGTAGGTTTTATATATACATTTGTGTTTATTGATTTTTGGTTCTGTTGTTTTACAGTAGGTTTTTGTTTATAGATTTGTTGTGTTTTTTTCTTCTTTGTAAGCCACTCTCCCTCTCACACGGGACGTACATATAGAATCCAACCATAGAGTGTAACATTCAATCATACACGTACCTTACGAGGGCCCGGACTGCGACTCGAGGTCTTACAGGGTTTAGCCCAGCCTCAAGCTGCAGGACTGCCTCAGGACTTACGCGTTGTACAGCTGCCAAGAGAACAGTCGGGCGATTTTTTTATTAAATTTGGGCCACCCTCACCTATTTGGTATGGCATTCTATAAACATTTACACATAGCTGGAGATAGCCGTTATTAAATCTCACAAAATTGTCCATATTTTATCAGAATTTACTTTACACATTGTTTTTAAAGGTTGGCGGTAAAAAAGTTTACTCAAAACTAACTTAACATTACTTACCTGGCGTAGGAGTTACCGGAATCAAGAAGAAGGTTCGGCCAGTATGAGATTTCTACATTGCACTACGGTTGGGTTGAGCTTAGCCAATGCCGTAAATTTAGTTTCTACGGGCATGTTAGTAAACATGGGTTACAATCCCATTACATTACTTTTTTTAGTAGTTGGAAGTATATAATCTTTATATTATTAACAATAAAAAGCAAGTTGATATTTCGCCTTTGTAACATAAGTGTTAATATTGATGTGGTGAGCCACATCAAGTAAAATTGTGGTAGTGCTCAAAGTATTGCATGAATATACGTACATTAAAACTGCTAAAGGATCAAGTTTTTTTACATTTATAAATGTACACAAAGTAAAATCTAACCAAATGGATCAGTTATGTACAAATAGTCATATATACAAAGAAGCTGTCTAATATTACATTTTCAAAGTGATACTGTGGAAAATATTTTAGAAAAATTAATTTGATTTAAGTAATTTTCGATAAATTTTAGAGATTTTGTAGAAAAGTTTAACAACGTTCCAATGTAGTGGAAGAAGCTAGATAACTGATTGGCGCCATATGCAAGTGACGCAATAAGAACAGGATGCGGGAAAGGAAGGAGAGGTGGGGGAAGGGAGTGGCGGTCAATCAGAGGTTAACGGTTCTGGAAAGACGTTATGACAGTATATTGTTTGCAATTTTAGTTGTTCTTTTATTATTATTTATGTTTGAAGTGTATAGAATTGATTAGTGTTTTTCTGTTTCAAAGTTTACATTGGGTTATGGGTGAGTTTTGGTTTATATTAATGTAATCATGATCGTTTTCTAAAGCTCGTTTTTTACTAATTAAATGGTGTCCATAGGCCAAAGTATCTATGCCGTTTTCCAAAATGTATCTTTTATCGTCAAAAAGGGGCAGTGATAATTTTGAAATATTTTGTGTGTAAATGTTATGTTTTTCACTATGAATGTTTAAAGCAGATGTAGTTTTTAACGAATGGTTAAGCAAACAGTCTTTGTATATTTGATGTTTTAATTGTTTTTTTATCGCTACTCGGGGGACGCCTTTAACTACCTTCTTTTCCTCTAGATCTGAATTTAGAAAAGAGTAGCATTTCGCTCTCAAGCCAATTATTTCCCTAGCAGGATTTGAGTTTAACTCGTCTTTAAATTTTCCTAACATTTTTTTATTTACATTACTATAGCATAGGTGGGTAGTTGGGTAGTCTGAAGTATCAAACATATGTAGTTCGTTTTTCATGTCTGCATAGATATCCGGAGTATATACATTGTAAAAGAGGGAGTCTGTGTAAGTCATACAAAGTTTTATGTTTTCCCATACTTTGCTATTGCCCAGTTGTAATGAAAACTGTACATTATTAATTTGGAATTTTCTAAGACGGTAAATCCAACATAAATCGGTCTGTTTAGGAAGATGGTTTGCTTTTTCAAAGCTAGGCCCGCAATATCTTTATTGTAAGCAGAGAAAGTCTTGAGTCTAGGACTTGCAGTCCACTTTACCAATTGTTTTTCATTATTTACAAGTTTAAAATCAACGCGTGACCTAACATTTTCCAAAGATTTACCGTACGTAGCGTTGTCCTTTAGTTTAAAATTTTTTTTTCAAAATTATTTTTAGCTTCTTTTATTTTTTCAGTATTTAAATCAATAAATGGGGCTAGCCAGGGAGACTGTTTAAAACTTAACACCCTATGGACTTTTGTATGTACTAGTTCCAGTTGGAGGTAGATTTAAGTTTCTGTAATGTAAAACTTATTTGATTTTGATAGAGAGAGTAGTTAGTAATTTTTCAGTCTTAGGGGGTTTATAGTTCAGTTCATCAAGTAAGGTTTTGGAGTACGGAGAAAGCATATCGTCTGTCACTATTTTTCGTTCGGGGCTAGTTGGAAGTCTGAGTGTAAGTCGTATAATTGGTCAGGGTAGTGCAAGTCCACTTCTAAAATGTACCCAGTATCTGAGTCATTGGGTACCTTTGTACAGTCAATGTCTTGAGAGTCTATCCACTTAAAGTCAGACTCTGGGAGTACTTTACCTTGTACCATATAAATTGTTACAGTCAAGGTAAAGTAGGTAGTTGGTGAGTTTAATGTTGTCAAAGTCGGGCAAGTAGGGATTGTTGGCCTGGGCGTACTGGTTAGGTATCATGGAGACACCGCCTCGGATCCCAGACTCAACATACAGGTGCTGGTATATGTCTATAAGTAATTCAAGACGTACGTATGTCATTTTGAGCATAGAGTGCCATGCAAGTCCGGGGGCAGAGTAGACGTTACATGGGCCAATACCGTAGTATGTCATACTAGTGTTTTTGAAGTTTTCAATTACGTCGGCAAGTAATAGTACGTCAGTTAGTAAGTACAAGTCATGGTACTGTTTCATAGTAGTAAGATCAAAAGTAGTCCATACGGTCTGAGCATGTAAGTAGTCTTCGTCTGAAATAGGTGTTTGTGTCAAGTCACTGTAGAACGCCTCCTTGGGAGGAAGTTGGGTTTCGTTAAATTTAGTTTCGTCTGTCATGTAAATGTATGGAAAGTCGCCTTTGCGTAGAGGTAAGGCGGTATTAGTTATACACTGCCCTAATATTTTGAATTTGGAAGTCCCGTAAGAAACTATGTTGGATAGAAGTGTATCCAAAGAAGCATTTAAGAATTGGAGCGAGTCAAAAAATCGTAGTGACCCAAGGGTGATTGAAATGTACCGTTCACTAGTTGTAGCGATACATGACAGTTTTTCCTTTTTGAATTTGCTGAATCCCTGTATCAAGTGGTGAGAGTCGTATCCTCGCAAGTTATGGAAGAACACCGGAATGTGTTTAGGGACTTTATAGTTTATATTGCAAGAGTTATGGGCCGCTCCCAAGAACTCACCTGTTAGGTGGTTTTAGTTAGCTACTTTGTCTCCATCTAAAGGTTTTAGACAAAGGTGACATTTAGTTGCATTTTTGAAAATAATGTTGTCTTGTGGAGACATATTAATCGGAATGTTTTTATTAATAATTGGTAAGAGTTCCTTAGACTCTGCAATCAAACAATTTAGAAATGTGTCTACAACATCGGGACCGCTGTAGACTCTGGGTTGTTTTACTGGTTACCCTTCATTGTCAATCATTACATAGCAAACGCCAGAAGGGTTATGATGGGCAATGCTTGTCGTATGTGAAGTTGAGGGGTCATTCAGTGTAGTAGAGATAGGTACAACAAAACTTTCAACGTCACAGTAAATGGTGAATGGCACTTTGTGAGTTAGAGTATAGTTCGTAAAGGACATGTATTTTTCGTCTTCAGTGGGTAATCTAGTCTTTTGTGCTCCGTGAGGTGAACACAAAGTTAAGTGATCAGTGAGTCATAGTTAGGAAGAAAATTGGTGTAGACAGTAGTTGTAGTAGTATGAAGTTGGTAATCAAACAGTAGTGGGAGGTAGTGTCAGTAGTCAGTAGTAGAATGTTTACGTGCTGAACTCTGAACCTTTCTTTGGTTATACGTAAAGGGTAAACTTCGTCTTTTTCAAATTTAAAGACATTGACTGACAAAGTGGGATTTAATTTTTCAAACCTATCTATGTCAGTGATTTTTGCAGGATAGCTAATACCAGACATATTTACATTACATTCCAAGGATTTATAATAAGTTATTCGCCTATGTTTATTGGGATATAACTGAGCAAGTTCAGAGTAGAGGAAGCATTTGTTATCGTTATTTTAATATTTACAATTCCTTGTTTGGAATTTGAGATTTTTTTGGGGTGGGTATGTAGGAAGAAGCGTATAAAGGTTGGACTTTAACAATGAACAGATCTAGATGTAAAACGTTTTCAAGTACCCAACCACTACCTTGACTAACCCACTTAGCCATGCTTTCTAAAATTTTGTCGGTAGCTTCAGAGTATTGAATATCTAGAGAGTCGGAAGGCAACAAAGGACAAGTTTTACCATGAAAGAAGGGAGTTGTAGTCATTTCTTCGTTATTAACAATTTTGGTTAATTTAATTGTGACCGTGATGTACCATTTGACTCCCCCGAGCCTGTTAAGGTGGTTATTGATCTCAGTAGAGATTTTATTTTTATGTTCAGTCAGAACGGTAAGGAGGTCAATTCCTGTGGTATCAAACCGACGGGAAATGGTGACAAGGTTGCAGTTTATAGCAAAGGATTCCATGGTTAGGTTAGGATACAATTAAATTTACTTCAATAAAAAATGGATTAAAAATTAATTATTAAATCAAACTAAAAATTGATTAAAAAAGCAAGGATATTCAAATATAGTTATAAAACGTCAGTATTCTTCAAAAAAGCAGGGATATTCAAACTCTAGTCAATCAAATCAAAATGCAAGAGCAACTGACGTCTGATAAGGTTGAGAGCTAGAGAGAGAATGAGCGGACAGGAGGATAGGTAGAAAATAAGAAGTAGAAAAGAGAGGAGTGGACGGGCTACCAATCAGAGCTTAGCATTCGGTTGCGCATGCGCGTCAAGGTCAACCTTGATTGTTGCGCACCTGTCACAACAAGAAAACCGTTAACATCCGGTCTGTGCAGCTATAATCAGTTGTGTTCTGGCACATGGAGTATACATTTGTTATAGTGTATATAAGAAATAAACCTTTAAGGAATGAGGGGACAAATCAGAGCGTAGCATAAGGGTGCGCATGCGCACCAGATCAGTAGCCGACGCGTATGAAGGTAGCCGACGGTTGCCGGAAGTACCCAAAAGCATTTTATATAGTATAACTAGGGAAAAGCCGCCATCTTGAAAAAAGTGCATTTTATATAGTATAACGATGGAATTTGGAGGGAATTTTGGGAATTTGGAGGGAAATTTAGAGAGGAAAAATTCCTACAGGGTTGGTAGGACTGGGTCACGTGACCCGAATATGCTCGAAGGTGGTCGCTATCTTGAATCCGAGAGCCGAAGATACCCAAGAGTGGGTCTCGAACTGCTACTAAATGGCTACTAATGCCAGCCCAAACGGAGGAACCCACACATCTCGCTGGGTAAATATTGCCAGCCCAAACGGAGGAACCCATCCATCTCCCTGAGTAAATGGCCATCTTGGCCAATATCGCATTGTTCATATGTTTACTTAATTTATTTAAATTTGTGATAGTAAAACAATGTCCTTAAGGTTTGTTATTTATTAGAAAGCTAATTACTTATCGTAGTAAAGAAATAAGATGTGTTTATTTGTTGGTTTGGTATTTTATTTTGGTTAGTTACAACACTGTTTAAAGAGTGCGTAGCTTTGCATGTACCAATCAACCAGCCCATCTGTAATAGACGACTGGGCAAAATAAGAAAAGTAAAAATTAAAGACTGGTGAAAATTAAAAGGGACTTGTCCTAACTGCAGTGTGGTGATCATAGTTAATCTATTTTAAAAAGGTTTTATTTGACTATTTGTAGTGCAGTCAGTACAAATGAACTCTTTAACAAAAAATATAAATTATTTATCTATTCATATTAAAACGATTATATCTTTTTGAACGAATGTACTATTTTGTAAAGTCCAGCATTGTACATATTCCGACTTAATTACTAGTAGTAGATTTTAACTAAGAATCAAATCTAAGTATGTCTGTACACAACAAAACACCAGTTTAGAAACATTATTGATACACGATTCTACAATTGTACTGAGACTGTTTGCTTGAGCCAGGGAAAATTCGGAGTAAGTTGTTCAACTGCTACTTCTCCATCACTTAGAGACATTAAAAGATTATAGACTGCATGACACATAACCTCCTGTTAAACCTCAGACTCATACAATTTACCATGACTACCGTCAACAAAATGAAATTAAGTTTGCATTTTTTACCATTTCTTCACGCATGTTACAATTGTTTTTCCTAGATGAACTCTGCCTCCCTTGACCTGTTAATAAACCTTAATAACAAGTGGAACTGGACATTTTCATAGTTTACCCACGTTACGTACAAGGTAGGCATTATGAATTTAAAAACTACAAGCCCATTTCATTGTTTTCTACAATTTTTAAATAGTAGAGAGAGCTGTGTTCTCAAGCCTCGACCCACATACATGTAAATAACATTCTGCCCTAAGAACAGCATAGTTTCCCAGTAGGATGTTAACTATAACATATTTTGTGAAAATCAATGACCATATAATTGATCAGCTGGAACCTAGAAAAGCTAATAGCATGCTTTAACACATACACGTGTATGTGTTAACACGTGTTGGTAACGCGTGTGTTTGGTAACGTGTGCTTAGTTGCGTGTGAATATGTGTTTGGCAACGCTTGCTTAGTTGCGTGTGTATGTGTGTTTGGTACCGTGTGCGTAGTTGCGTGTGTATGTGTGTTTGGCAACGCTTGCGTAGTTGCGAGTGTATGTGTGTTTTTGGCATTGCTTGTGTACTTGTGTGTGTATGTGTGTTTAGCAACGCTTGCGTAGTTGCGTGTGTATGTGTGTTTTGTAACGTGTGTGTAGTTGCGTGTATATGTGTGTTTGGCAACGCTTGTGTGTATATTTGTGTTTAGCAACGCTTGCGTAGTCGCGTGTGTATATGTGTTTGACAATGCTTATGTAGTTGTGTGTGTGTGTATGTGTGTTTGGTGACGCGTACGTAGTTGCGTATGTAAGTGTGTTTTTTCACTAAGGAGGGGTGCAGTAATCCTAAGCACACACCCTCCCCAACAATGCCCAGACAAGCTAATCTTTCTATTTGCCTCCGCAAATAATTCCAACTTGTCGACCTGAATAACCGTCATGTATAGAGTCTTCTGGAATGGGAAAATCGGGCTGCTTTCCATTATCCCTCCCTCTGTGGTTAATGGTCAGTGTAAGCCTACTCATCCCGAGAACCCATTTAGATGTGACGCTATAGTAAATTTCACTCTTTTCGTCTCTTCTTTTTAGGCAATTCTTAGGTTTACATTAAAACAGATTAAAAAAATAAATAAAGATGTCAAGCCATGCAGTTAAAATAAAATTTAGATCTTTTCCGTTAATTCACTACCGTAATCATAACTTGGGGATAACCTAACATGACCAAATCAAATCTAACAAAACATAGCTAAACCAAACGTAACTTACCTAAACCTAACATAACCTAACCAAACATGACATAACATAACTAAATCTAACATTAAATTTCTCAAAGTGCAAAATAAACTGTTAAAGAAAGAATTGACAAACCGTGGTTCATCTGATAAATTAAACACAACGCAGTAAATTCACCACCTCAAAAACCATTGCACAACAGTTTTGAGGCCCCTGCCATACTACAGAGAACAACGACAATTTTACCATAGTGACTAATAGGAGGAAGAAGAATAGTAACAAAAATTCGAAAAGAAATAAAAGTACACATCATTCCAGAAAACCAAATAAACATACAAAGTCGCATCCGATGAGCTTACCGCAGAAGAAATTATAAATCCCTTACCGCAGTGTAACTGTGATTGGAGACAGCCATTCTCGAGGACTTGCTGCTATGATGATTCCACGTTCAACTTTCCAGATAAAGAGCACCGGGATATGTAAACCCGGTGCGGGATTACTCGCCATCGCTCCCTCCTTCACTCCTCCAGACAACCATTCGTTTGTAGTCATCAATGGCACTAATGACGTCGACTCTGAAAGACAGCGTGTGATTTATCAGCACATGGAGGACATGATCAAGAGGTGCAAGAAATATTTAAGAGTAATGTATCTCCATTGCTGCTAATACATATGACCCACCTCCTTCCAGCCCTGTACACAAGTCTGTAGCGTTGATAAACAACTTTATCAGTGAGCTATGCCATCGTAATGAGGGAGTAAGCATTATGTATCTCAGCGACCTTATCAGAAGTCACCTCACTCGCCATGGCTTGCACCTGAATGCTGCAGGTAAAAATATCATAGCGGGGCTCATCGTCATGGAGTTGCTTCGTTCACCACTTCAACTTAACCAGCGGCCGCCAATAAGGAAAGAAGTTACTACACCACAGAGTCCACCATCTTCCCCAGCCACGCTGTCACACGACTTCTACTCAGACGCTATAATCTACGGATCAGTAAAGCAATCTGAAACCCACCGAACCCGACATACCAATGAGACAACTTCTAACCAAAATTATTATAACCACTCTTTTTTAAGGAACCTGCCTTTGAACGACGGAGTACATTGACTGATAGGCTAAGAAAACAAAAAAACTAGAATCTACATTTTCCGGTGACAACTGCGTCAAGGTACTATCTACAATATATACAAGATAACCAGACGTTTCAGTCTCAGAAAAACCACTGAGTATGCCACATCACAGAAAGGGTGAAACGTCTGGTTATCTTGTAAATATTTTAGATAGTAACTTGACGCGGTTGTCGCCGGAAAATGTAGACTCTAGTTATGACACCGGCCACTTAAGCCTTAGTTCTAAAAGACAAAAGTTCAAAATCAAAGCATAATTCGCCTGCTCCACCAAAACTATCAATCAGCAACAAACAAATTAGACGAAATTCAACTAATTTGGGAAGAGCAGAAACCCGATTTGCTTGTTGTTACCGAAAACGGTTTCAGCGACAAAAAACATCCACCTTTATCGAATTCCAAATTACAAACTAGCCAATGCTTACTGTTGACACCACTCAAAAGGAGGAGGTGTTGGCATTTTCTTGAAAAAAAAAAAAAACTACGAATTCAGCCTACTGAATTCAGGAATTAGTTAAATGAGATTTTGAAGCGGTCGGTTTCAAAGATCAACTAAACAATTCTATCGGTTTTATCATTGGAATATACAGGTCTCCCAGTGGAAGTGAAGAAATCTTTCTTTCAAAATTATAATTACCACTTACAGACCTAACCAACCGTCAGAAGTATTTTATCCTGATGGGTGATTTCAACATAAACGCGCTAGAAAACATTCACCCAATCACAATAAGATATGTGGATTTGTTGAAGTCTTTTACCCTTGAGCTGTTGATCAGGACTCCAACGCGAATAACTGCAACAGTTCAAACATCTATAGACAACATAATTTCGAATATTCCACAATATATCTCAGTATCAGTTGTTAACACAGCAGTACCGGACCACTATGACCAAGAAGACATAATTAGCGGTTAAAAAACCTAATAGAGCCCAAAATTACTAAATCGGTAAGAGACATAAGGCTTGGAAACCTAGCTCTTCTCAACAGCTCCCTTTATAGTGAAACATGGAATTTTCTAAAATCGACCAAGTCAGTAGAACAGCAGTTTCAAAACTTAAATGGGGCTCTAAATTTTCATCTGACTACATGCTGTCCTACAAAAACTATCAGAATTTTCCCGAAAAAGACAAACAATAAATGGATTACAAAAGGTATATTGATTTCGAGAAAGTAACTAAAATTGTTCTCAAAAATCAACAAAACCACATCGAATGAAAGATTCAGAAGTTTCTTTAAAAAATACAAACAAGTAATCCAAGCAGCAAAAAGATATGATGTCACCAAAGCTATCTTTTCTTCAAAAAAATTTATAAAACAGTATGGGGCATCATAAGCAATAAAGAAAGCCAATGCAAAAAGATCAAACTTGAAATCGGGGACGAACTCTTAGGTGATGGTGAGAGAGTTGCGAATGGTTTAACAGTTATTTTTTGCATCTGTAGCTTGTGAGCATGACTCTCGTTCATTACAGTCTTAAGTAAGTACTACATGTATACAGACACCATTATCCTCATCAGCACTGGTACCTGTTGATGAAGAATAGCTTGAACGAACCATTCAGCAGCTCCCTACCAAAAATCAAACGATATTAATTTGACGTCAATGTGGCTAGTAAAGAAATTCTCTAAGAATATTCTGAAGCAGTTGATTATTATTTCAACAAGGGGTATTTCCTTCACCCCTTAAAGTTGCATAAGTAACTTCAATTTTAAAAAATTGTACCTTTTCCAAAGATAACTACCGGTATGTCTCAATTTTGCCAGTTCTGAGCAAAATTTTCGAAAAATTATTTTTAACAAGAATGGTAAATTAAAAAAAAAACTGTCAAGTGTCCTCATGTTTTGAGAGCAATGTAATTCGCAAATATGAATATTCTGAATTGTGCGGTGGGAATGAACACAGTGTATACGTTAGTAAAAGAGGAGCCAGATCATATTCTTGTGGCAGTTCATAATTCAAGTGCCTAAAAAAATGTGAAAAAATATGTAACTGCTGAAAGATCTGAAATGCTGCTGATGTTTTCTTTTTCTGTTCAAACCCGTTCTCAATGGAAGATGTCAAATAAAGTACCTGGTCACAAGAATTTCGACTAGGTCTGAAATCAGTTTGTTCAACAGGGATGCTGTAATTGAGAATAGGTGATATTCTGTTGTAAATCAGCCTCTCCAACAACTTATAGCATACACTTAAAAGAGCTATAGGGTGGTAGCTTTCGGCTCGTTCTGGTTTACCTGGCTTCAAAACATCTATTATTTTAGATCTTTTAAAATCTTTGGGCATACCCACCGGCATCCATACACGTACTGGTACTGACCAAGAATGTCTGAAGTCAACGTTTTATTTTTTTACCAGCATGTTTTATAGGTTCAGGGAGGATGTCATCTATTCCGGCTGTCTTCCAAAGGGGCAGATCCATGAAAGCCTAATTTAACTCTTAGAGTCCGGGGAATAACTTCGAAGCCAACGAGTTCAGAAGAGAGTATTTGTATCTTTAGGATAAAATACAAAAAAAGTTGTTAGTTTCAGCCCAATTGAGTAGGCCTCTACCATTATCGTCGTCCGATGAATAACGTCATTGGCTGTGATGACTATTTAAGTCCCCAAAATACAGGACATAGTGTTCGAAAACTAGAAGTACAGCGTCTGTCCTTAAGGTATTTTGTGGTTTGTACATTTTCACTATGGTAATGTTAGACACTTTTACTGCTAGTATGAAAATATTGTCAACACAACTTTTGTGTTTCTCATCAATGCCAAGTTTCACGGACGTTGCCACACCATAAGCTCTATTTCTGATAGCCTCTTCCAGTCTATAACCTGGGATATTGCCTCTTGCTCTGAACTCTAGTTCTTCAATGTGTGTTTCTTGGAGTCGGACGTTAACACTGTTTTCAGAGAGGACTTTCTCTAAACACTCACACTGCTCTACTCAGACCCTCGACATTTAAACGGCAGGTACTCAACACAGAGCCAATATCTTTTTAATCCTGCTGACACTTAGAAAGACCGATTTTCTGGGTTGGCAGCTGGCATAGCTGGGAGACCACAGAAGTGACATTCCAGTTACCAAAAATCGTAGTTCATTTAGCATCACGTAAGAAACACATACTGCATAAGAATTTCTGCATACGCGAATATCATCCCCACTGTATATATTTGTTTGTATGAATAGTAAAAATGTATACTGTATTTGCAAACAAACGTAAACCTTTATATAAAATAAAAGAAAAATCTGTTACCTGAAAAATAAATGAGCACCAAGTGTTCAAGAATTTACTTGTACAAATATTTCAATATTGTTTGCGTTGATTAGGTAAAAATGAGTATTGTTAATCAATACACTTCTGGCATAAACGAGCTAAAAAAAGCAACCAGCACCGTACAATTATGATTATCCCCTGTTTGAGGTGGAGCGACCATTACACATTCACGCGTTTAGTGATGATCTAATATAAATCTAGCAAAATTAATTAAAAGGATAGAGTGTATGTGTAGAGTACAAGAATTGAGGCTAATTGGAGTGGGGCAATGCCCCAACCTCTTTGGAAAAGAGGGGAGGCAGAGTCGATCCGTCTTGCACCTAATCCAAACTCGATGACAGCTCCATGTATAGCAAAGTAATTTATTTGCCTATCAATAGAGAAAAAAACATTCCCCAGGGTCGGATGGTGGGCTCCCCGAAGTGGCAGAGTGCGGTGGCTTAGTTCGGATAGCAGGGGCGCCGATAAATGGATAATAAACTTGCATCAATCCTCTGGTTTCCTTATAATGGTGTGCCTTAGACCGCCTACAACGCTTTGAATCTAAGGATCTTGCTCTTAAACACTCTGACTTCACTCAGTTGACTGAAGCTCTGAACGTTAGAAAAGTTTATATCATTTTGTGACTGGTTAAATGAATAATTATTTAACAACTAATTTATCTTTCTCTTCATGATCACTATTGATTTCAATCTATTTGCGGTGTCGATGGCTTTCCCAACCATCACACAAGTACGATTCTGACGGTTGTCCTACTGTCACAAAATAAGTACATATTTGCTTGTTCAGTCCTAGTACTATCCTTGCCTCACCAACGAAATTGGGAGTATTCCACCTATTTTTGGTACATATAAAACATTTATGCCTTTCCACTCATCATCGATGCAACTATTACACTGACGGTGTTTTACCCATCCTTCATACGCTTTCGAAATTGACGGATGTCCACCCATTTTTTATGTACATAGAAAAATTGACGCCTTTCCACTCATACTTGATACAAGTATGACATTTACGACGTTCTGTCCATACTTCACAAACGTACGACATTGACGCCTTTCCACTCATACTTGATACAAGTATGACATTTACGACGTTCTGTCCACAGTTCACAAACGTACGAAATTGACGCCTTTCGACTAATACTTGATACAAGTATGACATTTACGACGTTCTATCCATACTTCACAAACGTACGAAATTTACGCCTTTCTACTCATACTTGATACAAGTATGACATTTACGACGTTCTGTCCATACTTCACAAACGTACGAAATTTACGCCTTTCCACTAATACTTGATACAAGCATGACACTTACGACGTTCTGTCCATACTTCACAAACGTACGAAATTAACGGCTTTCCTCCCATCTTTGATACTTGTATTACGTTGACTGTTGCTGGATAATCCACACTATGAATACGTATAATGAGTCAACCATCTATTTTACATAATATAAAACCATAATATTCGCCAATTTTTATTGAAAATGGGTAAAATAGTGCTTTTGTAGTTTTGTTAATTGTACATTACTCTCATTTTATAGATTCCTACACAGCATTGATATGAATAAGTTTTTGTTTTTTTACAAGATTCTGAGTGTATCAAATCACAATGGGTTGATATAGCACATTTAATCGTAATTATTTTGGGAATTTTGTCAGCTTGTAGCGTAAAACATAATCATGCTTTCTTACAATTAAAATATTTTAATAATTGAAGCTGTATCTTTAAAGGAAACAGTAAAATGTTATATTTATGTACAATCAATTTTAAAGTAGTATATTTTAATTGTAAAGTAAATATTAAGGTTAGATATACGAGGGAAAACGGCTTATTGGAATAGTCATAATATTTTATAAAAAGAATAAAATGTCTATAAAAATTGTTTAATTTATGAACAGATGGAGAAATTCCACCATCTGTACTTACAACATAAAGACGAAATAAATTAAATTGTGTATTACACAGTACTTATGAATCTCCCGTAACAGAGTTCAATATAGGTAGGGTTGCCATACATTTTCACAGTCAAATACGGACACTGGATATACTTCGGAGTCTGGTGGGAGAGGGGATGTTATTTTGAAAAGTGTCTTTTACGAATTTTATTATTATATGAGTTGGTGTTGTTGTTTGGGGAAAATAATTAACGGCTTAGTGGTATATAATATTAATACTACAACTATATTTTAATTCAAGATTACAGAATAATACAATAGTAACAGACAGTTATTTGTGTTTCTTTAAAAAAGTCATTCATTAAGTTTAAGTTAACTCGGGAGAATTCAATAAATTGTCATAATTGTTCAGGCATCTCTTGTGCTAATTGTACTGGTATACTGGCTGAAGGCTGAAACCAGTCATATTTTTCTGGAGATTTTAATTTTTTAAAGTAATACATGACATGCCATAGTTAACCTTTTGATGCTCAGAACAGCTTTGCCCTTCTCCATTGACAGTCTACTAATTCGATCGGTTGTTCAGACATTTTTAATTAGAATAAAACTCGTTCAACTGGTGCTGATGGACTGAGTACAGAAAGAGCAAACTCCAACAATCTTTCAAAATGTTTACACTTATATTCGGCTGATTTTAAGAATTACAAAAATTTTTTTTATAAGGGAGGGAGGTGTATGGTAGAGCTTAGTATGTGAGCATTACACAACCTTTCACGAGTGTCGATTGATGATTGCCCGAAGTAATAATAGTAATACATGTTTGTATTTTTTACAATATTTAAAATATATACTTTTAATATTAATAGAACGAAAAATACGGACATTTACCCGGTTTTTGTCTTTGTACGGTACAAAGAAGAAATAGTCAGTACAAAATACGGACGTATGGCAACCCTAAATATAACACTCCCCAAATGCACTACCAAAAGTACGAAAAAATACTCTGAGAGGGACATATGGGCAATCATTAGCTAAGTAATTGAGTTTTAGCATGTTAATTCTATTATTAGGCTGCAATATAATTTTGAAACATTTTCATTATAGCATGAATAAATTGAATAACACAAAATGCATAGAAATTCAGATAGTAAAAGAATAAAATACACAGGACATTCAATAGACTCTAATCTTACTTAGAAAAGTTATGTAAATAAAATTAGGACAGATTTTTTTCTTAAATTAAAATAATTAAACCGCAAAAAATTAAATTTATAAGTTTTATTTTTGCGGGACCTACAAAGGGTTTTGGTTTCATTGTATCATGCTTTAGTTGAGTCTAGACTGGGTTATGCACTATCCTGCGGTTGTGGAACCTATATATCAACTCTTCACCCAATTATTACTCTACAAAAATGTATTATCAGGATAATCACCAGAAAACAAAAAGTAGAACATGCCAGACCTCTTTTCATCCAGTTAAACATTCTGCCTGTTAAGCATTTTTATGTTTTTAAAGTCTTGAAAATGTTTTTTATCAGAAGTGTTGCAAACTGTGCTAACACAAACACAAATCCGTATGGTTTGAAAAATGATTATTAATAGCCTGTACCCAGACCAAATTAGACTCTATTCACACATTTTTAAAGTTATAATGCTCCAAAACTATTTAACTGGACAAGAAATAAAATTTTGCAAATAAATGATAAACTAGGGTCATATTATTATTAAATTAATAAATTTTTGTAACTCAGCAATTACATTCTTATAGTTTACCAGTCTGCAATGATATTTCCAATCGTAATACATTTTCCTAGCAGATATTTAAATATTAAATTCTATTTTGAACATCCATGACTATTTTTACACATATAACACTTACATAAGGAGGGTAGAAGAGCCGAGCAGTACCACGTGTAACTTCGGTTGGATTGGATCTCGTCACATATCACACTTACATAAGGAGGGTGGAAGAGCCGAGCAGTACCACGTGTAACTTCGGTTGGATTGGACCTCGTCACATATCACACTTACATAAGGAGGGTGGAAGAGGTGAGCAGTACCACGTGAACAATGGGTTGGATTGGACCTCGTCACATATCACACTTACATAAGGAAGATGGAAGAGCCGAGCAGTACCACGTGTAACTTCGGTTGGATTGGACCTCGTCACATATCACGTTACATAAGGAGGGTTGAAGAACCGAGCAGTACCACGTGTAACTTCGGTTGGATTGGACCTCGTAACATATCACGTTACATAACGAGGGTGGAAGAGCCGAGCAGTACCACGTGTAACTTCGGTTGGATTGGACCTCGTCACATATCACACTTACATAAGGAGGGTGGAAGAGCTGAGCAGTACCACGTGTAACTTCACCGCGGTTGGATTGAACCTCGTCACATATCACACTTACATAAGGAGGGTGGAAGAGGTGAGCAATACCACGTGAACAATGGGTTGGATGGGACCTCGTCACATATCACACTTACATAAGGAGGGTGGAAGAGCCGAGCAGTACCACGTGTAACTTCGGTTGGATTGGATCTCGTCACATATCACACTTACATAAGGAGGGTGGAAGAGGTGAGCAGTACCACGTGAACAATGGGTTGGATTGGACCTCGTCACATATCACACTTACATAAGGAGGGTGGAAGAGCTGAGCAGTACCACGTGTAACTTCGGTTGGATTGGACCTCGTCACATATCACACTTACATAAGGAAGGTGGAAGAGCCGAGCAGTACCACGTGTACATTGGGCTAGATTGGACCTCGTCACATATCACACTTACATAAGGAGGGTGGAAGAGCCGAGCAGTACCACGTGAACATTCGGTTAGGATTGGACCTCGTCACATATCACACTTACATAAGGAGGGTGGAAGAGCCGAGCAGTACTACGTGTAACTTCGGTTGGATTGGACCTCGTCACATATCACACTTACATAAGGAGGGTGGAAGAGCCGAGCAGTACTACGTGTAACTTCGGTTGGATTGGACCTCGTCACATATCACACTTACATAAGGAGGATGGAAGAGCCGAGCAGTACTACGTGTAACTTCGGTTGGATTGGACCTCGTCACATATCACCTTATATAAGGAGGGTGGAAGAGCCGAGCAGTACCACGTGTAACTTCGGTTGGATTGGACCTCGTCACATATCACACTTACATAAGGAGGGTGGAAGAGCCGAGCAGTACCACGTGTAACTTCGGTTGGATGGGACCTCGTCACATACAAAACTTACATTAGGAGGGTGGAATAGCCGAGCAGTACCACGTGTAATTTCGGTTGGTTTGGACCTCGTCACATATCACACTTACATAAGGAGGATGGAAGAGGTGAGCAGTACCACGTGTAACTTCGGTTGGATTGGACCTCGTCACATATCACACTTACATAAGGAGGGTGGAAGAGCCGAGCAGTACCACGTGTAACTTCGGTTGGATTGGACCTCGTCACGTATCACACTTACATAAGGAGGGTGGAAGAGGTGAGCAGTACCACGTGAACAATGGGTTGGATTGGACCTCGTCACATATCACACTTACATAAGGAGGATGGAAGAGCCGAGCAGTACCACGTGAACAATGGGTTGGATTGGACCTCGTCACATATCACACTTACATAAGGAGGGTGGAAGAGCCGAGCAGTACTACGTGTAACTTCGGTTGGATTGGACCTCGTCACATATCACACTTACATAAGGAGGATGGAAGAGCCGAGCTGTACTACGTAAACAATGGGTTGGTTTGGACCTCGTCACATATCACACTTACATAAGGAGGGTGGAAGAGCCGAGCAGTACCACGTGAACAATGGGTTGGATTGGACCTCGTCACATATCACACTTACATAAGGAGGGTGGAAGAGCCGAGCAGTACCACGTGTAACTTCGGTTGGATTGGACCTCGTCACATATTCAACTTACATAAGGAGGGTGGAAGAGCCGAGCAGTACCACGTGTAACTTCGGTTGGATTGGACCTCGTCACATATCACACTTACATAAGGAGGGTGGAAGAGCCGACCAGTACCACGTGTAAGTAACTTCGGTTGGATTGGACCTCCTCACATATCACACTTTCATAAGGAGTGTGGAAGAAGTGAGCAGTACCACGTGTAACTTCGGTTGGATTGGACCTCGTCACATATCACACTTACATAAGGAGGGTGGAAGAGCCGAGCAGTACCACGTGTACATTGGGCTGGATTGGACCTCGTCACATATCACACTTACATAAGGAGGGTGGAAGAGCCGAGCAGTACCACATGTAACTTCGGTTGGATGGGACCTCGTCACATATCACACTTACATAAGGAGGGTGGAAGAGCCGAGCAGTACCACGTGTAACGTCGGTTGGATTGGACCTCGTCACATATTACACTTACATAAGGAGGGTGGAAGAGCCGAGCAGTACCACGTGTAACTTCGGTTGGATTGGACCTCGTCACATATCACGTTACATAAGGAGGGTGGAAGAGCCGAGCAGTACCACGTGTAACTTCGGTTGGATTGGACCTCGTCACATATCACACTTACATAAGGAGGGTGGAAGAGGTGAGCAGTACCACGTGTAACTTCGGTTGGATTGGACCTCGTCACATATCACACTTACATAAGGAGGGTTGAAGAGCCGAGCAGTACCCCGTGTACTTTGGGCTGGATTGGACCTCGTCACATATCACACTTACATAAGGAGGGTGGAAGAGCCGAGCAGTACCACATGTAACTTCGGTCGGATTGGACCTCGTCACATATCACGTTACATAAGGAGGGTGGAAGAGCCGAGCAGTACCACGTGTAACTTCGGTTGGATTGGACCTCGTCACATATCACACTTACATAAGGAGGGTGGAAGAGCCGAGCAGTACCACGTGTACTTTGGGCTGGATTGGACCTCGTCACATATCACACTTACTTAAGGAGGGTGGAAGAGCCGAGCAGTACCACGTGTAACTTCGATTGGATTGGACCTCGTCACATATCACACTTACATAAGGAGGGTGGAAGAGCCGAGCAGTACCACGTGTACTTTGGGCTGGATTGGACCTCGTCACATATCACACTTACTTAAGGAGGGTGGAAGAGCCGAGCAGTACCACATGTAACTTCGGTTGGATTGGACCTCGTCACATATCACGTTACATAAGGAGGGTGGAAGAGCCGAGCAGTACCACGTGTAACTTCGGTTGGATTGGACCTCGTCACATATCACACTTACATAAGGAGGGTGGAAGAGCCGAGCAGTACCACGTGTACTTTGGGCTGGATTGGACCTCGTCACATATCACGTTATATAAGGAGGGTGGCAGAGCCGAGCAGTACCACGTGTAACTTCGGTTGGATTGGACCTCGTCACATATCACACTTACATAAGGAGGGTGGAAGAGGTGAGCAATACCACGTGAACAATGGGTTGGATGGGACCTCGTCACATATCACACTTACATAACCTTCTGTCACTCGCGCTGTTGTAAAAAGTACAACGGTCGTCGGTTTTTGTTGTTTCTAAGTTTAGCCTTCACGGAAAGATACTCCACAAGCGAGGTATTCCTTCTTCCCCCCTCCCCTACCCTTATACCATCAGACAACGACATATTCAAGGTCAACTAGTTTGCAGCTGGCTTTGAAGCTGTGCGCGTCGTGCTTGTTGTACTTTTTACAACGCTCGAGTGTTCTCGTAGTTAGATTTCGTATTTATTTTTTTAATATATTTAGTTATGTGATAGTGATTTTTAACAATTAAACATTACTTATTATAATTAGACATGTCGGACAATCTTCGTTCAAGTGAAGTTGACCGTATACTGTTAGAAAGTTCGGATGATGATGGAGATATCGATGTTTTTCAAGATGGAAATGCGGATTTTGACAGTGACGAGGTTATTGAGTACAACGATTTTTCCGATATCAGTGAGGTTGAAGCTGCAGAAGAGGATTTTGAAGAGGTTTTGGATGACCAGGAATTTGTTCTTGGTAAGGATGGAGAGACTATTTGGTGTACTAAGCCCGTTGCACACATTAGTAAGACTAAAAACCGTAACATTGTGAAGAAACTACCTGGGCCAAAACAGATAGCTAAAAATGTAAGTAATGAAGTAGATGCTTTTTTGAAACTGATTTCGATTGAAATTATTGATGAGATTTTGAACTATACTAATTTGTATATAACGTCTATTACAAACAATTTTGCAAGACCAAGAGATTGTTTACCGTCAAACAGGGCAGAAATAATGGCTTTGTTTGGAGTGCTTTATCTAATAGGGACAAAGAAAAGTGCTCATGCTAATGTAACTGAACTTTGGGCCAAAGATGGAACTGGAATTCCAATCATTCGAGCCGCGATGAGCTATAATCGTTTTTTGTTTTTACTACGATGCATTCGCTTCGACGACAAGGCTACTCGAAATCAACGGAAAGAATTTGACAAGCTTGCACCCATTAGGACTATTTTAGACTTATTTGCTAAGAACTGCATTGATTGTTATAATACAAGTGAATTCGTAACAATAGACGAAATGTTACGTCGTTTTAGAGGTAGATGCTCGTTTGTTCAGTACATGCCAGCCAAACCGGCAAAATATGGCCTCAAAATGTTTGCCATGTGTGACGCTAAGACGTTTTATTGCAGCAATTTTGAAGTTTACTGTGGCAGACAACCCCCAGGACCATATGAACATCAAACAGTGGACTTGACATTGTAAAGCGGCTCGTAAAACCAATTGAAAACTCCAATAAAAATATAACAACAGACAATTGGTATACAAGCATTCCTTTGGCTGACTATTTACTAGAAAAAGGGCTAACGTTGGTTGGCACACTGAAGAAAAACAAAGCAGCGATACCTCCATCATTTTTGCCAAACAAAAGTAAAGACGATGGAAGTGCTATGTACGGATTTCAGTTTGACAAAACCTTAGTGTCTTACGTGACCAAGCGAAACAAAGGTGTTATACTGTTATCCACAATGCATGACTCTGCTGTTACAGATGATGACACTGGTAAGCCAGAAATAATTATAGATTATAATAAGACTAAGGGTGGAGTTGACACATGTGACAAAATGTGTGCTGCTTACTCAGTATCAAGAATCACAAGGCGCTGGCCACTTGCACTCTTTTTCATATTTATGAACATAGCTTCGATCAATGCCAGGGTGATTTTAAATTTTAACATCAAGGGTGAACTTCCTCCCAGAAGAAAAGTCTTCCAAAAAAATCTCGCTTTGAATTTGATGAAAGAGCATTTGGAGTCAAGAGCTCAAATAAAGTCACTTCCTATTGACCTGTACACTTTCTTGGCAAAACACAGAAGACAATTAGAAGAAGAGGATGTTGCTGAGCAGCCAGCAAAGAAAAAGGGTACCTGCTGGTTGTGTGGACGGAAGAAAAATTCCTCAGCGACCATGAAGTGCAATTTGTGTACACG
>JAQJVL010000448.1:520346-559735 GCA_035578905.1 Stictocephala bisonia
TAAAACCTATGCAGCTTTGTATTTTCTGTTAGGACGATGGTAAACGATAGTGAAGTATACCTCATGCAGCTTCTGTACTTGACTCATTAGGACGATGCTAAACGATAGTGAAGTATACCTCATGCAGCTTCTGTACTAAACTTGTTAGGACGATTATAAACCATAGTGAAGTATACCTCATGCAGCTTCTGTACTTGACTCATTAGAACTATGGTAAAGGATAGTGAAGTATACCTCATGCAGCTTCTGTACTTGACTCATTAGGACGATGGTAAACGATAGTGAAGTATACCTCATGCAGCTTCTGTACTTTACTTGTTAGGACGATTATAAACCATAGTGAAGTATACCTCATGCAGCTTCTGTACTTTACTCATTAGCACGATTATAAACCATAGTGAAGTATACCTGATGCAGCTTCTGTACTTGACTCATTAGAACGATGGTAAACGATAGTGAAGTATACCTCATGCAGCTTCTGTACTAAACTTGTTAGGACGATTATAAACCATAGTGAAGTATATACCTCATGCAGCTTCTGTACTTTACTTGTTAGGACAATTATAAACCATAGTAAAGTATACCTCATGCAGCTTATGTACTTTACTTGTTAGGACGATTATAAACCATAGTGAAGTATACCTCATGCAGCTTCTGTACTAAAGTTGTTAGGACGATTATAAACCATAGTGAAGTATACCTCATGCAGCTTCTGTACTTGACTTGTTAGGACGATTATAAACCATAGTGAAGTATACCTCATGCAGCTTCTGTACTTGACTCATTAGGACGATGGTAAACGATAGTGAAGTATACCTGATGCAGCTTCTGTACTTGACTCATTAGGACGATGGTAAACGATAGTGAAGTATCCCTCATGCAGCTTCTTTACTAAACTTGTTAGGACGATGGTAAACGATAGTGAAGTAACCTCATGCAGCTTCTGTACTTTACTTGTTAGGACGATTATAAACCATAGTGAAGTATACCTCATGCAGCTTCTGTACTTGACTCATTAGGACGATGGTAAACGATAGTGAAGTATACCTGATGCAGCTTCTGTACTTGACTCATTAGGACGATGGTAAACATTAGTGAAGTATACCTGATGCAGCTTCTGTACTAAACTTGTTAGGACGATGGTAAACGATAATGAAGTATACCTGATGCAGCTTCTGTACTTGACTCATTAGGACGATGGTAAACGATAGTGAAGTATCCCTCATGCAGCTTCTGTACTAAACTTGTTAGGACGATGGTAAACGATAGTGAAGTATACCTCATGCAGCTTCTGTACTTTACTTGTTAGGACGATTATAAACCATAGTGAAGTATACCTCATGCAGCTTCTGTACTTGACTTGTTAGGACGATTAAAAACCATAGTGAAGTATACCTCATGCAGCTTCTGTACTTGACTTGTTAGGACGATTATAAACCATAGTGAAGTATACCTCATGCAGCTTCTGTACTTTACTTGTTAGGACGATTATAAACCATAGTGAAGTATACCTCATGCAGCTTCTGTACTTGACTTGTTAGGACGATTATAAACCATAGTGAAGTATACCTCATGCAGCTTCTGTACTTGACTTGTTAGGAAGATTATAAACCATAGTGAAGTATACCTGATGCAGCTTCTGTACTAGACTCGTTACGACGATAATAAAGCATAGTGAATTATACCTGATGCAGCTTTACTACTAGGCTTGTTTGGACGATGATAAACCAAAGTGAATTATACCTGATGCAGCTTAACTGCTAGTATTGTTAGGACGACGAGAAACCATAGTGAAGTATACCTGATGCAGCTTAACTACTAGTATTGTTAGGACGACGAGAAACCATATTGAAGTATACCTGATGCAGCTGAACTACTAGTATTGTTAGGACGATGAGAAACCATAGTGAAGTATATCTGATGCAGCTTAACTACTAGTATTGTTAGGACGATGAGAAACTATAGTGAAGTATACCTGATGCAGCTTATCTACTAGTCTTGTTAGGACGATGAGAAACCATAGTAAAGTACAACTGATGCAGCTTTACTACTAGGCTTGTTTGGACGATGATAAACCAAAGTGAATTATACCTGATGCAGCTTAACTACTAGTCTTGTTAGGACGATGAGAAACCATAGTGAAGTATACCTGATGCAGCTTAACTACTAGTCTTGTTAGGACGATGAGAAACCATATTGAAGTAGCCTATACCTGATGCAGCTTAACTACTAGTCTTGTTAGGACGATGAGAAACCATAATTAAGTATACCTGATGCAGCTTAACTACTAGTATTGTTAGGACGATGAGAAACCATAGTGAAGTATACCTGATGCAGCTTAACTACTAGTATTGTTAGAACGATGAGAAACCATAGTGAAGTATACCTGATGCAGCTTAACTACTAGTATTGTTAGGACGATGAGAAACCATATTGAAGTAGCCTATACCTGATGCAGCTTAACTACTAGTCTTGTTAGGACGATGAGAAACCATAATTAAGTATACCTGATGCAGCTTAACTACTAGTATTGTTAGGACGATGAGAAACCATAGTGAAGTATACCTGATGCAGCTTAACTACTAGTATTGTTAGAATGATGAGAAACCATAGTGAAGTAAACCACAGTATAATATAGACATCAGCGAAGCTTACTCTTGTGAAAATTGCAACCGGCTCGACGCTAGCACTCATAGTGGACAGGTACCGCAGAGCTACGCTATCTCACATTAATAAAATCTTTAAAGACTTTAAACACCACTTTTTATTTTTGAAATTTGTTAATGATGGAGTATCAGATAAGGGAGACAAAGGTAGTTTGACATTTGCCATCATCACGTGAAAATTACCAATCACGACGTTTCGATTTGGTAAAACCCAAACCTTTTTCAAGTGCTAAAAACTAAATTACATCTTCACAAACATATTATAAAACTACGTTCTTAAACTAATAAACTTATCTACTTTAATAATTATCTACATTTTAATCTAGATCCTAGAATGGGGTACACAACAAAATGAACTTCTGCTAAATATAAAAATGTTAACTGGGTAAATTAATATAACCAATTAGGAGCTGTCAATGTCACGATATCAACGAAAAACTTTTAAAACACAATTAAATTAATATTCAATTCAGATTGAAATAAGATTACATTAACTAATCATAAATAAAATAAATATATGGTACCTGAAAAACACTATTAATTTAAAATAACATTCAACATGCACAAAAAATTATATATATGACACGGAAGTACTGAGGCTACTATTAACAATTACAATTTACTATTACAATTACATTTTAACCTGAAAAGACAACAATTATTAGGAATAAAACAATACAATAATCAAATATTACAAAAATGATGAAGTCTTACGACCCGCAGTGACGATGGCCTCTAGACGTCCAGGCATGAAATGAGGATGATACAATCCAAACGCAGTGTCTACGAAGTTCCCTCCAAGGTGATAAAACACGGGGACAAGACAAACATACACACTACTCTTCACAACAACCATACACAGACTGACGAAGTCAGGAACGTACGCTCCGAGATCACCAAAAATGCGGTGACTCAGGTACGGGGACGGGGACGTAGACTCATGGGGTGTTTAATTGTTGTAGGTGCAGGTGGTGTAGGATTCTGGTTAGATGATATCATGAGTGTACTGAACTTTTTATCAAGTGTGTTTTTAAGTAAAGGAACCCACATTGGTCTAACATCTATGCTACTTTGACTGATTACTTGTTCATTATTTAGTTTCATAAAGGCACCTTCGATGAATTTACGTTTTAAAAAATGTGGTTCCCTGTGAAGTATTTTAGTGTTATCCCAGTTAAATCTGTGTTCATTGTTCCAGGCATGTTCAGCTAATTTAGAATGTGTAGTGTCTCCTTTTTTAATGTTATTTTTGTGTTCTTTTAGCCTAACTTCCAGTGGTCTTTTTGTTTTCCCTATGTATTTTTCATTGCATTCACAAGTATATACTTTTAATATACTACATTTTTGGAGGATTGCTCCTCATTCTTTCGTTTAGTTTTAGTTAAAGACTGTCTTAATGTGTTTTGTGTGTTGAATGATGTTCTGATTTTGTATTTCCTAGCTATGCGTCTGATTTTTTCTGAAAAGTTAGGCGTATATGGAATGGACATGAATGCTTTAGGCTTTTATGTGTCAGGGGGTGTTTGTTTGCGTTTTCTTATTTGTTTGCATTTGTTTATGAGAGACAGAGGGTAGCCATTGTTTATTAGATCATTGAAAACTTTTTTAGTTCATTATCTAGTTTGGTTTTGTCTGAGCATATGGCTTGGGCCCTATCAAATAGAGAGAAGGCTACACTTTCTTTAACAATTTGTGGGTGGTTAGAATTGAAATTGAGGTATTTGCCTGTGTGAGTTTGTTTTCTGTAGACTGATGTTTTCAGGCCATGTTTTGTTTTTTCTACATTTACATCGAAAAATGATAATTTATTGTTTACTTCTTTTTCCATGGTGAATTTAATGGTGGGTGAAACCTTGTTCAAGTGTTTTAAAATTTCTTCTAAATTTGGTTCACCGTGACTCCAGCAGACAAATGTGTCGTCCACGAACCTAAGCCAAACCTTAGGTTTGAGATTTGAGGAAGCAATTGCTTGTTCCTCAAACTCTTCCATGTAGATATTGGTAAAAATAGGTGATAGTGGGGATCCCATTGCCATACCATCATCCTGGCGGTATATTTGAAATCTATTTCAAAGTGAGTAGCTAAAAACTAGGGGTTCTGGGCTCACTTTCGGGTATCTTCGGGTCGAGGATCCAAGATGGCGACCACGTTCGGGTATCTTCGGGTCACGTGACCACCCCGAGCTCTGATTGGTCCATTTTTTCGATTTTCCAAGATGGCGGCGCCCATTTCCCGCCAAATTTCCTAACCTCAATTTCCCTCAAATTCCCAAATTTACCTCCAAATTCCCACATCATACTATATAAAATGCACTGTTAACCTTGTTATACTATATAAAATACACTCTTAACCTAACTTTTTCCATGTTATACTATATAAAATGCACTGTTAACCTAACTTTTTCCATGTTATACTATATAAAATGCACTTTTTTGTCCAATATGGCGTCTTTTCCCTCCCGCGCCAACTCACACCCTGTGGGAAAATTCCCTTCCCAAAATTCCCTCATCCAAGATGGCGGCCTTATACTATATAAAATGTACACTCTTATACTATATAAAATGAACTTTTTTTGTCCAATATGGCATCTTTTTCCATGTTATATTATATAAAATGCACTGTTAACCTTGTTATACTATATAAAATACACTCTTAACCTAACTTTTTCCATGTTATACTATATAAAATGAACTTTTTTTGTCCAATATGACGTCTTTTTCCATGTTATACTATATAAAATGAACTTTTTTGTCCAATATGGCGTCTTTCGCTCCCAAAATTCCCTCCCAAAATTCCCTCATCCAATATGGCGTTCTTTATACTATAAAAAATACACTATAATAAATGACTAACGCGTCGTCTGCTGGTTGGGCACACATGCGCATTGTTACTCTACTCATATATACACTACTCCATATACTGTATGTGCTCGACCCGATCGTAGCACACCTGGTGGCAAAACTTAGTGCATCCTTTCGGAAACATGGCACCTTCGGAAGGGAAGTCCCCGTGGGAAAATTCCCTCCCTCAAATTCCCTCGTTATACTATACAAAATGCACTATTAACCTTTCCCATTTCATACTATATAAAATGCAAAAGATGACGGCCATTTACATATGTACTATATAAAATACATTCGTATACTTCCGGCGACCATCGGCTACCTTTGTACACGTCGTCTGCTGGTCTGGCGCACACCCAAATGCGACGCTCTGATTGTTACCTCCCTACTTTACAAGTAATCTTTCTCACACGTACTGTTAGACTACTTATTTAATTTAATTTTTCTCAAATTTTAACAAATACACAGTTAACATACACTCTTAGCTTTGGGTACTCATCCACGGCTTCCTACACTGTTACCTACCTATACTTATCTATCGAATCACAGTTCATCCTCAATCCCCTACTTAACACTCTAGGCAACCCGCAATACACGTTTTTAATTAATTATTTATTCAAAAATGAAGGGACAGTTCTTTTTATTTAATCTGTTTATAATTTGTAATACACTGTTATCCTATCCGTTTTAATTAATTTTTTATTTTATATTAAATATTCTGTTAACATGTGCTCTTACCTTCAACTACCATCTACTTCTGGTTAACTTCATATTAAACACACTCGTCATCCTCTAAACCTAACACGCTAGCTTAACGCTCTTACCCTAGAGCCCTCATGCCTAACCGAACTATTCAACCTAAATTACTTTGCTCGGTGCCACCGACAGTCCATTCAGTTCTCGCACAACACAGGCTGACCTCAATATTGTTTGCTATTTTAATTGGCACCGGACGGACTGCATATCAACCACATGTTAACCCTAGAGGTCAAATTTAGTGATATCAAACAGCATTATATGCATTTCCTCAGAGATAGTAGAATCCGACCATATCTCATCTATTATTAAACAAAACGAAAGAATTATTGGTATTATAGTCCCGCACTTTTAAAAAAAGAGAGCAATAATAATTTATTTACACACTACGTTTTATTCAGTAAAATCAATTGATATTCTTGTTATTATCAATTATCATACGTAGTACATAGAAGCTTTTTCAATAATTTGTGATTTATATTTAAATTATTACGAGTAAACTTAATTTTAACAAAGTTTTATCTATTTGTTTTGTTGTAAATTCCATAATTTATACATGCCAACACATTACATTATATGTGTAATAATGAGAGATCGTACATCAAAATTATACCGTATTTTCTAAAGTTTTTATAGTTTAGGTAAGATTTTAAACAATATGTATAACATTTATAGCTTAATACCATATCAAATTACATTCATACACATTGAGGTCACAAAATAAAGTTAACAACCTACATTCCGATCAACACATTACCTCCAAGTAGAGGGCTAACAACACTACACCCAATACATGTTTTCATTAAGTCACACTGAAATAGTAAACTTTTACCAAGTTAAAGTATTCAGTTCCTTTAACAAGAATAACTCTACATACGTCCATTGACTATAAATGAAGTATATTAACCAATAATACTTTTAAAACTTATTCATGTCAGGAAACACCCTAACTTTAGTCTACCGAATTATTGTATTTTAACCAACCTAAACTTACAAATAACAATTAATTGTTGGAAAATGTCTCAGATCAAGCAAGAACTACCAACATAGTAGTCTCCAAAGCCCTTAAAATTTAGTTAAAATGTCCACAAATAGAGTTATTTGTGTACAAAATATGTTATAATTCCCTAAAAGGCCTGATACCCAACATTCATGGAAGGCCTACCTACCAAACATACAACTTGATTGACCGCCTACCTACCCATCACACATTTCTCTTGATAGACCAATCACCCTCCCATAAAAAGACTTTTGTCAGACTATTTACTTAACATACAAGACTTACCACCTAATAGAAAATCTACATAAGGCTTTAGTTATCATTCCACCTATCCAACACACATGTACAAGGCACCTACCAAGCTCCATAACCCTTCCTATCCATTAGTAAGACTCTCCTACCCACTTAGCCAACACACAGCTATTTTTACAGACCAACTACCCTCCCAACACATAAGATTATTGGCAGATCTACCTACTTAACATAAAAGACACCACACATTCTACATATAAGACTCTTGGTTGGTCGCCCACCTACTCAACATACAACACCTCTGATACACCATTCCCTTGAACATTACATAAAACCTGTGATATTCCACCCAATCACCAAACACACATGACTCTTAAGAGACCAATCCACCTACCTCTACACACACAATTCCTTAGGACACACCCTACACCCACCACTCATCCTACAGACAAAACTTCTGGAGAACTACCCATCCACCATAAAAACACTATTGCTTCATATAATCATGTTTTAAAATAACATTATTACACTGTAAAATAGGTTTAATATAGCTAAAGACCTAAAGTGTTTCCTACAATTCTGTTTTCTCTAGAAATATGAGAGCCGTTGGTGGAAAACATCTAAACTAAACATAGAAAATAAGAATCAGCTAGTAGTTTCCTAGAAATTCTGCTATACAACTAAAAAAATATGAGAAAAATTTAGGTTTAAAAACAATGAACATAGAAAAAGTTAGGTTTAAAAACAATGAACATAGAAAAAGTTAGGTTGAATAAATGAACATAGAAAAGGTTAGGTTAAAAAAAATGAATACAGAAAAAGTTAGGTTTAAAAAAATGAACACAAAAAATTTAGGTTAGCAAACATCCGAAAAGTTCAGTTAAAATTACCAAAACTCAAAAATGGGACATTTTTTGTCTTTTGTTAATTTTAACAACTTTTCGGAACAGTAAGGATAGCAATCAACCTTTCGGTTGTTTGCTAGACTTACTTTTCTGATGTTTGCTAACCTAACTTTTTTTGTGTTCATTTTTTTAAACCTAACTTTTTCTGTGTTCATTTTTTTTAACCTAACCTTTTCTATGTTCATTTTTTTAACCTAACTTTTTCTATGTTCATTTTTTTAACCTAACTTTTTCTATGTTCATTGTTTTTAACCTAACTTTTTCTATGTTCATTGTTTTTAAACTTAACTTTTTCTATGTTCATTGTTTTTAAGCCTAACTTTTTCTCATATTTTTTAGTTGTATAGCAGAATTTCTATGAAACTACTAGCTGATTCTTATTTTCTATGTTTAGTTTGGATGTTTTCCACCAACGGCTCTCATATTTCTAGAGAAAACAGAATTGTAGGAAACACTTTATGTCTTTAGCTATATTAAACCTATTTTACAGTGTAATAATGTTATTTTAAAACATGATTATATGAAGCAATAGTGTTTTTATGGTGGATGTGTAGTTCTTTAGAAGTTTTGTCTGTAGGATGAGTGGTGGGTGTAGGGTGTGTCCTAAGGAATTGTGTGTGTAGAGGTAGGTGGATTGGTCTCTTAAGAGTCATGTGTGTTTGGTGATTGGGTGGAATATCACAGGTTTTATGTAATGTTCCAGGGAATGGTGTATCAGAGGTGTTGTATGTTGAGTAGGTGGGCGACCAACCAAGAGTCTTATATGTAGAGTGTGTGGTAAGTCTTTTATGTTAAGTAGGTAGAGTCTGCCAATAGTCTTATGTGTTGGGAGGGTAGTTGGTCTGTAAAGATAGCTGTGTGTTGGCTAAGTGGGTAGGAGAGTCTTACTAATGGATAGGAAGGGTTATGGAGCTTGGTAGGTGCCTTGTACATGTGTGTTGGATAGGTGGAATGATAACTAAAGCCTTATGTAGATTGTCTATTAGGTGGTAAGTCTTGTATGTTAAGTAAATAGTCTGACAAAAGTCTTTTTATGGGAGGGTGATTGGTCTATCAAGAGAAATGTGTGATGGGTAGGTAGGCGGTCAATCAAGTTGTATGTTTGGTAGGTAGGCCTTCCATGAATGTTGGGTGTCAATCTAAGGTTTTTTGTAATGGTTTGTTACGTAGTCTATCTGTGTGTTGAGTAAGTGGGCGGTAAGTCAAGAGTGTTGGATGTTACGTAGATAGGTAAGTAGGTTGTTCATGTGTGTTGGTGGTCTATCAAAGGTATGTAATGGTTAGGTGGATGATCTATCAGAGGTGTTGTGTGTTGAGTAGGTGGGCGGACTGTTATGTCATGATTTTATGGTGTGTGGTATGTATGTTTGTTAGGTAGGTCATCCATGAATGTTACGGAGATGGATAGTCAATCAAGAGTCTTGTTTGATTAGTATGTGGGTGGTTAAACATAAGTCTTGTATGTACGGTGTGTGGTACGTATATTGGATAGGTAGGGGTATGTCAATAGGACTATTTTCATGGTAGTATGATGGTATATTAAGTCATGTCTGCAGAGTGTGTAGTTTGTTTATCATGATTTTTGTATCTTTGGTAGGTGGTCCTTCAAAAGTCTTATGCTTTGGGAAGGTGGAGTGTCAATCGACAGTTGTGTTTGTTAAATTGTTGTGTGATCAAACAAGTGTTTTGTGTGTATTGAGTATGTGAGTGGATAATCAAACGTCTTCTATGTAGAGTGTATGGTAAGTCTTGTATGTTAAGAAGTTAGAGTCTGTCAATAGTCTTATGTGTTGGGAGGGTAGTTGGTCTGTAAAGATAGCTGTGTGTTGGCTAAGTGCGTAGGAGAGTCTTACTAATGGATAGGTAGGGTTATGGAGCTTGGTAGGTGTCTTGTACATGTGCTTATGGATAGGTAGATGGACAATCAAAGGTCAAATGTAATGGAGAGTTAGGTGATATATCAGAGGAACATTGTGTTTACTAGGTGGGAGGTTAGTCAAAAATCTTGTATTTAAAGTTTGTGTGGTTTGATATGTTTTGTGTGTGTGTGTGTGTGTGTGTGTGTGTGTGTGTGTGTGTGTGTGTGTGTGTGTGTGTGTGTGTGTGTGTGTGTGTGTGTGTGTGTGTGTGTGTGTGTGTGTGTGTGTGTGTGTGTGTGTGTGTGTGTGTGTGTGTGTGTGTGTGTGTGTGTGTGTGTGTGTGTGTGTGTGTGTGTGTGTGTGTGTGTGTGTGTGTGTGTGTGTGTGTGTGTGTGTGTGTGTGTGTGTGTGTGTGTGTGTGTGTGTGTGTGTGTGTGTGTGTGTGTGTGTGTGTGTGTGTGTGTGTGTGTGTGTGTGTGTGTGTGTGTGTGTGTGTGTGTGTGTGTGTGTGTGTGTGTGTGTGTGTGTGTGTGTGTGTGTGTGTGTGTGTGTGTGTGTGTGTGTGTGTGTGTGTGTGTGTGTGTGTGTGTGTGTGTGTGTGTGTGTGTGTGTGTGTGTGTGTGTGTGTGTGTGTGTGTGTGTGTGTGTGTGTGTGTGTGTGTGTGTGTGTGTGTGTGTGTGTGTGTGTGTGTGTGTGTGTGTGTGTATGTGTGTGTTGTATTTGAAATATGTGATATTTCAATAATATTATGTGTTGGAGGGGTAGTTGGTCTGTAAAGATAACTGTGTGTTGGGTAGGAGAGTCTTACTACTAAATAGGAAGGGTTATGGAGCTTGGTAGGTGTCTTGTACATGTGCTTATGGATAGGTAGATGGACAATCAAATGCCTTATGTGATGAATGGGAAGGTGATCTAACGAGAGTACAGTGTTGAGTAGGTAGGTGGTGAGTCCAGATCTCGTATTTACGGTTTGTGTGTGGTAAGTTTCTTATGTTAAGTAGGTAGAGTCTGCCAATAGTCTTATGTTTTGTGAATGTAACTGATCTATAAACATGTCTGTGTGTATGGTAAGTGGGTAGGAGGGTCTTACTACTGGATAGGAAGGGTATTAGTGCTTGGTAGGTAGTTTGTATATGTATTTTGGATGGAAATTAAATGAAAACTACTTTATTGTTACTTTATAAGGCGAATTTAGGGCTATAAAGCCCTCTCTGCCACATAATTTCATAGAATAGCTGGGTAGAAAAACAAAGGTTTTATGTAATGGATAGGTAGGTGATCTGTCAAGGGTGCAGTGTGTTCAGTAAGTAGGTTCTCCATGTGTTTGGGTCTTTGGGAGTGGTGTATATACATTTTCTGATCGAGTATATTATAGTCAAAAGAAACCAAACTTTCTTACTGTTAATACCAAAGTTTCTACAATAGACACATTTCAAATAACTATTCGTTTATTTGTTTAATAAATAGATGAAAATAATCAATAGCACCAGGTTTTGTTAAAATCAAGCTTAAAATGTGAACATTACAGAGAATTTATTCCTATTGGCTACTTAAACGTTGTCAACTAATTGGAGTCATGTAGTAGTAAATGCAAAGTCAACTAAATAGCTATATAGGATAAACAATTAATTTACAAGTGTTACATCAGTTTTGTACGTTGTTTTGAGCTCAAACTAAGTTTATATAGGTTTCTATAAGAGTATTTTAAAGAGTTTTTTAATGTTTAGGACAAATATCGTTGTTATGACACTGCATTTTAATGCTTTTAGGGAATTATAACATATTTTGTACACAAATAACTCTATTTATGGATATTTTAACTAAATTTTAAGGGCTTTGGAGACTACTATATTGGTAGTTCTTGCTTGATCTGAGACATTTTCTAACAATCAATTGTTATTTGTAAGTTTAGGTTGGTTAAAATACAATAATTTGGTAGACTAAAGTTAGGGTGTCTCTTGACATGTATAAGTTTTAAAAGTATTATTGGTTAATATACTTCATTTATAGTCAATGGACGTATGTAGAGTTATTCTTGTAAAGGGAACTGAATACTTTAACTTGGTAAAAGTTTACTATTTCAGTGTGACTTAATGAAAACATGTATTGGGTGTAGTGTTGTTAGCCCTCTACTTGGAGGTAATGTGTTGATCGGAATGTAGGTTGTTAACTTTATTTTGTGACCTCAATGTGTATGAATGTAATTTGATATGGTATTAAGCTATAAATGTTATACATATTGTTTAAAATCTTACCTAAACTATAAAAACTTTAGAAAATACGGTATAATTTTGATGTACGATCTCTCATTATTACACATATAATGTAATGTGTTGGCATGTATAAATTATGGAATTTACAACAAAACAAATAGATAAAACTTTGTTAAAATTAAGTTTACTCGTAATAATTTAAATATAAATCACAAATTATTGAAAAAGCTTCTATGTACTACGTATGATAATTGATAATAACAAGAATATCAATTGATTTTACTGAATAAAACGTAGTGTGTAAATAAATTATTATTGCTCTCTTTTTTTAAAAGTGCGGGACTATAATACCAATAATTCTTTCGATTTGTTTAATAATAGATGAGATATGGTCGGATTCTACTATCTCTGAGGAAATGCATATAATGCTGTTTGATATCACTAAATTTGACCTCTAGGGTTAACATGTGGTTGATATGCAGTCCGTCCGGTGCCAATTAAAATAGCAAACAATATTGAGGTCAGCCTGTGTTGTGCGAGAACTGAATGGACTGTCGGTGGCACCGAGCAAAGTAATTTAGGTTGAATAGTTCGGTTAGGCATGAGTGCTCTAGGGTAAGAGCGTTAAGCTAGCGTGTTAGGTTTCGAGGATGTCGAGTGTGTTTAATATGAAGTTAACCAGAAGTAGATGGTAGTTGAAGGTAAGAGCGCATGTTAACAGAGTATTTAATATAAAATAAAAAATTAATTAAAATGGATAGAATAACAGTGTATTACAAATTATAAACAGATTAAATAAAAAGAACTGTCCCTTCATTTTTGAATAAATAATTAATTAAAAACGTGTATTGCGGGTTGCCTAGAGTGTTAAGTAGGGGCTTGAGGATGAACTGTGATTCGATAGATAAGTATAGGTAGGTAACAGTGTAGGAAGCAGTGGATGAGTACCGAAAGCAAAGAGCGTATGTTAACTGTGTATTTGTTAAAATTTGAGAAAAATTAAATTAAATAAGTAGTCTAACAGTACGTGTGAGAAAGATTGCTTGTAAAGTAGGGAGGTAACAATCAGAGCGTGGCATTTGGGTGTGCGCCAGACCAGCAGACGACGTGTACGAAGGTAGCCGACGGTCGTCGGAAGTACACGAAAGCATTTTATATAGTACATATGTAAATGGCCGCCATCTTTTGCATTTTATATAGTATGAGATGGGAAAGGTTAAGAGTGCATTTTGTATAGTATAACAAGGAAATTTGAGGGAGGGAATTTCGGGAGGGAAAGACGCCATATTGGACAAAAAAAGTTCATTTTATATAGTATAACATGGACAAATACGACATATTGGACCAAAAAAGTTCATTTTATATAGTATAACATAGAAAACGTTAGGTTAAGTGTGTATTTTATATAGTATAACAAGGTTAACAGTGCATTTTATATAGTATAACATGGAAAAAGACGTCATATTGGACAAAAAAAGTTCATTTTATATAGTATAACATGGAAAAAGTTAGGTTAAGAGTGTATTTTATATAGTATAACAAGGTTAACAGTGCATTTTATATAGTATAACATGGAAAAAGACGCCATATTGGACAAAAAAGTTCATTTTATATAGTATAAGAGTGTACATTTTATATAGTATAAAGGCCGCCATCTTGGATGAGATTTTTGGAGGGAAAGACGCCATATTGCATCCGGTTGTCATCTTTTTACATTTATATAGTATAAATTCCGCCATCTTGGATGAGGGAATTTTGGGAAGGGAATTTTCCCACGGGGTGTGAGTTGATGCGGGAGGGAAAAGACGCCATATTGGACAAAAAAGTGCATTTTATATAGTATAACAAGGTTAACAGTGAATTTTATATAGTATGATGTGGGAATTTGGAGGTAAATTTGGGAATTTGAGGGAAATTTGAGGTTAGGAAAAGTGAGATTAGGAAATTTGGTGGGAAATAGGCACCGCCATCTTGAAAAATCAAAAAATGGACCAATCAGAGCTCGGGGTGGTCACGTGACCTGAATATACACGAACGTGGTCGCCATCTTGGATCCTCGACCCGAAGATACCCGAAAGTGAGCCCAGAACCTCTAGTTTTTATCTACTAAAGTGATTACATTCAGTCCAAAGCTGTAAAAGTTCCATTATTACGTTAATTGGCAGTTTGGTACGTTCTGAAAGTTAAGTGTCTCGGTTAAGCCTGCTTTCGATTATTCTTAGAGTTTTATCACCTTGGAGGGAACTTCGTAGACACTGCATTTGGATTGTATCATCCTCATTTCATGCCTTGGACGTCTAGACGCCGTCGTCACTGCGGGTCATAAGACTTCATCATTTTTGTAATATTTGATTATTTTATTGTTTCATTCCTAATTGTTGTCTTTTCAGGTTAAAATGTAATTGTAAGTAGTAGGGAAACACCGACTTTGCGCCGTCCCATGAGGAGTTTTCGTCAAATGAAGAGTCGAGGGTGGGGGAAGTAACGTGACCGGATCCAATATGGCGGCCCCGGATCCAAAAAGGCGGCCTTCAGTCCTGCCAACCTGTTGGGAATTTTCCCTCCCAAAATTTCCCTCAAATTCCCGAATTTCCCTCAAATTCCCTTGTTATATAAAATACACTATTAGCCTTGTTATACTATATAAAATGCACTCTTAGCCTAGCTATATTGTATTGCATGCGTATCTGTACACGTGTACCAAATTTGACCGAAATCGAATGGTAAATAACGAAACTAGATCCGGAGTGTTGGGGGTAAAGATAAGTCCAGAGACGACATATACATAATACAAACGGTTTATATTGTATGGCATGCGTATCTGTACACGTGTACCAAATTTGAGCGAAATCGGACAGTAAATAACGAAACTAGATCCAAAGTGGTGGGGGTAAAGATAAGTTCAAAGGTGTTATTCTTGGGAAAATTTTGTTATAGGTAGGTCGGAAATGGCGTATACCGGTGGGCTAAAATGAATTTCGGGGGGTCGAAAAAAATTTTCAAGGCTCTAGGATGCACCGTTTTCGAGATATAAGCAAAAAACCACTTTTTACGATTCGATTTCTGTATCTCTCCTATAAAGTAAGATTCAACACTTTACGCCCTAGTACTCTGTAAAGGGAATGTATTGATTGTTTCGGAGAATACCTTCGGGGGTTTCCGGAGATTGTCGGGAACCATCGGCAATCGTCGAGGTCCCGTGTAAGCAGACCGGTCGGCGATCAGTTGTCGACGAGCCTTCGAGCGGCAAGTACTATTCTCTCCTGACTCTCTGATTCCTGCCTGCGCAGAACTTCTCTGTTGGTGAGTATTTAGAAAATATACGGTCAGTGTTAGAGACAGGCCTTGAGTCCTTGTGATTCGGCCAGTTTTAAACACCGATCAGTCCTTTAGCCAACTTTGCAAGGCTAAAGTTTGCTAAAGGACTCGAGGGGGATTCCGTGAGAGTGGTGGGACGCACTCTCGGCCAACTTTGACTTGGCAGCGGATACTCGGGTGGGGCCAGCGTGTGACGCACTGGCTTTTCCTCATAAGGCAACTGCCGTTAGGAGTCGTCACTAGGTTCCCTTAGCTTGCTTTTATCCTCCCCAATGCCGTGTTAGAACACTGATGTGTCTAACACTGAGCCACTTTCTGGTCTTGTAAATTTTTCCTTATGATAAATAACAATTTCAATATACAGACATGAACTTTGACGCTTTCGTACAGAATCAGTCATACGTCTGAAACATAACCTCACTTTTTGAGACTTTATTCATTGTACTCTCTAGGAACATAACCTAACTTATCTTACCTTCACCAAGATATTGAAAAACATTTTCTACAGACATTTCTAGTATTATACATACCCGAGTAGATAGATATTGAGAGTTTTACCAAAGTTATTACATAACCTCACTTACGACCTAAAATATAGTAGGATCTTTGTTATTTTATGATTAACGTAGTAGCATCTAATAAAATAATATTTTGAGTCATGTAGTAGTAATATATATATTACGATGATTTCAGGTCAAACCTCATTCAGTCTCAGACTTTTCAACGAGACACATCTAGCAGCTCCGCTATTTACAACGCATCTATTGCAACCGTATAGTAAGTATACATAAACTATAAATTCATTTTACTCTCTAGGAACATAACCTAACTTATCTTACCTTAACCAAGATATTGAAAAACATTTTCTACAGGAATGTCTAGTATTGTACATACCCGAGTAGATAGATATTGAGAGTTTTACGATATTGTGTTTCATTCGTTGCAGATCATCATGAACCCCAACCAGATTGCATGCCCTAGATGCAGAAAGCTCGTATCTCGGAAGAACATAGCTCGCCACCTCAAGAGCTGCACCGGGCCTACAACAATCCGGGAGCCTCAACGTCCCTGTACGACTTGTGGAGTCATGATAACTCTCTCCAACCTCAGCCGGCACCTCAAGAAGTGTAGCCCCGCTCACCTTAAGAGGAAAGCAGACGAGCCAGCCCCCTCCACTTCCAAGGTTGCTCGCTTTGAGGTCGACCCCCAACCGTCGACCAGCGCTTCCATCATCGATACCGTCCGCTCAACCATTGTATCGGCATACAATACGGCTAAGGTAGCAGTAGATCATTTGATCGGAGGAAAGCAGCTCCGTATCGAAGAGATCGAGAAGGCGTTCCGGGGGAGGATGAAAACCTACTCCGTCGTCAATCGGCCCGGCATTAAGGATCCAGCTGGATTCCTCCGACAAGCCAGAGAGCTAATCACGGCAAAGATTGCAGAAAACTTGAATGCGGAGTACATCAAGACGCAAGTAGTTTTCATCGCCGAGTATAAGAAGCCAGTAGGTGATAACGATGAGAGGAAGGAGATGAATTTCAAAACAAAAAACGCCATCATCCTTCCCACCACCAACATTGTAAACTATCTAGAAGACGTCGAGGGGAAGCTTCTAAAGGAAATGGACGAGTTCAACGCAAAAGGTTCTGGCTGGACCCTCAGCAAGATCATCTCCCTGGAACTGAGAATCAACAACTACAAGCCTCTTCGTGGATCAACATACAGTGAACTACCAAAGAAGATTGCAGCTAAACACGCCGTGCTCAATATCAATAATAACGACAACAAGTGTTTCCTGTGGTCTGTGCTAGCCGCACTTCACCCTATTCACCGGAAAGACCATCCTCATCGCGTTCAACACTATCTACCCTATGAGCACGACTTTGACCAATTCCTTCAAGGCATCACATTCCCCATCAGCCTCGACCACGTCAAGTTATTTGAGAAGAGGTCTGGGATCTCCATCAATGTCTACGCCTACGATGAAAATTTCGTAGTGTACCCGCTGCTGGTCACGGATAGGGAGCAGCAGAAACACATCGACCTGCTGTATATAAAGGACAAGAACAACGCCCACTACTGCCTAATTCGAGATCTCGCCAGATTAGCTGGCCGGCAAATTACAAACTACCAACACAGAACATGGATATGTCGTAGGTGTCTACAGCACTATGGAAGAGAAGATCTGCTAGCCTCACACATGGGATACTGCAACGACCAAGAAGCTGTTAGGATTGAAATGCCTAAACAGGGCAGCAAAATCAAGTTCGAGAAAGGGAATAGAACGATGAGAGTACCCTTCGCTGGATACGCCAACTTCGAATGCATGCTGACCGCCATTGAGGAGGAGGAGGATGAAAGGATGGACGAGGATGGAGCAGCAAAATCATATACCAAGCAGTATCAGAAGCATGAGGCTGTAAGTTTCTGCTACTATATTGTCTACGCTGATGATCACTACGGAGAACCTGTGAAATACTTTGGATCCGATGCAGCACAAGTTTTTGTCGACAGTCTGTTCAGAGAGTCGAAGAAAATTGCTCACCTATACTCTTCTGCAGCAGCCAAACCGATGGACCTAACTCCAGAAGATCTCACTACCATCGCCAACTCTACAATCTGCCATATTTGCGAGAAGCCTTTTACTGACCCGGAAGACTACAAAGTCAGAGACCACGACCATCTTACTGGAAAATTCAGAGGCATCAATCACAACACCTGCAATCTCAAGTTCCGCAAACCTAATTTTATTCCAATCTTCATCCACAACTTGAGCGGCTATGACACACATCTTTTCATAAAAATGTTCGGACTCAATGACGAAACTATTAGCGTCATCCCCAATAACGAGGAGCGATACATTTCCTACACCGTAGAGATTGAGGGAGGAGTAAAACTACGGTTCCTTGATTCTTGCCGCTTTATGATGTTCAGCCTCGACTCACTGGCGAATAACTTAACGACACCACAATTCCGCGAAACATCAAAATTATACTCTGGAGAGAAACTACAACTACTCATCAAGAAGGGTATCTACCCCTAAGACCATATGGACTCCTTGGAAAAATATCAGCTCACCAACCTACCAGAAAAGAAGGACTTTTACAACAGGCTAAACAAGACGGATATCACAGATGCAGAACACGAACACGCTCAGACAGTATGGAACACATTCAAAATCTCCAACATGGAAGAATACACTCTCCTGTACAACCAGACGGACGTTCTGCTTTTGGCGGACATTATGGAGAACTTTAGAGACGTTTGTATGAACACCTACAAGCTCGACCCAGCATCGTATTTCACCGCTCCCGGACTGGCATGGAGTGCAATGCTTAAAACTACGAGAATTGAACTGGATCTGTTGACCGACAATGAAATGCGGCTGATGATCGCCCGAGGTATTCGAGGAGTAATATACCAGTGTTCCAACCATTATGCAAAGGCAAACAACCCCTATATGGAGGATTATGACATGAACAGGCCTACTACTTACCTCACATATCTCGACGCCAATAACTTATATGGATGGGCTATGAGCCAGCCTATGCCTCATGCAGACTTTCTATGGGCGCACGATCCTGAAAACATCGACATCAGGAGCATACCGGATGACGCTCCTAGAGGCTACATCTTCGAAGTTGATCTAGAGTACCCTCGAGAGCTCCACGACACCCATTCGGACTATCCATTGGCACCAGAGCAGCGCATTCCTCCAGGCTCCAAGAACATAAAACTCCTACTCACTCTCTTCAACAAGGAGAAATATGTTATTCACTATCGAAACCTAAAACAGTACATCTCCTTTGGCATGCGGGTGAAGAAAATCAATAGAGCTGTCAGCTTTATGCAAAGTACTTGGCTAAAGGCTTACATCGATTTAAACACCGACATGAGAATCAGAGCAACAAACGAATTTGAGAAAGACTTCTATAAGCTGATGAACAACTCAGTCTTCGGTAAAACTATGGAAAACATATTTAACAGAGTGGATATCCGCCTCGCCACCAAGGAAACACAAGCTGATAAGTGGATGGCGCAGCCTAATTTCAAGAGCCGTACCATATTCACAGAGCACCTGGCTGCAGTCCATATGAGTAAGACACGTCTGTTCTCAATAAGGCTATATACGTAGGCATGAGCATCCTGGACGTTTCTAAGTTGTTGATGTATGAGTTTCACTACAATGTGATAAAGAAGAAATATGGAGAAAAAGCGCAACTCCAGTATACGGACACAGACTCACTTACATATATGATTGAAACAGTTGACTGGTATAAAGACATGAAGGAGATGATTCATCTATTCGACACCAGCGATTACTCCGACCCCAACCGTTTTGACATTCCAAGAGTTAATAAAAAAGTTTTGGGGGTGATGAAGGATGAGCTTAGTGGACGTATAATGTTTGAGTACGTGGGGCTACGCTCTAAAATGTACGCTAGCCGGTCTGAAAACGGAGAATTTAAGAAGGCAAAAGGAGTCAAAAAATCTGTAGTAAAGAATGAACTAGAGTTTTCTGACCTTAAGGAGTGCCTCGATAAATTCTCCCTCCTCTACAGTACTGTGGATGTTACGTTGGATGACACTTTGGAGAGAAATTAAAAGTATAAATTCTACCAAGTGAATAGAACAATGAATCTAATTAGGAGTCGCCGCCATGAACTGTACAGCATAGAGCAAAATAAAATAGCGCTTTCAGCCTACGATGATAAGCGTTTCATTTTAGAAGGAGGCATAAAGACCCTGCCATGGGGACATTATTCCATCGATGAAGAAGCGATGATTGACCGAGCCGTCTTAGACGCGCTGATGGTGGAGTAAGGAGATGGGTGGGAGCACAAGAGTGCAGGAGGTAGCAAATAGAAGAAGGTCGGCTACCACTTTCCGCAGCGGGGAGGGGCTGCGGAATCCCGTAAAAGCAATGACCAAAATGTATTGACTGTTTCGGAAAATACCTTCGGGGGTTTCCGGAGATTGTCGGGAACCATCGGCAATCGTCGAGGTCCTGTGTAAGCAGACCGGTCGGCGATCAGTTGTCGACGAGCCTTCGAGCGGCAAGTACTATTCTCTCCGGACTCTCTGATTCCTGCCTGCGCAGAACTTCTCTGTTGGTGAGTATTTGGATATCATCATGTACGGAGAATACAACGCTACTGAACAAGCACCCATCCTGGACGGTGACTGCAACCCAGTCGTCAAGCAGGATCCGTGGGAAATCTACAAGGACTTTATGTGGCTAGAACATGGTATTAGTAAAAGATGGCATGCTCAACCACGTAACGAATTCGAATGTCAATGGTACGAAGAGGATATGAAGTTTATGCGTGAAGAAAACCCGATAATTAGCCAGCATTGGGAGTCGATAAATTCTGAACAGAAATATCTCCAGGCATATCTCGACACTGTGGATTGGATGGACCTAAAGATTGTTGTACGTGGAATCCATTGCAACAGGGAATGTCGTAAGAGAAAACTTGCAGATGTAGAAATGGAAAAGCACATAGCGCAAGTAAAGAGACTGCGGGAAAAATTTCATACTTTGGTTTCCTTCGCCTTTTATGAAAAATAGAACCAACTCACGTAAGGGAGCACAGACGTGCAGGAGGTAGCAAATAGAAGAAGGTCGGCTACCACTTTCCGCAGCAGGGAGGGGCTGCGGAATCCCTTAAAAACCAATAAATATTTTGGTTTACATCAATCTTAATCAGTTATGAATTGGACACAATTCAATCCAGTTATGAATGTGAGAGAAATCATCGCCAAAGAGCTACACGCTCCAGCCAGAAGAACATTTCCCACCAGACCTGTGGAAGTCACAGGAATAGGCGATCTGTATCAGGCTGATTTGGTGGAGATGATACCATACTCAAAGTTTAACAAGGGCTACAAGTACATTCTCACAGTAATCAACTGCTTTACCAAATACGCTTACGCAATACCAGTCAAGGACAAGTCTGGGCTGGAAATCGTCAAGGCTATACAACCTGTTTTGGAGAAGAATCGGATGACGCATTTGCAAACCGACATGGGAAAAGAGTTTTACAACGCTGGATTCGCCAAGCTAATGAAGAAACACAACATTAATCATTACTCTGTGTACAGCGAGAAGAAGGGAGCCATAGTGGAGAGATTCAATCGTAGTCTCAAGTCTCTAATGTGGAGAAAATTCACAGAACTGGGCAACTACCAATGGATTAAAATCCTACCCGACCTGTTGGAAGAGTACAACACGAGAAAACATAGAACAATTGGCATGGCACCTTTTGAGGTGAACAAAAAGAACGAAGATTTGGTCAGACGAAACATAAACAAGAATAGACAAAAATATAAGAAGAAGGAAAAGATCGAGTTCAAAGTGGGTGACAAAGTAAGGATAAGCAAGTATAAAAAGGTTTTCGATAAGGGATACCTATCCAACTGGACAAACGAGATTTTTACTGTGGAAGCGGTGCGTCCAACTGTACCGACTACGTCTTACCTAAAGGATTACCGCAACAACATGCTTCAAGGAAGCTTTCACGGAAAAGAACTGCTCAAGACCAGACACGGAGACGTATACCTGGTGGAAAAGGTGTTGAGGAGAAAGGGTAACAAAGTGCTGGTTAAGTGGCTTGGCTTTGATGGTACTCACAATTCGTGGATAAATAAAAGTGAACTTGTGTGAATTACTCAGTTTGAGCTTAGACATTAAGATGAAAACACCCAAATTGCCTATCGTAAACTTTGACGTATACTGTGGAGGAGATATGAAGGAAAAGAACAAACACAGTGATCTGCTGCCAAACCATGTTCGATGTATCATGTGCGGACCTTCAAATTCTGGCAAGACTAATGTAATGTTAAACTTGTTGTTTAATCCAAATGGACTAAAGTTTGAAAATGTCTACGTTTTTTCAAAATCACTCCATCAGCCAAAGTATAAGTTGCTAGAGAAGGTACTACTGACTATACCCGGTATTGGATATTTCCCTTTCACAGACAACGGTGAGGTGATTCATCCAAACGAGGTGATAGAACACTCTGTGATGGTGTTTGATGATGTCGCATGTGAAAAGCAAGACAACATCAGAAACTACTTTACAATGGGACGACACCAGAATGTTGATACTTTTTACCTGTGTCAAACATACAGTAGGATACCCAAACAGCTGATAAGGGACAATGCAAACTTTATTATTGTGTTTAAGCAAGATGACAGAAATTTAAGGCACATATACGATGATCATGTAAATACGGACATGTCTTATGGGAGATTCAAAGAGTTGTGTGCCACCGCATGGAACAGTGGTAAGAACAAATTTGTTGTAGTAGACAAAGAACGTAACATTGACGATGGTAGATACCGCGTCGGACTCGATGAGTTTGTCAAAGTTTTACAACGCCATGCTGAAGGTTAGTTTTAGCCAACCTCTTGTGACAAGAGAGTACAATCTACCGATGAATGAGGATCGCAAATCATTATGGCAACAAATGACGTTAGACAGGCTTCGTTTTAAAAGGCGAATAGATACGCTGGAAGAAACTATTTTTAGGCCCACTTCTTTTGCTGCATATTGCGAAGCAGAAAGACTTGGAAAACAGAAAAAGCAGGAAAACAGGAAAACATGAAAACATGAAAACAGAAAAACAGAAAAATACGAAAACAGAAAAACAGGAAAACATGAAAACAGAAAAACAGAAAAACAGGAAACAGGAAAACAGGAAAACAGGAAAACAGGAAAACAGGAAAACAGGAAAACAGGAAAACAGGAAAACAGGAAAACAGGAAAACAGGAAAACAGGAAAACATGAAAACATGAAAACATGAAAACATGAAAACATGAAAACATGAAAACATGAAAACAGAAAAACATGAAAACATGAAAACATGAAAACATGAAAACAGAAAAACAGAAAACCAGAAAAACAGGAAAACAGGAAAACAGAAAAACAGGAAAACAGAAAATAACCTAAGGGGATTCCGTAAGAATATGGATGGGAGCACAGACGTGCAGGAGGTAGCAAATAGAAGAAGAAGGTCGGCTTTAGCGTCAGAGACGCATTCACTTTCCGCAGCGGGGAGGGGAAATAAGGATGTGATGTTCGAAATTAGTTATTCGACAAGATGACGTTCAAGGATACACATCGTATACGAGAAATAAAGATGCTGCAGTATAGTATAAGGCAAAAGTTGCGTGATATTAAGAGCAGTTCAATTCAAACACAATGTTCGTTGGAAGTACAGTACAAACCGTTGATTGATCCACTAAAACAGTTGACGGAGACGGTTGTTGCTGCCAAAGAGATCAAGCAAGAGCCAAAAGAGGAGAATGAAGGGGAAGTGGAGGAGGAGGAGGAGGTTTTTGAGCCTGAGCAGTCATTTGGAAGACCGTCTTTAGCGTCAGAGTTTGACGCATTTATTCGTGCAAACAACATTGGAGACTTGTTAGGTACCTACCTTCAGTCTATTCAGACAGACGATAGGGAAGAAGCTGATTTCACGTACGGCATTCACTATGATGGCAACGAGTGGAAAATGGGATCGTATCCGGTTAGCTTTTCCGATAACGACATAATTATAAATGGAGTTGAATACAAGGGAACACCTGGACTGTTTGAGTTGATTTTCAAGAAACATCCGCAGAGTGGATCGTTCAACGACAATGATTTAAAAGTGTACAAGCAAATGCTAGAGGCAACTGGTGTTCACAAGCGTGAAGATGGAAAAGGGATAAAATCCAACAGAGGCTACAAGTACACGAATATTATATCAAATATGTTTTCACCAAAATATAAAAAGAAACTACCCTTACTACGTGCTTCTCCAGCGTCTACAAAAAGACCAAGTCAACCACTATCACCATTTATTGGTGAAAAGAGAAAAAAATTGGGAGAGGGTTTGCTAATGGAAGTTGAGAAATCCAAAATTGACTACCGTTACTGGGATGACCCTAATGAATTGGTTGATCGTTTGCGTCTGTTGTTAGCTTCGAAAGAAGCAGGTAACAGTGGTCACAATAATGAGATTATCGCCATTCTAGAGGAGCTCAAGGAGAAGGATATTATAAAAGACTCTGATAACTTTATTTTGTAATCATTATCGTAATGTCTATCGACAAGTTCGGACGTCAGTTAGTTCAAAAAGGTGCTGCTGCTGCTGTGCCCAAAGGAGCACGAGGTGAAGGATTTAAATTGACTCCTGAAGGAAACTATGATATGCAAAATAAAGTTTTAGCAAATGTAGGCGATGCAATAAATGAAAATGATGCCGTCAGTCTAAAAATTATAGGTGAGCATTGTGTATTATTCGAGGAGAAATACATTAATGCTAAAAATAGGTATATAGCGAATGTTGAAAATCCTACTGCAGCAAAAGATGCTGCAAATAAATTGTATGTAGACTCTCTTGTTCCACCTAGATACGGCACCTTTTGGCATTTTGGAAAAAAACGGTTGGTTGAGGTGGCCGACCCATTAAATGATGGAGATGTAGTTACAAAAAAATACCTGACGGCAAATAGTCCAAATAAGAGTAAAAGCGGGTGGGAGTTTAACAATATGCGATTAACGTCAATCAAAGATCCTGTTGAACCTCAAGATGCAGTGACTCAAAACTACCTTTCAGGATCTCTTAACGTGGTACGGGAAAAGTGGATTCCTAAACAGACCGCTAATGAGTGGGATTTCGGAGATAAAAAGCTTTCCTCTGTGGGTGATCCAGTCACCATGCAAGATGCTGTAACTATGAATTACCTTGTACGAGCAATGAGTGCATTACTTTACGATCTATACTATCGCATATTGCCACCTCACGATCAGATCCACAGTTTGTCTAAAGAGGAGTGGATCGACAAACATATTGTACGACCGTATTTCTTAAACGAAGCTACTAGAGTTAGATCACACGAATAAAAACCCTTGAATTTGAATAGACACCGTCATTTGATTATTATAATGCCAAGAGGCAACAAGAAAAACGTCAGTCGTCATTCAACAGTCAAAGGGTGTGGACTACTAGAGACAGTCGGTAGTTTTGCCAGTTAAGCTCTTAACAAAGGGATCGATCTACTACCAGTGGAACTTCATCTACCAGGGGGTTACAGGTACTGTGGTCCAGGTAGCAAATTAAAGGAGAGGTTAGCTCGTGGTGATCAGGGAATTAACAAGTTGGACGAACACGACATTGCATATTCCAAATATAGTGACAATCAACACCGTAGACAGGCGGATAACAGCTGGCCGATAAGGCTTGGAATAGGGTTAAATCATCAGACGCTTCTTTAGCAGAACGAGCTGCAGCTTGGTCCGTGACAACAGCTATGAATGCCAAGAAAAAGCTGGGAGGTACAATGAAGAGACGACGCGTATGCAAAAAGAAAAAGATCGCAAAGCGGCGAGGTAAAGGTTACTATTTAAGACCTTACAGGAAGGGAGAGGGATACTATTTAAAGCCGTACAAGCAGGGAAATGGATCACCTAGAGTCGTACATAAGAAAAAAAAAGTTTGCGTTCAAACACTTACCGGATCGGGCTCTTACAAACTTTGACCTGGACAGATATGCACGTAAATTTAGAATACCACATTTTCGAGGTGTTTTTATGAGAGACGCCTTACCACAGAATATTTGGAAGAAGGAAAATGCCATTGTTAATTTAGATTCAAACAGTGGGAGGGGTACTCACTGGGTGTGTTATAAAAAAGTTGATAACGTGGTGAAATACTTTGATAGTTTTGGAAACCTACAACCACCACCAGACCTTTTAGAGTATTTTCAGGGATGTAACGTTTTGTACAACTACACTTCGCATCAGACTTTCGGCTCCAACATCTGCGGTCATTAATGTTTGGAGTTTTTGATGAATCAACTTTAGTGTGTGTCTGACTTTTAGAGAGTGAGCAGCATTATGTTTTGTGTGAGTGGGAATAGTTCAGTGTTTGGCTGTAATATTTTTCCTGCAATAGATCTCTCTGAGGGCGATTGGGAAATTGGATTGGTAGATTTTACAACATACAACTCTATACCAAACGTTGAGAAGGGAGTCAATAATTTGTTCCATTACGGTGATAAAATTGTCGACATACCGACTGGTTCTTATGAAATTGACGACATTACATAATTTATCGAACACAAAATCAACGATCCGAATTTAAAGATTAGAAGCAACAACAATACGTTTAAAGTGGAAATTTACGGTGAAAAGGTAATTGATTTCTCTCAGGAAGAAAGCATTGGTTCACTGTTGGGCTATTCCAGATCGATTCTTGAACCAAATAAATAGCACGTGTCGGACACACCAGTTGCCATTATTAAAGTGAATTTCATACGAGTCGAATGTAACGTGGTTAGAGGTTCTTATCAAAACGGTACAGAAGGACACGTTATTCACGAGTTTTACCCTGCCGTACCTCCTGGGTTTAAAATTGTTGAAACGCCCCGTAACGTCATTTACTTGCCAGTAAGCGTCAAGAGGTTGGAAAACATAACAGTTAGACTCTCCAATCAAGACAATCGTTTGATAAATCTGAGAGACGAAGTGGTCAACATTAGACTTCACTTGAAACGTAAAGATGGGTCTAATTTTCAATAAATTAGATGGACACAGGACGAAATCAATCAGTCGCCTGTTACGTTTGAAACGGTTAACATCAAAGAACAAGGAGTTTTTACAGTCTCTTGGACTTCAATATGTTGTCCGTAAGTAGTAAAGCGCAATTTGATGAAAGTGTGACAGAGTACGAGTACCGTACTCATGCACCTTTTACATCGACAACTTTTAATCCGGACGATGAGGTGCGAATTTCTATTCAACAGCAGGATGGGTTTACATACCCTTGTGAGAGTTACTTACACGTGACTGGTAAAGTGACAAAATCTGATGGTCAGACACAGTATGATAGTTTACATCTAGTCAACAATGCGATGGCGTTTCTGATAAACGAGATTAGATATGAAATTGGCGGTGTAATTGTCGATCGATCTAAAAATTTCGGTATAACATCCACTATTAAGAATTTAGTAACCCTAACTCCAGACGATGAGAAGCGATTGATGAACGCTAGTTGGGTTGGAAAAGGATCATTGAATACGGTGAAGGAGTTTTCTTTTTGTATTCCTTTGAAATTGTTAATGGGGTTCTTTGAGGACTACAAAAGAATCATTGTCAACCAAAGACAGGAATTGATTTTGCTCTTGTCTTCGAATGTTAAGAACGCCTTGTACAAGGAGGTTGCGGCCACTGATTTTAAGTTGACAATTGATAAGATTTACTGGCTGGTTCCCTACGTAAAAGTGTCTGATGATATGAAGTTGTCATTACTACGGGTGCTGGAACAGGATCGTGTATTGAAAATGCCTTTCAGGTCTTGGGAGCTGCACGAGTTTCCTGAACTTCCCACAAGTACGAGACAATCTTCGACCATCAAGACTTCTTCACAACTGGAAAAGCCACGTTACGTAATATTAGCCTTTCAAACTAGTAGGAAAAATTATATAACAAAGGACGCTAGTATCTTTGACAAGTGTTCACTGTCGGATGTAAAGCTCTTTCTAAACTCTCAGTACTACCCGTATGATAACATACGTGGTGATGACGCTCTGTTGTATGAAATGTACGCAAGGTTTCAATCTTCATACTACGGGTCGAGTTCGCCCAGTCCCATTATGAGTCGTACAGCTTTTGATTCTTGCCCCGTTTTTGTAATCGACTGTTCCAAACAGTCTGAGAACCTTAAATCAGGACCTGTAGACGTCCGCCTTGAATTTGAATCTTCCACCGCTTTTCCAAAAGGTACAACAGCCTACTGTCTGATTATTCACTACGCCCTAGTCGAGTACAGTCCACTTACTGGAACTGTCAACAGAGTTCTCTAGTGTCGTACGCCTTATAAAAGGAATCTCAGCACCCACTCGGTCTCAGTCGCTGCTCCACCACCACCATGACATCATCATCATCATCATCTGCTGTTCCAGACACTGATGTCTCTATAGTAGAGTTTCCACTGGTTGACAAGGAAGATGTACCTACTCTGGTGACGGTACCGGACAAACAGGATCTGACAGCTTTTCTCAGGGTAATGTACAATCTCAACTCGGGTTTTACTAAATTTGTCATTGTCGGTCTTTTTAATGAATATTTCTTTCAAGTGGGCATTTTGTTTCACAAGCAAGGCATGCGTAAATACGTTTTACTAAACAACGCACAGTTCTCAAAGTTGAAAGAAACGGAACCTTCAATTACCTATGCTCTGTGTCATAAGGATCAACAAAAGAGATTCACTGAAGTGGACATTAAATACACTATCCGTAACATTTTCAACAAACCTTATGTAGAGCTTTTCGACAGAGATAATGAAACCGCTATACTTTTTACTAAAGAGGAATGGTTGAATTTTGTTAGCTTATTGCCTTGCATTTCACGGTACATTGAACAGTTGACCTGTGTCGAGCCTTACCTAATTGATCATATTGATCGGGTTATGCGTAGTGATTCAGTCTATGTTCCCCTACCACAGCAAGTAAACGGTTGGGATGCTGACCGTTTGCATGATGAGATTGTTTGGTATAAGAAGACAAAGCCCACAGTAGGTTGATCATAAACATGTCGACACCGGCTGTGGTGGAGTTTCATGGGTTCAAAGACAATCGCAATAGATTTATCGTTAAATAATTTGTCGTTGTGGGTCCTTTTGTAAATGTAAATATAGTTTTCAAGTCTCCTTATCCTGAAAGTAAGTTGAATAGTGCTGCTCGGAAAGCTAACAATTGGTGTGAGCGTAAGTTTCACAAAATACTTTGGGAGGAGGGATGTGTACCTTTTAACTCTAAACTAGTTCGTAGTTTACTCAAATCTTTTGATATAGTATATACCAAAGGGTTGGAGAAAAAGCTATTTATTTCCAAATTTCATGGAAATGTTCATGAACTCGACGAGTCTTGGACAGTTCCCGACATGTCTACGTTTTTACCTTGTTGTTTACCGCAACATGCTAGTGATGGTAAGTGCGCCTTAGTAAGTGCTCAGTTTTACTATAAAAAGTTGGATAAAAATTGTTACTATCGTATCCCTAGCTCTGTGTGAATGTGTGTGCAATAACCGTAACGTCGAGGTGAGGGCGGCCCAAATTCAATAAAAAATCGCCCGACTGTTCTCTAAGGCAGCCGTAAAACGCATAAGTCCTGAGGCGGTCCTGCAACTTGGGGCTGGGCTACACTCCGTAAGACCTTGAGTCGCAGTCCGGGCCCTCGTTTGGTACGTGTATTTGGATGTGTGTAACACTCTATGGCTGGCTTAAACTCTGTAAGTCCAGGGTGTGAGTAAGGAATATTTTAGTAACGAGAAAAATAAAAAAAATGAATAAATAAATAAATAAAAGCCCTTTGTAAGTTTTTGCGTCACATTGAAAGGCTTTTTCAAGTAAAGTGGTGGCTACACATATAGGGGATCCAAAAAAGTATAAAAAATATAAAAAAAAACAAAAAAAAATAATACTGGGAGGTAGCAATTTTGTTATGGAGTGGCTATCACCGTAGCTTGCGATAGTTGGGGCAAGTTACATTAATGTAAGTAGGATTATGCCTACTGGGGACACCCACTATAATAAAAAACGCGCCTTTGCACAGAGTGCAATGACCCTATACCTCTTGGGTGGTGTGGAAACTTGGGTCAAGGTCAAGGTCACATAGAGTATAGATTTACTATAGAGTATAAGAGAAAATAATGCATTTTATATAGTATAACAAGGCTAATAGTGTATTTTATATAGTATAACAAGGGAATTTGAGGGAAATTTCGGAATTTGAGGGAAATTTTGGGAGGGAAAATTCCCAACAGGTTGGCAGGACAGGGGGCCGCCATCTTGGATCCGGGGCCGCCATCTTGGATCCGGTCACGTGACTTCCCCCACCCTCGACTCGTCATTTGACGAAAACTCCTCATGGGACGGCGCAAAGTCGGTGTTTCCCTACTACTATTGTAATAGTAAAATGTAATTTTAATAGTAGCCTCAGTCCTTCCGAGTCATATATATAATTTTTTTTGCATGTTGAATGTTGTTTTAAATTAATAGTGTTTTTCAGGTACCATATATTTATTTTATTTATGATTGTGTGTAATGTAATCTTATTTCAGTCTGATTTGAATATTAATTTAATTGTGTTTTAAAATTTTTTCGTTGATATCGTGACATTGACAGCGCCTAATTGGTTATATTAATTTACCCTGTTAACATTTTTATATTTAGCAGAAGTTCATTTTGTTGTACCCCATTCTAGGATCTAGATTAAAATGTATACAATTATTAAAGTAGATAAGTTTATTAGTTTAAGAACGTAGTTTTATAACATGTTTGTGTAGATGTAATTTAATTTTTAGCACTTGAAAAAGGTTTAAGTTTTACCAAATTGAAACGTCGTGATTGGTAATTTTCACGTAATGATGGCAAATGTCCAACTACCTTTGTCTCCCTCACTACTTTTGACATAAACAACAATAACTAGTGTCTCAACAGCTGTTTATCGAGGTGGCTCTCCGCTAGGTTCGCTAACATTGCTGGGAAGCAAGAAAAACGGCTGAGCTCCGCTACTGCATTTATATTATACTGTGGTAGGCCTATAACTGATGCAGCTTCACTACTAGGCTTGTTAGGATGATGATAAACCATATTGAAGTCGACTTGATGCAGCTTCATTGGTAGGTTTAATTACGATCGTAAACCATAGTGAAGTACACATGATGCAGCTTTACAACTAGGCTTGTTTAGACGATCAAATTTCTTGAAAACACTATGGTAGTCTAAATTTTACTCAGCTAGCTTATATCATATTTTTGGGGGTATTTTTATTAGTATAAAATATGTATACTAACATATTTTGTTGTTGACTTGAAATAAACATGTAAAAATTTGTTTAAAGATCGTGTTTTATCTTTTTAATGAATCTAGACCACTTATTAGAATACAAACGTGTTCTCCTTATGAAAATTACTTGGAATTATTTCACTATTATTTGGGCAAGAAGGAACATAAATAAACCTTTCTGTTTTTTTTTAACCTAAGTTTAATTTAGTCATTGCTATTGTTTCTATAGTAAACAAATATAATGCTGCATTTATATAACTGTACTGGAGAATACGATATTGATGCAGGTTATTAATCATAATCATCTATACTTAATTTCCAAGATTTTAACCGAAATTATAAAAGCAGAATTTCTCTCCTCCAGAATGTTGTTCCAATCCTAAGTTTTCAGTACACTACACTAACTTTATCCAAGTAATATATTTATATATAAGTAATATATGTTATTTTTATGATTTAATAAAAATAACTATTAGATAGATTAATTATGATACTATCTACAATTGTTTGTGGGATCATATACAAGGATCAGTATCACAAATTACAGAAGACTCAGGCCTATGTCCAAATTATTGCATGTAAGACCTCATCTTATGACAAAAGACAACCTAAAGAACTGTTTCTGACACCTCATTATAGTACAACTATTATGCAAAATATGTTCAGGCATATTAACACAAGCATTTTTGTGGTCGAATCATGGGTTACAATTGTCATAAATAATCTGATTTAAATTTTTAGATTATTACGTGATAGTTATTCATGTAAAGATGATGCAAAATGTAATTTAGTTTTTATATATGTAACTAGTTACGTGTTTGTATACGCTTGCCAATGCATGCTTTATTTTTAGAGGCAATAACAAATATTTTGACTTGATTAAAACTTAAACCACCGTTTCCACTAATAGGTTTTTTTGACGACGATAAACCATAGTGAAGTTCACCTGATGCAGCTTCACTACTAAGCTTGTTAACGACGACATATGTAAACCTCCCATCAACTCTGTGTAGATCCACATATACTACTGCTCTACTTTCGTTCAAATTATGTTACGACATATATATAATCGATATATAGGCTCTTTAGAAGGGTATCAGTGGATTCTAAATATGTAATTAATTGAGGATTAAATATCAATCACTTAACTATATCAAACCAATTCATTACACTGGTTGGGTAGAAAAATCTAGCTTTAGTTTATTTAAAGGCTGTTGGAAGAAATAGTATATTATTACAGTATTTAGTATTCTTTAAGTTATGCAAGCAAAATATGTGTTTTTGAAAATTAGTTTAGAAGCAACATGATGTAAAAATAACCTATTAAAATAATTTATGTATGTCTCACTATTTAGTCTAAAGCTTTATTAGAGTATTGAATAACATTTCTAAGTGTTTCTCCACACAGGCTTAGCCTTGAAGGTTTACTTCTTTGTTTTTCTCAGATTTTGCCAATATCTTTTTCTTTATAATTTTGAAGGTCATACTTAGCATGCTTATTAGGCTTGTTGTTCTTAATTTGCTGTGTTATGTATTTTTTTTCTTAGATTGGTTATTGTAGTGGATATGTGTGTAGAATGGTTATTTTTGTTATGTAAACTATGTATGTTTTATGAGAAAACTAAGATTGTATATCTACCGTTCCAACACAAACGCTTGGGATTTTGGGATTTGGGATTTAAATTGTGATATTTAAATAATGAAATAGAAAAAGATGAGTGGTGGTCCTCAAGGGTTTACTTTGTAAACCCCTCCCTCCCCCACCCCCCAACCCACTCGACGTCACTCGCACTCGCCACACGACAAAGCTTAAATGTGCACTTGGCTGCTCTAGTGGCATCTTGATTAACGCATTCCCCGACTGGGGAATCCATCTACAAACAAATACCTCTTGTTCTATGTTGTGTCAAGGTTCCCTCAGATTCCTTGTAGCTTATTGAAACTGCTTCCACCGCTATAATGACTACTTCTTCCAACAGACTTTTACAGATACCTCATGTATATGTAATAGATATTTACTATAATAGGTTTCGTTTTTAAAAGTGGAAACAATATAGGGGAAAATAATAGAAACTGTCAGGATAGTTTACTCTGGTTAGTAAAATAAGCCCGCGTGTGGTGTTCTGTTTACATCATATGAATCTGGAATCCTATGATTTAATCATATCCGTAATAAATGCTAACTAATCAGATAATATTACTGTCTTACATCCACAAACCTCCACAAAAACACCACTGGCCTTACTATAAACCTTCCACAAACATACAACATTGTAAATGCCAACCAAACAGGTGTGAGTCATCCACATTCATATGACATAGGGAGACCTCCAATCAAACCTACACATACGAATGACATTGGTAGGCCCACTATCAAGTCTACAACACACATTTATTGGTGGGGCTGTTGTTAAACATACAGATTCAAACAACATTGTTAGACCCCATATGAAACCTACAGATATAAAAATAAAGCTAAACCCGCTGTCAAGCATCCATATTCATACAATATTTGTAGATCTCCTATCAAGCCCACAATACATATATAAACATTGGTAGTGCTGCTTTCAAACATCCAAATTCCAAAGATATTGTTAAATCGCCTGTGAAACCTACAGATTTACAAAAAAAATTGTAAACCTGCTGTCAACAACCACATTCATACGACTTTGGTAGTCCCCTAACAAATCTATACAACTATTGGTACAAACTACATTGGTATAACCTCTTATCACACATCCACATTCAAACTACTTTGGAAGTTCAGCTGTCAAGTCACTTCCAAACAGCTGACAGCCAAACAATAACTTAGGTACCCTTTTATCAAGCCCATACATGTACAAACGTAGATAGTCCTTGTCTCAAACTTGGAAAACCAATTTCTACACCCTCCCAGCAAGCATACACATACAATTTTGATATGTGTACATATGAGTCATAGGTAGTGCTTGGTAAATTACATGTACATATGACGTCGGCGATCTTGCTTGGTAGATTACACATACGTACGACGCCATTGGTCATGCTTGGTAAATTACACATACATATGACGTCATTGTTCATGGTAAGTATATTACACGTACATAGGTCTACGACGTCATTGGTCATGCTTGGTAAATTACACATATATATGACGTGATTTTTCATGGTAAGTATATTACACGTACATAGGTCTACGACGTCATTGGTCATGCTTGTCAGATATCCTGGCACTAGCCTCTATTTGTACTATTGTACTATTTGTACTATTGTATTGTACACAGGTAATCGTGTGGTGATGTAAGATGCAGACCTCTGCTCAGATATCCTGGCACTAGCCTCTATTTGTACTATTGTACTATTTGTACTATTGTATTGTACACAGGTAATCGTGTGGAGATGTAAGATGCAGACCTCTGCTCAGATATCCTGGCACTAGCCTCTATTTGTACTATTGTACTATTTGTACTATTGTATTGTACACAGGTAATCGTGTGGTGATGTATGATGCAGACCTCTGCTCAGATATCCTGGCACTAGCCTCTATTTGTACTATTGTACTATTTGTACTATTGTATTGTACACAGGTAATCGTGTGGTGAGGTAAGATGCAGACCTCTGCTCAGAGATCCTGGCACTAGCCTCTATTTGTACTATTGTACTATTTGTACTATTGTATTGTACACAGGTAATCGTGTGGTGATGTAAGATGCAGACCTCTGCTCAGATATCCTGGCACTAGCCTCTATTTGTACTATTGTACTATTTGTACTATTGTATTGTACACAGGTAATCGTGTGGTGATGTAAGATGCAGACCTCTGCTCAGATATCCTGGCACTAGCCTCTATTTGTACTATTGTACTATTTGTACTATTGTATTGTACACAGGTAATCGTGTGGAGATGTAAGATGCAGACCTCTGCTCAGATATCCTGGCACTAGCCTCTATTTGTACTATTGTACTATTTGTACTATTGTATTGTACACAGGTAATCGTGTGGTGATGTATGATGCAGACCTCTGCTCAGATATCCTGGCACTAGCCTCTATTTGTACTATTGTACTATTTGTACTATTGTATTGTACACAGGTAATCGTGTGGTGAGGTAAGATGCAGACCTCTGATAAATTAACTGATTACGAATATGACATAAAAGTACAAAGTTATTAAACATTTTTTTGGAGTTGTTAGATATCTAGATCTTTTTAGTTATGACATTTCCAATCAAAGATATTTTCCTTTAAATTTTGATATCACACTTTCATGCACTTAATTCCTATTTCAAATTATTATTACACACTTCTTTGATTTACGAAAAATTTTGGGTCATGCTCAAATGAACTTAATGGATTTTGAAATCGTTTAAAATAACAAAACAGTAGTAACAAAAACTGAATCATTTGTCGTTTACATGATGAAATAGAAACAATGTTTACTATACAATGTTAAAAGATAATTAATAAGGTTTAATGTTAACTTTTTGTATGAATTGTTGTACAGGATGTATGTATTAAACAATCGGGATGGTAATTGCTATATTTTTATAAATTTTGAGAAATATTGTCCCAAAAGTCATTATTCCAAACAGGCATGAAAATACAACAAATCCTATTATTGTATTTTACAATATTTGCCAGTTAAATTTATTTCCTATTCTAAAATCATTTAGAATATACTCTACTATTTAAAAAGTAATTGGAACAATTCTGTATTATGAGTAAGTTCCAAACCAGACTTTAAGTGGTGGCTTTGATAATAAAACATTCAATTTGTATTGTATTTTGTTTGCTGCAAATAGCAAATTTAACAAGGCAATTTACTTCTTTGTTTAGTTTATAAATTATTTTAAACAATAAGTTCTGAATATGTTGAAACTATCATATTTGTTTAACTCCTATTCAATTTTGAATGTTGCCTCAGAAATTTAGTATGATCGATTATTTACGTGCATAATAAAAATGTTAATTCTTAAATCTATAATACACATCGATCTACCAAAGGTTTACTAAAGAAACCCACAACAGCTAAAAAAAAACATCGTTTCTGTAAATAATTAGGTTGTAGTTTTTTACTTGCTAAGTTATAGTTAATAACTAAAAACCCACATACAGTGCTTCATATTATAAATAATAAATAAAAATAATAATGTAAATGTTGTAATTGTTGGCAAAATAAAAAATTATTCCATTCTATTCTTATTCTATCATAGAGTTGCGTTCAAATTATCTGACTGGTGGACAAAACTTCTACTTACGGTTTTATTAATGCTCAACTAATTTATTATCAGTACTTTATTTACTTTTCATCACAGAAAAGATCAGAGCTTAACCTTGATGATTAAATAAGTATATTTTTTCCATAAAGAAGGTGGAAGATTGGAATACGCTACCTTACTTTTATTGCTATTATGCAAGAGCAGAACCTGGAGGAGGTTGCGTTAAATGCGACCTAAAAAGTGGCTTGTTAATTAACACACCTCTTTGTTTCAAACTGCCAAAAGTTGTTCTCTGTCTATATTATCATTACAACTTTTGTAATTTATTGAATGGTTATTGTTTGTGAATTTTGTTGCTAAATTAGGCAATCGTGGAGAGGAGTTTAGTAAAATGTGCATTTACATAGTTTGTGAGGTTAATAGGGAATCGGAAAGGTAGCATGTGAGAAAAAAGCACACAGAACATCTAAGAGCATACAAACCCAGCAGCTAGAGATGTGGGGCATACACTGTTTCTCAACACGTCTAGAAACTTAATAAAGTCCGTAACAAACTGGGACATTAAAATTAAATTTGGTAACTCGAATAAGGTAAAAAATGATTATATGTGAAGGAAGAATAGTGGTCCGGCTAACGGCTATCACTACTGGGGTAGGCAACAGCTTACGTGCGTGGTCGAGGTAGTGGAGAAATCCTGGGTCTGCAGGCACTGGGATAGCAACCCGGAGCTCAACCACCCACCCACTCCCTGTCCCGCCTCTCACCCACGCCTACTTCGCCCCCACTGGCCCTGGGGGTGGTTGCCGCCTCTTGCCCCCTGCCTCCTAGTTAACAGACAACGATAAAATTAACAGATTCTTCCTGTAGAGGGCATTTCTCAGTACAACTTCAAGTATAATCGTCTTTCTTTCCATCACTTTACCACATAACGTAGAGGAAGTTCTTATTACTTTTAGTGGAACTTCTGCTACGTTCTGCAATATAATATCAGTCATCGTACGGAACAATCGAGCTTAACGTTTTGGGTACGCTTCCTTTGTCATATAGAATGGTCGAGGTAGGGTTGCTCATCGTTTAGCCTGCTTCCTTTGTTACTGCCCATACTGGTCATATGGAATCGTCGAGGTAGGGTTGCACATCATTAGCCTTACTTTATTACTACCAATTCTGATCATATGGCAATGTCAGGGTAGGGTAACTCTCCAGTAAAGTCTTGGTGTAAACTTCGCGGTGAACAGGATGTACGGTGAATGGTAGTCTCACAATCAATCGTAGGAAATTCACAATGGTAATAATTAACAATTCTTTAGACTGTGTAGGAATGCACATCAAGAGACGCATAATGTATGGTGAGTGGGAGAGCGTGATAAGAGTTACGTGTAGGAGTTGCACTTTATGTCAGAGATGTGTTAAAAGCTCATGTACCAAACCACCTGATTACCTGAATATTTGTTTATTGAAATATTATTGTATTTAAAAGAGAATCTCCTCTTGGGAGTTTGTTATGGGCCGTCCAGGACATGACTATTAACCGAATTTGAACATTCTCTCCTGCGCCTTATACCAAACTAAGCTCATGTCTTTGTTGAGAGTGATTTTAACTAAGACCCATTATTATTATTCTCATTATTCTCACAACTAAGCCCAATTACGAATATAGACTTTTGACTAAAATGTTTGAATCTTGAAGCATGACTATTCTTACTTTGAACGCCACATACAACACTGCTGATTCCCACACTCTGCTCGACCTTTTGGTCGATTATGTTCCTCTGAAGTCATTCACCATGGGCAACTTCCAATTCCTGGTATTTCATACCATGGTTCATTTTTCTGTGCCCAAATAATTCAGACCAATGGCAAACTTTATTGTATATAAATATTTTAGAAACGTTGATGAATTTATATATTTACAGATCTGGCACATGTATCAATAGGCAAATCTTTACCGTAATACCCACGGTCGATAAAATGTTGTCCCAATTGAACGAGTGGGTTTAGATCTCTACGATAAAACACACTCCGTTAAAAACAAAGAGAATATTTAATAAATATTCTGGACGCTGGCTTACAAATTAAATCAAATCCCAAGTTGGTAAACGGAATGCTATATACCGAAGAGGTGAGAGAACAAGAAATACAGAACTTATGTCTCTCCAGCGTCGACTTACACGTGATCAAATCAGTAAAAAACTTCACAATGCTAAACTACCATACATTCATTATTTATTTCAAGATGGAGGAATTTCATCAGCCGCCATGTGGAGAAATGTAAAAGGTCTATTTTGTGGGGAACAAAAAAAACCACGTTTCCAGTTAATATTCATTTAAATGATCTAAATGATTTTTAATTTATTATTCTGTACCGAATGACCAATCATATATAGAGAATCTCTCTATCCAACCCAATCCACTGTTGCCTTTTGAAGGATTGAAATCAAACCAAATTTTAATCTGGCGAATAAAAATAAATTGCATTACAAAATTCAAAAGCTTCTTAAAAATAAAATTTACTATGAAAATATAAGCTTAAAAGGT
>JAQJVL010000448.1:559835-722073 GCA_035578905.1 Stictocephala bisonia
TCATATTTGTTTAACTCCTATTCAATTTTGAATGTTGCCTCAGAAATTTAGTATGATCGATTATTTACGTGCATAATAAAAATGTTAATTCTTAAATCTATAATACACATCGATCTACCAAAGGTTTACTAAAGAAACCCACAACAGCTAAAAAAAAACATCGTTTCTGTAAATAATTAGGTTGTAGTTTTTTACTTGCTAAGTTATAGTTAATAACTAAAAACCCACATACAGTGCTTCATATTATAAATAATAAATAAAAATAATAATGTAAATGTTGTAATTGTTGGCAAAATAAAAAATTATTCCATTCTATTCTTATTCTATCATAGAGTTGCGTTCAAATTATCTGACTGGTGGACAAAACTTCTACTTACGGTTTTATTAATGCTCAACTAATTTATTATCAGTACTTTATTTACTTTTCATCACAGAAAAGATCAGAGCTTAACCTTGATGATTAAATAAGTATATTTTTTCCATAAAGAAGGTGGAAGATTGGAATACGCTACCTTACTTTTATTGCTATTATGCAAGAGCAGAACCTGGAGGAGGTTGCGTTAAATGCGACCTAAAAAGTGGCTTGTTAATTAACACACCTCTTTGTTTCAAACTGCCAAAAGTTGTTCTCTGTCTATATTATCATTACAACTTTTGTAATTTATTGAATGGTTATTGTTTGTGAATTTTGTTGCTAAATTAGGCAATCGTGGAGAGGAGTTTAGTAAAATGTGCATTTACATAGTTTGTGAGGTTAATAGGGAATCGGAAAGGTAGCATGTGAGAAAAAAGCACACAGAACATCTAAGAGCATACAAACCCAGCAGCTAGAGATGTGGGGCATACACTGTTTCTCAACACGTCTAGAAACTTAATAAAGTCCGTAACAAACTGGGACATTAAAATTAAATTTGGTAACTCGAATAAGGTAAAAAATGATTATATGTGAAGGAAGAATAGTGGTCCGGCTAACGGCTATCACTACTGGGGTAGGCAACAGCTTACGTGCGTGGTCGAGGTAGTGGAGAAATCCTGGGTCTGCAGGCACTGGGATAGCAACCCGGAGCTCAACCACCCACCCACTCCCTGTCCCGCCTCTCACCCACGCCTACTTCGCCCCCACTGGCCCTGGGGGTGGTTGCCGCCTCTTGCCCCCTGCCTCCTAGTTAACAGACAACGATAAAATTAACAGATTCTTCCTGTAGAGGGCATTTCTCAGTACAACTTCAAGTATAATCGTCTTTCTTTCCATCACTTTACCACATAACGTAGTTCTTATTACTTTTAGTGGAACTTCTGCTACGTTCTGCAATATAATATCAGTCATCGTACGGAACAATCGAGCTTAACGTTTTGGGTACGCTTCCTTTGTCATATAGAATGGTCGAGGTAGGGTTGCTCATCGTTTAGCCTGCTTCCTTTGTTACTGCCCATACTGGTCATATGGAATCGTCGAGGTAGGGTTGCACATCATTAGCCTTACTTTATTACTACCAATTCTGATCATATGGCAATGTCAGGGTAGGGTAACTCTCCAGTAAAGTCTTGGTGTAAACTTCGCGGTGAACAGGATGTACGGTGAATGGTAGTCTCACAATCAATCGTAGGAAATTCACAATGGTAATAATTAACAATTCTTTAGACTGTGTAGGAATGCACATCAAGAGACGCATAATGTATGGTGAGTGGGAGAGCGTGATAAGAGTTACGTGTAGGAGTTGCACTTTATGTCAGAGATGTGTTAAAAGCTCATGTACCAAACCACCTGATTACCTGAATATTTGTTTATTGAAATATTATTGTATTTAAAAGAGAATCTCCTCTTGGGAGTTTGTTATGGGCCGTCCAGGACATGACTATTAACCGAATTTGAACATTCTCTCCTGCGCCTTATACCAAACTAAGCTCATGTCTTTGTTGAGAGTGATTTTAACTAAGACCCATTATTATTATTCTCATTATTCTCACAACTAAGCCCAATTACGAATATAGACTTTTGACTAAAATGTTTGAATCTTGAAGCATGACTATTCTTACTTTGAACGCCACATACAACACTGCTGATTCCCACACTCTGCTCGACCTTTTGGTCGATTATGTTCCTCTGAAGTCATTCACCATGGGCAACTTCCAATTCCTGGTATTTCATACCATGGTTCATTTTTCTGTGCCCAAATAATTCAGACCAATGGCAAACTTTATTGTATATAAATATTTTAGAAACGTTGATGAATTTATATATTTACAGATCTGGCACATGTATCAATAGGCAAATCTTTACCGTAATACCCACGGTCGATAAAATGTTGTCCCAATTGAACGAGTGGGTTTAGATCTCTACGATAAAACACACTCCGTTAAAAACAAAGAGAATATTTAATAAATATTCTGGACGCTGGCTTACAAATTAAATCAAATCCCAAGTTGGTAAACGGAATGCTATATACCGAAGAGGTGAGAGAACAAGAAATACAGAACTTATGTCTCTCCAGCGTCGACTTACACGTGATCAAATCAGTAAAAAACTTCACAATGCTAAACTACCATACATTCATTATTTATTTCAAGATGGAGGAATTTCATCAGCCGCCATGTGGAGAAATGTAAAAGGTCTATTTTGTGGGGAACAAAAAAAACCACGTTTCCAGTTAATATTCATTTAAATGATCTAAATGATTTTTAATTTATTATTCTGTACCGAATGACCAATCATATATAGAGAATCTCTCTATCCAACCCAATCCACTGTTGCCTTTTGAAGGATTGAAATCAAACCAAATTTTAATCTGGCGAATAAAAATAAATTGCATTACAAAATTCAAAAGCTTCTTAAAAATAAAATTTACTATGAAAATATAGCTTAAGTAGGTTATGTAATGCCCTTATCAAATAAAAAACAAGTAACATAATAGCATTCCTTTAGAACTAAAAGAGCCTTAAATTTTTTTCTAACTAAGTTAAACTAGATTGAATCTTTATTTTTTTAAGGCGAGGTTATGACTGGACAGTTCTCTCTACCAGCTAACCTTAACAAAATTAACCAAATAAATAATACAAAACATTACTAATTAATTTGTGTGCGTACGCCGGATAAATTTCATCATCATCTGTGGACAACTAAGCTCACAGCCAGAGGATACCAAGGAAACCATTTTACAAGTATATTTTATTTATAGAACAAGTAATTCTATAAGTTTTAGTACTAGTTAGAAGTCTGTACTGATTATATAGAATTTTTAGCAAATTTTTGAAAATTATGTTACCACAGTAACAAATGTTTGTATATATTGTACTACACAGGGTTTTGTAAGTATAATTACTTTTATACTACAAATAACATATAAAACCTTTATATATCCTGAAACTAGATGAAATTTGTAATATTTAGGCTATCTTGGAATTTTGAATTTAGCTATAATATATTATTTTCAAGGTGACCCCCCCCCCCTTTATGTTTACAAAAGTCATTGTCCGAGATATCATGAGTCATAAAAAAATTTTTTTAACCCCAAAGATGTAATATTTTATTATTATTAGATAGCCTGCTTTATTAGGAGTGCAATAATACCACATAAAACATAAACTAATTGTAACATATCAGTAATAAATAACAAAAAACAACACTCAAAATATCAAACATAAAAAATAACTACACAATCATAAATAACAAATGAATATTCATACAAAATAATACAAATCTTGAAAAACCCAATCATCCATCACTCATACATACTACCAGCAAACTATGACCACCAAACGCACCCGCCCATTTCGTCTACAGGTCCCGCAAAAATAGGCCCTTTAGCTCCGCCCTGAAGCGAGGGCCCTCGCCTATACTTTTGATATTGTCAGGAAGCATATTCCATAATCAGCACCCGGTTATAGTAAAATATCAATTGTCAGGGCAGTGTGATGTATTGGGACTGATAGTAAAAAGGCTCCTGACGAGTGTTTCTAATGCTTATTTCAGAAATGAACTTGAAACGCTCGGACAGGTAGCTTGGAGTTCTATCATTTAAAACTTTATGAAGAAGAGTAAGTGTGTGATAATCTCGAAGTTGTTTCAACTTCAAAACAGATAATTGGCGAAAAATGGTGTAACATGATCCTCATGATGAAGGTTAAAAATAAATTTAATGCAGTAATTTTGTGCCAATTGAAGTTTGTCCGAGAGCTGAACAGTCATATCATTGATAATGGTGTCACAATAGTTAAAGTGTGGTAGAATCACTAATAGTTAAAGTCTTAACCAACATCTCTTTTACATTGAATGGAAAACAGGAAGCATACTGCTTCAAACCGTAGATATCACCAAACACTCTGCAACATGTCACAGTAACTTGGTCAGCCAGTTACTGTGAAGAATGCCTCTAAAATAATGTCTCTAAAATATGTAGACTAGGAGAGGTCAACAACGCGTTTGAGCGAAAATGACCTCTACATGACTTAGAGAGGCCCAGAACAATTATCACAGCCTTCTTTTGGAAACGGAATACATACCAGTTGTTCCTGGCCCGAAATTGGAATACCGTATATGAGATGGGGGTAAATACAACCATAATAAGTGGTAAATAGTATAGTTGTATTCTTAAAGTATGAGAGCTTACGTAAAACAAAGATGCCAATGCTAATTTTTGAACACACCTTATCCATGTGTCGGTGATATTTCAAATTGGAATCTGTAGTCAACCCCAATAAATCAGTATATTCAGATACATTTAGATCTTCTTATGCCAAAGTCAATGAAATTGGTTTTGTCTGTGTAGACAGTAAGGGAGTTAATATTTAGCCATTGGAGTAAGGAATTTCCATGAATGTACGTATCAATTTCAAAATCAGCTCGGTTATTACCAGAAGGATTGAGTGAAGTTTCGTCCGCAAATAGACAAATATTACGATTGGTTATGCTACAAAAAGATGTCATTTATAAAAATCACGAACAAGACAGGACCAAGGACAGAATCTTGGGACACCACTGTCTTCACAGCAGCTTCAGGCGAAATCTGATGATGGAAGCAGCCGAACACATCAAGAAATGATACCTCAACAACCTGTCTGCGACCAGTCAAAACGAAGAACACCACTCTAGGGAATTGCCTCTTACACCAAATCGTTGTATTCAAAAGAATGTCGTGATTGACAACTTCAAACGTTTTACTGAGGTCTAAAGAGGTCTCAAATTCATGACCGATGCATAGATTACATTGGAAAACAAATCAAACATTGCATCCAGTATTGATGAATCCTTCCTGAAGCCAAATTGCTTTGCAGAGAGGACATTGTTTGAAGCCAAAAACTTCAACAGCTTACTGAGAAATAACTTCTTAAGCACCTTAGAGAATGTAGATACAATATAAATGGGCCAATAGTTGTTAATATCTTAGAGATCTCCCTCTTAAGAAGAGGTTTAACTACTGCTAGCTTAAAAGCAGAGGGGAATTTTCCATCTTCGAATAACGATTTGCAAGAGGAAGTGCTAACAGTTCTGCAAATTATTTCAAGAGACAGGATGATATTTCATCATTTCCTGCAGAATAGTTTGATATTAGTGATTTAATTATTGAAACAACTTCAAAAAATCTCAGATTCTTTTTAAAACATTTCCTTGAAATTGACACTCTCGGGCATTTTCGTTAAAGTAGCGAGTAGTGCCACTGGAATGGGTGGCATTTCTATTAAGATAATTAAACAAATACTTTTTGGCGTTCTTCCTATCAGTACAGCTATACTCAATAAGTCATTGGCCACAAACGCTTTTCGTAATATATGGAAGTATGCCCTGGTTCTCCCAATAAACAAAGTACCTGTACCATCAGAAGCCAAACATTACATGCCTATGTAACAATGTTTAGTTACATTGATTTTAGAAAAATTAAAATATTAGAAAAAGTACTTGCAGCATAAAATTAATTCAAACTCTATAACATTTTTGCAAACTCTATAATTTGCAGTTTTTCATAAAATTGAGAATCTCAGCCCCTTAAATGAAAAAAGATATTTTTCCCATTAGAAATAAAATAACCAATATATGTTACAATAAGTTATTTTCATGTCGAGTCTGATCGACATGTTTTCTGCAATTTACAGGTGTTGGTGACGTTGTTTGCTTCCTCCCCAAAGCTCCCTGATTGGTTCTCATCCCTTTTGTTCGAGGCAATTTGCTTGTAGTGGGGGAGTTACGTAAATACTCCGAGTAACTGTATTTTCGGGCTGTTTCGCCGCCGTATTTTGCTGTATTAGGTTCGCCGCTTTTTTGAACCGTTCATCCGCAACGTGTTGTTTGATTGTGTGCGACGTTAATGTGTCGGGCGGCGCCTTTGGTTTAAATCGACTATTCTCTGGAAGCAACATTCCTGAGGCCTGAGGTCATTTTAAGAAACATTCATTCATACACATATAAAGTCTTTAAAGAATTAATAGAACAGAATTTAATCTGAATAGTAAGAAATTAAATTATTATTTGACACATTGAAACGTTTTATTTTATTTTATTCCATTATTTGAGAAACATTTTTTAAGTTTGATTTTTAATTTTAAATAAAATATTTTGAGAAGAGATTTATATTTTTAGTTTTTTGAAGAGTTTCATTCTATTTTCAATAACATTTTACTAAAGAAGATTCTTAATAAAAAAGACAATTAATAAAAAAATCTTATTATTTCCTGTGTTTGAGAAATTTAAGATAAACAACAATGTGTTACTTTTTTTAAAAAAGAATATGTTACACCTAATAGCAACGTACCCACTATTTCCAAATGCCTTGAAAATCGTGCTTTTTTAAACAAACACATCATATGATTCATCCCACCTACAGGTATTGACGAATCGTAAATAAGAAACTTATTTCGTCCATAAAAATTGTTCCATGCTATGGCCCAGCGATTGAATTTTTTACGTAATGCCTCCTTATTTCTGGAGGAGCTATACTGCACAGCACCAGGAGCCAAGTCAGTGAAGTTACCATGAGAGTACCACTAATAGCTGTCATGGCTCTATTAAGTTGGACATCAATCACTTTTGTATGTGTGCTATTTAGCCATACGGGAGCACTATATTCAGCAGCTGAATAAACCAATGACAACGCAGTAGTAAGCAGGACGTGTGTGTTGTTGGCTCCCCAAGTTGTTCCAGCAATATGATGTAGTACCTTTACCCTGGTTTTAATTTTAGCTGCTGTTTTTTGAAGATGGCTTTTAAACGTCAGCAATCAATCTAACGTTTCTCCCAGGTACTGTGGGTTTTGATTGAGTTTTACACCTTTAAGAAAGACGTTCAATTTTTGATTAACCAGTCTATTACTTAGGAGGAAGCAGCCTTCTTCGATTTTTGATGGTTTAGGATGAAGCTTCCAGGTTCTTAAATATTCTTCGATGGTTGGGAGATTGTTTGTGACTGTTTCTTCAGAAGCTGTGAAGTCCTTGTGTTGTTAAGCTAAAGAAATATCGTCTGCATACATAATTTTTTTGACTTGGTGATTGGGATGTCAACACGTTAATTAAAATTGGAGCCAGTGCAGACCCCTGTGGCAGACCACTCCTCAGCTGTCCAAAACAGCTTTCTTCACGACCTATATAAACTTTGATTAGCCTGGCACTAAGCATTGACTCTATAAGTCACAAAAGAAAGAGACAGGGAAGGAGGTTGTAGAACTTTAATAACAAACCTTTGCTCCATACTGTGTCATAAGCCGCTGTGAGATCAACAAAAGTAGCAGGTTTTTTGGCTTGTTTTCAAACCTCGATAAATTATGTCAGAGCCAAGATCTGGTCGCAACAACTTCGGCCTGGGCGAAAACCATCCGGCTCAAATAGAACATTAGGATCAAGCATGGGTGATATTCTATTGTATAACAGTCTTTTCAGCAACTTATAACAAACACTTAGAAGAGATATATGGCGGTAACTTTCCACTCGTTCAGGGTTTTTGCCAGGCTTCAGAACAGCTACTACTTTTTAACGCTTAAATTCTGTTGGCAAATTGCCTGTAGCTAGTATCTTGTTGTAGACAGTTTGAAGCCATTGTTGTTAGTCACTTTGGTACCAGCATGCGTAAGAAATTCCGGAAAGATACTGTTAATACCGGCGCTTTTCCTGCTGGCATAGCGGAAATCGCCCTATCTATCTATTCCTCCGCGAAATTTCTGGCAACTTCTTGGGGTGCCAGTTGGCTCTTTATAATTTCATTTCAAAATTCAAAATTATTTATTTATCATGGACATTAACATGTATCAAGAATACTCAGTATATTAAATTAACTAAGTAGTAACATGATAAACATAAGTCAGTAATTAAAAACTTACAGATAAAAATAACAATATTGTACATACTTTTTACTGGTATGGTTAGCTGGGGCACAAAAATTCAGAGAGTGAATAAAACAGTTTTCCACATGAAAATTCTTTAGGTTATTATTAAAAGATGATACTGAAAGGCTGGTTTTTAAACGATCTGACAATATATTATAAACTGTGGGTTCTTCTGTTGATTTACGGAACATGTTATTACTATGATGGGGTACAAGTTGTTTTTATTTCTGGTAGAATATGTATGATTCTGGGTAGGAAAACTTTGAATATTTAAAAGTGTAAACTGATACGGAGTAGATAAAAATAGAAGGAAGGGTTAGGAATACGTTCTCGCAGAAATACTTGCCTACAGGTTTTCAGATTCCCCAGACAAACACCAAACGTATAGCCCTCTTTTGCAACTTGAAAACACTTTGTAAGAAAGCAGATGAAGTGGTTCCCCATGACATTATGCCGTACGACATCACAAAAACAAAGTATCCACTTTTTAGTGCTATTTTTAGTGTACTACTCCTCAGGAAATTGGAAGGACATGTCAAGGAAAACACTACGGAGTTGAGCTTAGAGCAAAGGGCCTCAACATGCTGGAGCCAAGAAAAACCAGCATCTAAATGAACACCCAAGAAACATACTGAATCAACCTCAGTGAAGTCGACCTCGTCCAAAGTAACAACGCTCTTAAAAAACGTCTGAGATCGAAAGTGAACAATGAAAGTTTTGTCAGCATTGAGGAATAAATCGTTATTAGTGAACCAAGAATTTATTTTGTTTATTGCAGATTGTAATTGAAGATTTAATGCTATTGAAGTGTCTAACAGACCGATGACTGTAGAATCATCAGTATATTGAGTAACGTGAGCTTCAGGGACACAAAAACTGAGATCGTTCACAAATAACGTAAAGAAAAGACATTTAAATTGTAAAGCACATGTTTGTCAGAAGGATTGCGGGCTGACTTCGATAAGCTGACTGTCCGTTTAGCTACATTAGCAGCCTTCGGGTGGAGCACTTCTATTTGATTTGGAGATTAACCAGTAGCAGTAAAGAGTTTCCTTAAAATTGACCACGATTTTCTACTGCTGTGGGTACAGTTTATATCTTCGACAGTTTTAACCCATTTTCCTCTTCTGGTACTGTCTAGAGAGTGCAGCAGCAGATTAGCTGTGTTGGAGTTTTCGGTGGCGATGCGCTTCCAAAAGTGAGGTACAATCATTTATGCTCTTGCATTATAATCAATAAAACATATATTTATCATCAAGCAAGTACAACAAAGTTGGTACCAATCAACGCAGAATGTTGCTTTCTATACATTTAAGATTTTTTCATAATTCTTTTATGCAATTTTATAAACGTAGGATATAAAATGAAAACATGCAACAAGAAACTTCCACTCAATTCCCACCTGGCACTGAGGTCGGGAGTGGGAAAAATTGCTGATGTTTGTCACATGACTGAAGAATAACCAGGCGGCAGAATAAGGCGTAGTAAATGTCAGTCTGCACAGAATGAAATACTCTATACAACAAAACAAATTACAATGTTTTAGCCTCATTGGGTATTTTACAACAAATGTTGTTTAACCTTTTTGCGTGTTTCCCAAAAGTGAGTCAAGGCATAGTTATTTTATGCTCTTGATAACTGTTGATGTTCAAATTTTAATTTGGCTGTAATCTAACAATTGAATCAGTTATTTCAGAAAGGGTACATGTTACATTTTTATACTTGAGATATAAACAAAAAAAATTCTAAAAATAGCAATTTTAGATGGATTTGGCTGTATATTTTTTTATAATAATTAAAATGGTTCTAGATAGGAACATACGAAGTTAAAATGTTTACTTATCTGGTATGTTTAAAAATAAATCTTAAAGTATTTTTACATATGCCGAAAATGAAGTTTTCATTGTGTTTAAACATAATAAATGGGCAATAAATAAATGTTTATGAGTAACATATATTGAAAACATATTAAATCATATGACATCAACATGTTGAAAGGATCTTCCTTTGATTTTTGTCAACTTAAAAAAAAAAAAAAAAAAAAAAAAAAAAAACAACAACAACAAACAAAAAACAAAGTTTTCTGTACAAAGTATTGCTTGTTTCTTTGATGAGCAGATAAAATACATGTTACTAAGGAGAACTATACTAATAAAATATAAAAAACCAAAATTAAAACAATATATAAATTACAATATTTAAAAAAATATTGGAAATAAGAAACTTTATTATATAAGGTAAAATTATCTTGTTAGTCTACATCTTCATTGTCGCTATCAGACAAGACAAAGATGTCACCATCAGAGCTCTTATGGGTAATTATCACATTGTCCATGTCATTCTTTACATAAGTTGCAATACCATACACCCTATGCCCAATGGAATCAACAAATTTGTATCCAGGAATACAAATCTGTTTCCTCTTGCAGAATTAGAGAAATTAGGAATCCTCTTGCACTATTGTTATCTTCGGTATTGGTCTCTGAGAGTGCAAGGATACTTTGTTTAAAGAAGTACCCTACTGATGCACTCACTCTTCGCCTTGCTTAATTCCTCAGCGTTAAAATGGACTACATTTAAAACAGAACCTATTATTTTAAAATTAGTTTAGTCCTCAAAAGATCCTTTTTTAATTTTGTGTGGTAGCTGGGAGATCACATTTTTGTGACGGTCCAGCTACCAGGTTTGTTGCTCATTTAGAACTACCCGGGGATACGTACAGCTTTAAAAATTTGCTATGGACGTGAACATCATCCCCCTAGAATATTAAACACATTCTAGTCAATGGCAACCCTCTGCCTTTCTGTGCCTCAGTTTTTCTAAGGTACACACCCAAACGTTTAGGTTTTATTTTTAACCAGAATTTGACTTGGGAAGATTAAGTGCTAAATGTTTCTAAACAAGATTCTGGTTCTATTCAGTCTCTTTAAAAACTTCAATACTTTCTTCCAGTAAAAATGAAACTTCATCTTGTGAAAGCACTTGTATTTTCACATTTTATCTATTCCAATTCTTTGTAGCTTTGGCTGATAAACTTAAGGTTTGTCAAAATTATTGTATTAGATTTGTTTTTATTTTAAAATACGATGATCACATCTCTCAATATTATATTCAAACTTCCATTCTTAAGTGGACCGATTTTAGAATTCTAAAAATATTCAATATTTTGTTTGTAGTACTTAACGATGGGAATTCTAAATACCTCTCTCATAACTTTCAGTTCAGCTCACAAATTGGTTCAAAAGAAAGACGCTAAGCCTCTTCATAGGCTCATTCCTCTTCATAGAACAAATTTTTGGACTCTGCCTGTAGAGAATGGAATAAACGTTCTCCAGATTCAAATAGTTACAACAATTGAGCTCTGTTTACAGCATCATTTGAAGCCTTTCTTTTTGAGCGGATGAGTCTGTGATGTTGGCTGGAGATGAGGGATTAGGGCTAAACGAGATTTAAAATTTGTTAGCAGTTTACTTAGTTTGAATGATATTCCTATTTTATATATTATAATCAGTTTTTATTTTTCTTTATTTTAGTTTTTTATTTCTAACCTTCTGTAAATTAGGATTTGTTAAATTTATTATCATCAAGGGTAGGAGAGAGCTTATAAGTTTTAAGTTAACCTTTATTATAGGAACGTTTTTCTCAACAAAGCCAATATTATTATTATTACTATCAAGAGACGTATGTGCATGTTGTTAGTAGGAGAACATAAAGAGATTGATAATATTCTCTAAGATCTATGTGTTCGTAGTGTGGTTGGGCTTAGTATGAGATATGTTATAATGCTGTCTAACTGGATGTAGCAAGGAACTTTTGTAATTTCTTTACTTTCATCACATTTTACAGTTTTCATAAGAGTAAACTTTATTGTTTTTAAATCGTTCATATTTTTTATATTGTTAGAATTTTACATTATCAAACAAAATCCTTAAAATATTTAGAGTGCATTTCTATTGTAATTTCTCTGTTAAACCTAAATGTATTTGGTATATTTAGATCCCCAACTTCCTTAATATGTTAAATTAGTTTATAGATTATTATCTGCGACCTATATCAAATATTTTTTTTACAATCGGACTTTGTAATGACCATAAGTTTTTTATTGTACACTTTCATAGGTTTTTAAAGCATACTAATTTATCCAGTTTTACTAAATCAATTAGTTTTATGGTCCAGTTTCATAATGTATGCAAGCAGATTGCAAAAGTATATCTGGGAACAGCAACCTTGTGGAATCGTTGGTTAGGCAGCATTGGAAATCAATGGTCGCGCGCACTGGGCCAGGACGGAACACACAAAGCTCATCACGACCACCAAGTTCATCCCAAAATCAAGCTAAATACAGTCTCACTAAATCTACTCGATATAACTGCTTAAGCAATTACACTTTCTACCTATCATCACAAATCTACCTTAATAATTACCCTATTCTAAGCTACTTTCCTCGACATGTCCACTAATCTCAACACAACTTCTAGCTTAATATTTACCATTTGTTTAGCTAGATAACTGCTTCAGCAAGGGTACTTTACTGGACATGTTCACCTATTTCAATACAAATTTTAGCTGAATATTTCCCCTATTCTACGCTAAATAACTGTTTCATAGCTTAATAAATATCACCTTTAATAGTTGAATAAATACTTCAGCTACAACAATTACCTCAACATGTCCACTTATCTCAACACTAATTCTAGCTTAATTATTCCCCCTTTCTTAGCTAAATAACTGCTTCAGTAAGGATACTTTCCTCGATATTTACACCTATCTCAATACAAATTCTAGCTTAATAATTCCCATAATTTCAGCTGAATTACTGCTTCAGCAAAGACACTTTCCTCGACATGTCCTCTTGTCTGAACACAACTTCTAGATTAATATTTAACACTTTCTTATCTTTCTGGATAACTGCTTTAACCAGGACGTTTCCTCGACATGTCCACCTATCTTCACTCAAATTCTACCTTAATATTAACCACTTTCTTAGCTATATAACTGATTTAGGTAGGACACTTTCCTCGATATGTCAACTTATCTTAACACAACATCTAGCCTAATATTTACCCCTTTCTTAGCTCGATAACTGCTTTAGAAAGGACCCTTTCCTCGACATGTCCAGTTATCTCAACCAAACTTCTATCTTAATATTTACCCAATTCTTAGCTAGATAATTGCTTCAGCAAGGACGCTTTTCTTTAACATGTCCATTTATCTCAACATAACTACTAGCCTAATATTTACCCTTTTCTTACCTGGATAATTCCAACATCAAGGACACTTTCCTCGACATGTCCCGTTATCTCAACACAACTTCTAGATTAATATATACCCCTTTCTTACCTAAATAACTGCTTCAGCAGAACACTTACTTCAACATATCCACTTATCTCAACATTAATTCCAGCTTATTAATTTACCCTTTCTTAGCTGAATAACTGCTTCCGCAAGGAAGCATTCTTCATCATGTCAACTTATCTGAACGCAACTTATAGCTTAATAATTACCGCTTTCTTAGCTCGATAACTGCTTCATCAAGGACACTTTCTTCGACATCTCCACCTATCCCCACACGAATTCTAACTTAATATTTACCCCTTTATTAGCTGGACAACGTCTTCAGCAAGGACACTTTCCTCGACATGTCCACTTATAATAACACAACATATAGCTTATTATTTGCCCCTTTCTTAGCTAGATAACTGCTTCAGCAAGGGCACTTTACTCAACATGTCCCCCAATTTCAATTCAAATTCTAGGTTAATATTTTCCTATTCTCCTCTAAATAACTGTTACAGCAAGGATACTTACCTCGACATGTCCACTAGACTCAACACAACCTCTATCTTAATATTTACCCCTGTCTTAACCATACATCTGCTTCAGGAAGGACCCTTTCTGAAACTTATCCACCTATCTTAACACAACCTTTAGCGTAATATTTACCCCTTTCTTATCTAGATAACTGCTTCGGCAAGGTCATTTTCCTCGACATTTTTACTTATTTCAAAATAACTTATAGCTTAATATTTCCCGAATTATCAGCTGAATAACTGCTTCAGCAAAGACACTTTCCTTGACACAACTTCCACTTTTCTCGACACTCTTGTCTCAACACAACTTGTAGAATAATATTTAACTCTCTATCTGGATAACTGCTTCAATCAGGACATTTCTTCGACATGTCCACCTATCTCCACACAAATTCTACCTTAATATTTACGACTTTTTAGATATATAACTGCTTCAGGAAGTACACTTTCCTCGACATGTCCACCACTTATCTGATCAAAACATCTAGCTTAATATTTACCCTTTTTTTAGCTTGATAACTGCTTCAGAAGGGTACTTTACTGGACATGTTCAGATATTTCAATACAAATTCTAGCTTAATATTTCTCCTACTCTACGCTAAATAACTGTTTCAGCAAGGACAATTTGCTCAAAATGTCCAGTTATCTCAAGACAATTTCTATCTTAATATTTTTCCCATCTTAGCTTAATAACTCCTTCAGCAGAACACTTACCTCAACATGTCCACATATCTCAACACTAATAATTTCCCCTTTCTTAGCTGAATAAATGCTTCCACGAGGAAACGTTCCTTGACATGTAAACTTAACACAACTTCCAGCTTAATATTAACCCCTTTCTTAGCTGGATAACTGCTTCAGCTAGGACACTTTCCTTGACATGTAATGTTATTTCAATAAAACTTCTACATTAATATATAACAATTCCTAACTTAATAACTGCTTCAGCAGAACACTTACTTCAACATGTCCACTTATCATAACACAACTTCTAGCTTAATATTTACCCCTTTAATAGCTTGATAACTGCTTTACCAAGGACTCTTTCCTCAATATATCCACTTACTTAACACAACTTCTTGCTTGATAACTTGAAACACAACCTTCAAAGCTGGATAACTGATTCATCAAGTACACTTTCAACGACATGTAAATTATCTTAACACATCCCCGAGCTTAATATATATTCCATTCTTAGCTTAAATACAGCTTTTGCAAGGACACTTTCCTCAAAATGTCCACCATAACACTTAAACAGAAATTCTACAATAATATTGAACCCTTTATTAGCTGGATAACTACTTTCCTCAACATTTCTTCCATCTCAACACATCTTCTACTTTAATATTTACCACTTTCTTAACTGGATAACTGCTTCAGCAAGGGCGCATTCCTTAACATGGCCACGTATGATAACACAACCTCTATTTTAATATTGACCCCTTCCTTAGCTGGATAATTGCATCAGAAAGGACACTTTACTTTGAAATGTCCACTTATCACAACATAAATTCTAGCTTAATATTTACCCCTTTCTTAGCTGGGTAACTGCTTCAATTAGGACACTATCCTCAACATGTCATTCTATCTTAACACAACATCTAGCTTAATATTTACCCCTTTCTTAACTAGATAACTGCTCAGAAAGGACACTTTAATAAACATGTCCACCTATTTCAATACAAATTTTAGCTTAATATTTCCCTTATTCTTCTATAAATAACTGCTTCAGCAAGGTCACTTTCCTCCACATGTTCACTTTTCTCACCGCAACTTCTAGCTCAATATATACCCATTTCCTAGCTGAATAGCTGGTTCTACGTAGACAATTTCCTCAAATGTCCACTTATCGCAACACAAAGTCTACCTTAATAATTACCCTTTATTAGCTGGATAACTGCTTCAGCAAGGACACTTTCCTTGACATGTAATGTTATTTCAATAAAACTTGTAGGTTAATATTTACCCAATTCTTAGCTAGATTATTGATTCAGAAAGGACACTTAACTTTGAGATGTCCACCTCACATACCTTCTAGCTTAATATTTACCCCTTCCTAAGCTTTAGCAAGGACACTTTCCTCGACATGTCCATTTAGCTCAACACGTATTCTACCTTAATATTTACCCCTTTCTTAGTTGGATAACTGCTTCAGCAAAGACGAATTCCTTGACATGTCCACTTATCATAACATAACCTCTAACTTAATATTTACCCCTTTCTTACGTGGATAACTGCTTCATCAAGGACATTTTTCTCGACAAGTCCATCTATCTGCACACAAATTCTACCTTAATATTTACCACCTTCGTAGCTGGATAACTGCTTCAACAAATACTCTTTTCTCAAAATGTCCACTTATACCAACACATCTTCTAGCTTAATATTAACCTCTTTCTAAGCTGGATAACTGCTTCAGCAAGTACACTTTCAACGACATGTCAACACCCACTAAAGCACATAAACAGCCTAAAGCATTCATGTCCATTCGATATACGCCTAACCTTTCACAAAACATCAGACGCATAGCTAGGAAATACAAAATCAGAACATCATTCAACACACAAAACACATTAAGACAGTCTTTAACTAAAACTAAACCAAAGAATGAGGAGCAATCCTCCAAAAACGTAGTATATTGCATTACTTGTGAATGCAATGAAAAATACATAGGGGAAACAAAAAGTCCACTGGAAGTTAGACTAAAAGAACACAAAAATAACATTAAAAAAGGAGACACTACACATTCTAAATTAGCTGAACATGCCTGGAACAATGAACACAGATTTAACTGGGATAACACAAAAATACTTCAAAGGGAACCACATTTTTTTAAACATAAATTCATCGAAGGTGCCTTTATGAAACTAAATAATGAACAAGTAATCAGTCAAAGTAGCATAGATGTTAGACCCATGTGGGTTCCTTTACACACTTAATAAAAAGTTCAGTACAATCATGACAACCTGCACCTACAACAATAAGACACCCCATGAGCCTACGTCCTCGTACCTGAATCACCGTATTCCTGGCGATCTCAGAGCTCACGTCTCTGACCACGTCAGTCTGTGCATGGTTCTTGTGAGTGTAGTGTGTATGTTTGTCTTGTCCCTGTGTTTTATCACCTTGGAGGTAACTTCGTAGACATTGCATTTGGATTGCATCATCCTCACCTCGTGCCTGGGACGTATAGACGCCATCGTCACTGCGGGTCGTAAGACTTCATAATTTTGTAATATTTGATTATTGTATTGTTTTATTCATAATAATTGTTGTCTTTTCAGGTTAAAATGTATTTGTAATAGTTAATTGGATTAGATAGTAGTCCTTCCGAGTCATATATATAATTTTTGTGCAAGCTTAATGTTATTTTAAATTGATAGTGTTTTTCAGGTACCTTATATTTATTTTATATATGATTAGTTAATGTAATCTCATTTCGGTCTGATTTGAAAATTAATTTAATTGTATTTTAACATTTTTTTGTTGATATCGTGACCTTGGCAGTGCCTAATTTGTTAACATTTTACCCCTGTTAACATTTTTATAATTAGCAGAAGTTCATTTTTTTTTTACCCCATTCTATATGATCTAGGTTAAAATGTAGATAATTATTAATGTAGATAAGTTTATCAGTTTAAGAACATAGTTTTATAACATGTTTGTGTAGATGTAAATTAGTTTTTAGCACTTGAAAATGGTTTGGGTTCTACCAAATCGAAACGTCGTGATTGGTAATTTTCACGTAATTATGGCAAATGTCCAACAACCTTTGTCTTCCCCATCTGATAATTCATCGTTAACAAATTTCAAAAACAAAATTTACCCCTTTATTCGCTGGATAACTGCATGAGCAAGGTCTCTTTCCTCAATATGTTCACTTAACTCAACACAACATATAGCTTAATATGTACCCCTTTGATAGTTGTTCAAAAGTGCTCCGTTTTGACAAATACACGTTTTTGCACGACGAATCCATTCTTTTATGGCGCGTTTCATAACGTTAGTAGCATTCTTAATAGTTTCTGCCGCTTCTGTAATGCGATTCCGTAACTCCTCTAGGATATTAATCAGTTTTAAATAAACAATTACCTTCGTCCAACTCCATAGAAAAAGTCTGCTGGCGTGAGGTCGGGAGATCGTGGTAGCCATTTTACTGGTCCGTTTTTACCAATCCATTTTTTACCCTATGTATTATTTAAATAGTCATTCACATTATTAGAAAAATGTGGAGGTGCCCCGTCGTGCATAAATCATGCGTGTTTTGAAAAGTAATTCCTTCCAAGAGGGTTGGCAAGTTTGTTCTTAAAAAATGAAGTACGCTTTTCCGGTAAGACGATTGGGTAAGAAAAACGGACCAATCAAATTATCACCCAGAACACCAAGATATTGACTGAAAACGTATGTTGAAAGTGTTTCATCGCAGTTTCATGTGGGTTTTCGTAGGCCCAAATATGGGTATTACGAAAATTTGCAATTCCATTTCTAGTGAAGCAGGATTAATCAGTAACCAGACTTCGCCGAAGAAAATACTAATGACTAAACAATTTCTTCTTAACCGGCGGCAGGACATCTTCCGTTTATTAAGATCTTGCGGTAATAAGTCTTGCACGCGTGTTTCATGAAGTTTCCGCCATATGCTTGACTGGGAAATATTTAAATGCCGTTATAATAATCTGATGCTTGTGGTTGGCGATAATTCTACAGAATGTATTATTGCTTGTTCATTATTATGGTTCCTCGCACAACGTTGACGACCTTCGATGAGGAAAAGTATCACGATATTCCTGAAATGCAGCTAAACCATTCTTCTTAAATTTACCGTAAATCAGTATCATTTCCGTACACTCTTCAAACGAATACATACCATTTACATTAACTGCCATTATTTACTAAGATAATTACATACAATTTTACAAACACTGTATAACATTTTTCAAAATAATCACAGGATCCTACAAAATACAATCTCCACGCACACAATAATAAAAATGACCATAAAGGTTATTCAAAATTACTTTATTTAAGAAAAAATACACTTCTTTTACCATTTATAGAAGTAATCTTACGTTAAACACAAAACTGTGTTATTTCTTTGCACCAATTCTTGTGTTTCACGTAAGATATCTATGAAAGTATTGCCTTTATAGCTCTGGAGTCAATTTTATTCAATTTTCCAGATTAAAATACATAATAAACAATCGTATTTGTACCTTTGTAACTACCTTTAACATTTTTATACGGCCTTACTTCACCGAGGGTACTAGGTGAATTTTTCGTTAGCTGTAACTCGCTAACGAAGCGCTTTCAGGCATATGTTTATAAGAACTTTTTCCCTATTTTTAGCTGTAGAATGAGTTAACAAGATATTGCCGTATAGTTTTGAATCACCCTGTATAAATCAGTGTAATTATATTTTGAATGTCAGATTATGAAAATAGGGTTTTACTACTCAACGTTTTGTAGCTAACAACTTATTAAAATTTAGAGGACTTTAAATTAATTCTCAACAAACCAAATTTTCTTCTCTTTATAACTCTTTTATTTCGTATCTCTGTACCATGTAATCTCTTCTTAAATCCCATCGTATAAACTATGCCCTTAAGAGGACGGAATGTTGCAGGATTTTGCCCTAAAGTTTAAAGTTCGCTGACGTTACCAAGGAATCTCAGGACATAAAATTGCTGGATCAATACTCAGCATCGCTCCACAGCCCCCCTCCCTTCCCCTCTACTCAGCATCGCTCCACAGCCCCCAATATCCTCTCCACTCAACCTGTAAACTCGTCCCAGTGTTAGCTAACAGAAAAAAATAGGCTTAACTCTTTGAACACGAAATAGCTCAAACAAGAAATATCAAATGTATATACATCTCTTTGGCATATAACATAGTTACAATGATTTCTGACAAATTTAAAAAAGGTAACGAGGTGTTTACTCTTATTACATTTTTAAGTCAGATTAATGCAATTTTACAAATATAAAACACGTAACATTTAATTTACTCTCTGAATAATAAAAAGTATATTTTTATCTTGATAATAGATTTCAGTTAATTTCTTATTTTTGAACTTTTTTAACTATGAAAATGCACAGAATAATTTGTTTACTTGACATTATTATATCTTATTTTCTGTTATAAGTTTAAAATAAGAAATGAGAGGCTTATATGAGAAACTTTCATCCGTAAAATCTTAATTATTAAAACTAGTTTCTGATTTACAAACTGTAGCCACGCATTCGTGTCTTGTAAAGATTTTTTTAACTATACCCAACGTTTTATTTTCTACGTTTAATCTATGGTTACCTTTTTCCACATCCTTTTTGGAAAGGAGCCATTGAAGATAATCGCTCTTTGTACCTCTATGGTTTACCTTCTCTGTGTAGCACTCAACTATTACATAATGCTATAACTATGGGCTGCTGAGGATATTCTATTGTTGTACCTGTATGCTTTACCTTTTCCTTGTATCACTTAACAATTACATACTGCTATAATTATAGGCTGTTGAAGATATTCACTCTTTGTACCTCTATGGTTTACCTTCTCTGCGTAGCACTCAACAATTACATAATGCTATAACTATGGGCTGCTGAGGATATTCTATTGTTGTACCTGTATGCTTTTCCTTTTCTTTGTATCACTCAACAATTACATACTGCTATAAATATAGCCTAATGAAGATATTCACTCTTTGTACCTCTTTGGTTTACCTACCTTCTCTGCGTAGCACTCAACAATTACATAATGCTATAACTATGGGCTACTGAGGATATTCTATTGTTGTACCTGTATGCTTTTCCTTTTCTTTGTATCACTCAACAATTACATACTGCTATAAATATAGCCTCTATTTTTTATGTTCTCTGTGTAGCACTTAAAATTACATAATGCTATAATTATGGGCAATCATAGATATTCGATAGTTGTACCTCTATGGTTTGGCTTCTCTGTGTAGCACTCAACAATTACATAATGCTTTATTTTCTGGGTATTGAAGATATTCAATTGTTGTACCTGTATGCTTTACCTTCTCCGTGTAGAACTCGACAATTACATAATGCTATAATTATACGCTATTGAAGATTATCGCTTACTTTTCTTGTATGTTTTACCTTCTCTGAGAGGCACTAAACAAATACATAGTGCAATAATTATGGGCTAATGAAGATATTCGATAGTTGTACTTCTATGGTTTACTATCTCTGTGTAGCACTCAACAATTACATAATGCTGTAAATATAGGCTATTAAAGATTATCGCATGTTTTTCCTCTATGGTTTACCTTCACTTAGAGGCACTAAACAAATACATAGTGTAATAATTATAGCCTATTGAAAATATTCTCTTGTCGTATATCTATGGTTTACCTTTTCTGTGTAGCACTCAACAATTATTATTTCTATAATTATGGGCTAATGAAGATATTCGCTTGTTGTATATCTATGGTTTACCTTTTCTGTGTAGCAGTCAGCAATTGCTTAGTTCTATAATTATGGACTTGTTATACCCCTACGGTTTACCTTCTCTGTGTAGCACTCTACAATTACATAATGCTATATTTATGAGCTATTGATGATAAGTTTTGGGGTAAACTGCACAAATTTTACACCCATACCTGATGAAAACGTTGAAATTATTAATGAAATAACTCCAGTTAAACCAGCAAAAATCTTTGAAAGTGAAGACGAGATTAGTAGCGATGTTGATGATGACTTTTATGGGTATGTATTTCCTAATAACTCACAGCCATAAAATGTAATAACATTCTTATTGTTAATAAATAATAATAAAAAATCTCCATTTTTATTTTAAGTTAAAAAGTTTCTTTGTATTTGAAAATGTTATGACATTTGACAGCTGTCAAGTAGTCAAATTAGGAATTTCTTGCAGAATTAAATTTATTTGCATACAATTCTTAAAAGTTTGAATTTTGTTAGTTTCTTGTTTATTATGGAAGATTTACAACTCTCAGCTGTAAACTGTCAACATTTAAAATATGATATCAAGGAAAAAGTTTTTAAAGTCATTAACTTTACTGCGTACAATTTGAAAATTTCCTTTTTAAAATTTATTGCCTTTGAAGGATAGAATTATTTTTAATAAGCGTTTAAAAATCGTATTTCAACAATAGCTTTTTTTCTGTTAAAGATATTTTAATGTCCAAGGTCGCATTATAAAGGTAAAGATATACTCAACAAACAAAGTTTTGACCAATTTTCCAATAAAATTAAATCTTGCTGATATATTTTAAGTTAAATCATTTTATGGTAAAAAAACATGAACAATTAAATTCTAACTCTCATATCTTTTTATACGCACATTAAAATAATGTTTTTTTAAAGTAAATTGTTGGGCAAGCCAATCCCTAAAAGTTAAGGTTTTATATAATTTCTTTAAAAATTAAATAATTTTTCACCATCAGTCAAAACAGGAAATTCCAGTTCAAATTACAGTCTACAACTGAACCTAAAAACTTAACTCTACCAGTATTGCTAATTAATTTGGAATGTTGCCGGTCACCATCATGAGGGTTCAACATTTTGCGTATGGTTACAAGAAAAATCAATTAAGTCTGTCTTATTATGATTTATTATTAGTTTATTGGAAGAGAACCAATTTGACAGATCATTCATTTTTGTAACAAGTAATTCTGTTTGTTCAAATGAGTTTTTAAGTTTCACAATAAGTGTCGTGTCATCAGCATATAATATTACGTCTGGAGGTTTTAAAGTGTGGTAAATTTATATACACTATATACCATATATATATATATATATATATATTTAAATTATATATATACATATTATACAAACAGGAGTGGGCCTAGAATAGAACCCTAAAGAATGTTTGCGACTAACCAGGTCAAAAGCCTTGGTTGAGTCTGCAAAAATTCCGGATATTTTCATCTTGCTGTCAAGAGCGGTCATCTCTGTAAATTTTTCGACGGCACATGATGTTGACCTGTTTCTTCTAAACCCATATTGGCTTGATATAAGGAGATAAAATCTATCAAAAAATTTACTAGCCTATTTTACACAATGTTTTTAAATATTTTTAAAAGACATGTAATAAGATATCGGCCTGATGTTGTCAGGTTTTTGTCCTTTCGCCCTTTCTGAATATGGGTTTGATTTTAGCACAATTTAATTTATCAGTAAATATACCACATTCAAAACACCTGTTAATAGTCAAAACAATATACTGTTTTTATTCTTAGTTACACAATATAGTAGTTTCATTGAGGTATCTTCGATTGAATATGTAGCAAAATATTTATTAAGTATGTTGGCTGCATCCTCCCCTTTGTAAATTTTATCGTTTAAATTTATGATTATGTCTTCATCTTTATTTTTTGTCTTGTTTGTTTATTTTTTAATGAAGTTCCAAGTGGCCTTTTTCTTATTTCCAGATTTTTCAATGATAAATTCTTTGCTTCTTCGCTTGTATTAAAACTTTACGGTATATATGTTTAAAATTGTTAAAAGTAGTTTAGAAAGCCTTGATTGAGATTACATTTTTTTATCTAATGTAATATTTTAATTTCTTCACATGACATTTGTATGCCTGTAGTAAACCAATCATTATTGAATTTATTTGTTATAGGAATATTTTTTTCAGAAGCTGCTGTGTCAACATGATATAAAAAACGCTTATAAATGTGTTAAACATTTCGTTAGGATCCCTTTTTAATAAAACACTTTCCCAATTTTCACTTCTTAACACTTTTTTTAATTTATATTTTTCTTTTTCATTAAAAGATCTAATTTTGGTGTAGCTGGTTTTATTTAAAATAGAGTTAGGCATAAATATCTCCATTACTTGTCTCTCATGGTCAGATAGAACTGTGGTGATATATTGAACCCATTGAAATATTCAGACTTAATATCCGTTAAGATATAGTCTATTAAACTTTCTTTAGAATCTGTTATTCTGATGGGATCGTTAGTTACTAAGCTTAGTGAAAATGATTGCAATATAGAAAATATGTTTTCATTTTTATTTGAATTTTGTAGGTAGTCAATATTGCAATCCCCACATCAAATAAGGTGCTTGTCATCATGGGCAATTTTCGAAAGACTAATTTCAAGAATATCAATAAAAGGTCAAAATAATCATTGGTAAATATTAATAATTATAATTTGCTTAATTTTAAATTACTTATAGTTTTTTTTTTTTTCAAGGAAGCGTTATTTCAATTGCACTAACTTCAAATCAGGTCTCTTTGCTTAGGTTAACTAAATCATATCTACTTTTACAATGTGTAGCTAATTATTGCTAACAAAAAATACAAGAGCCTCCATAGTTATTCACTCTACTGTAGTTAGACAATCGTGTGTAATTCTCTAAAGAAAATAAATTACTAAGCAATGAGCTCTGCCAATGCTCTGTAAAACAAAGAGTATTAAAATGTGATTTATAGCTGTGAATTAGTGCTTCAATTTCTAGTTTCTTCTTACTTAAGCTCCTAAAATTTTGATTTAAAATGCTAAGGATTGGAGTTTGTCTGAAAAAGAGTCTTATTTCGGTTGAGAAGCTGGAAAGGATTTAGGTTGAGGTTTGACTGAGGAGGGGGCTAGAGATGAGGAAATTTGTTGGAGGGATAGGCTAAGTTTTCGGTTCTGCTTAATGCATTAAATAACAAGTCTTTCCCTAGTTTATTAAAATGCAGGCCATGCCTAGTGTGATGTCTGTAATTAAAATTATCTAACTTAATTGAAGTGAAATTGGACCTTTTTGCTACATCAATATCTATGCTTGCATTAATATTACTAATGTTTCTATTAAATCTAGTATCATCGAACCGGAAAGGAACATGTATGAACGTTCATACTTACGGGTATGCAATCCAGTGGAGATAGATCAAAGGCAGGTGGTTGGCGATGTGGGGCAGTAATGAGGACGACGAGATGGTCCCCAGAAATCCTTAGACATGGCTACAGCAGATTCTGCGACGTTCTTGAAGGGAGCGCCGGGATGGCTGAGTACCATACTCTGATAATCTTCATCCAGCTCCTTCTGAAGGTTCATCCATAATAATAATATATTTTTATTGCATCTTGTTAACAATTGACAAAATTGTATTGCAATAGTCGTTAATAAATTAAATAAAATTTGCTATCCATTCATTTACAGTAACACTTTCAGCCATACATTTTTTCACACACCCAAAATCCCATTCATTCGCCAATTATACCTCCACAATGTCCTCCAGTGTCAATTTTAAAATTCAGTGGCTTCCCAATTATATGCAAAAAAAACTCGTCTACGCTATAAAATGCCAGTTTGGCCAAACATTTCTTGAGACGATTCTTAAACGCCTTGGGCGTTGTGGCATTTTAATACATTCTGGGAGTCTGTTAATTATACGACCACCAATCTGTGAGGGCAGATGTTCGTAGACTACCGTCCTGTGATTTACAATTCGTTATATATCCCTGCTTCTAGTATGATGATTGTGAATATATCTGCCTCTTGTCAGTGCAGTTTTAAACATACAATATGTTGTTGTCTCTAAAATATAGAGGCAAGGCAACGTCAGCAGGTTTAACCGTTTAAAAACTGGCCTACGCGACTCTCTATAATGTAATTTGGTAATTATTCTAACTGCCATTTTTTTAATTCTAAATATTCTGGTCAGGTTTGTGGCAGAGCAACATCCCCACAAAGCCAGACCATATGAGAGATGACTGTAAATTAGACCATGATAAGCTGTCATCAATATATGGTTAGGGCAAAATGTTGCTCTAAGTTTCTCAGAACATAAATGCTTGCTGAAAGCTTTTTGCAAAGACTGTCAACATGTATATTCCAAGTCAAACCTCGATCTAGGTATATTCCAAGGAATTTAGTTGAATTTAACTCCTCAATTTCATTTTCATCTATTGCCACTGTCAAATTTCCTTCGGAATCTAACTCCCGTAAACAGAACTTCATGAAATTGGACTTTGTCGAATTTGTGTTAAGGTTTAGTTCTTGACATTTTTGAATGCAGTTGATCAGTTTCATGTATGCATGGATTTCAAGCTCCTGATTTGTAATTTCTTTAAAGCAGAGAGTCGTGTCATCAGCATACTGCACGAGTGACCCATACAGTAGTGATGAACCAATTTCGTTGACGTATATCAGGAATAAGAGAGGGCTAAGTATCGATCCCTGTGGGACTCCCCATACCTCAGACATCTATATCCAGATCGTACTTCGGAAATTTGAACCATTTGTGTTCTTTTTGTTAGATAGGATTCTAGCCACTGAAGCGGAACTCCTCGGATCCCATAGGTGTGTAGTTTCTGAAGTAGAATGTCGTGGTTAGTAGTGTAGTATGCCGATCCTGGGACAAACCCCCCATGCCGGTTCTGGGACAACCTTGACCTTTGTACTGTTATTGTTTACAAATTTATCACCACGTGTTGACCTTGAGGTCAAGTTTACTATTGTTATCAGCCACGTGGTGACCTTGAAGAGCACGTGGACTCCCCGCGACGACGTTGTCCTAGGTCAGTGTTGTTTTGGTGTGACGTCACGCCGTTTTAGCGCTCTTTCTTCTGACGTCACGCCGTATTTATTTAATTAATTGTATTTATTGTGTGGGCAAAAAGTGTCGATGGCCGGTGCTGGGATCTATCTGAGAACCTTCAGTTTGTGAGACGGAGACGAATCCACTGCAGCACAGTGACACACCCGAGAGGGTAACGTAAGTAACGGCAGAAGAACGTGTGGCTCCGATGCTTTTATACTATATGAAATGTATATATTTTTTTCCCCAATAATTCGTATTTAATATAGTATTACTTTGTTCTGACCATTTAAATCGAAAAAAATCTGTTTTTCTTTATACTATATAAAATGTATCAACTGTTTTTTCGCAGTGTTACCAACTCACAGCAAAAATATATCTCAGTGCTGCCAACTCATACGATTTATTACATTATACTATAATAAATACATATACGATTATTAAATTATACTATATTAAATACAAACGCGTTTTTCGGTGTTACAGTAATATTATTTTAATTCTTTATCCTTTTATATCCTTTTCGGTTGCGAATAAATACGTTAAAACGGTCGTCAAGTATTAGGAGAACAGAACTTGGTAAGATCTCTGAACTCGGCCGTTGATATCATGAGCGCGCTATCATATCGCTTGACCCTAGTGTCAGCCGGCGCGCGCTTTATCAGCCCGCACGACTTTTCTTGGCAACAATTAAGGTTCCTCTTCACTTCTGCTAGCCTAATACTCTATTTATTTTAAAATCTCTAAAATCGTTCACCTGAGCTAAACAAGGTATAATATGTTTAAATAAAATTAATTGAAGGATTGTTCTTAACCAGTCAACGTCTTTTTTTTTCCCCTGATTTAATCCTATAAAGAGTATTTACATTATAGTACCTACATATAGTAGATGCTATTCATATAATAATTAATATTTTCGAAAACTATGAAAAAGGTAATGCTTTAATTAAAATGTATTTTTTTCTTGTTACACAGTATACAGTATTAATTTGAATAGTAATAGTAATATTTTGTATTTTATATAGTACTAATTTGTTCTGACCGTTTAACCAATGAACCAGAGGGGGTTTTTTTTCTTGTTGTATAGTTTTTCATAACAGCTGATTTTTGTTTACAACAGCTGATGTGTCTTCTGCTACCAGAGAACTCTTTGTATACGAGAAAATTTTCTAAGTCTAATTTTGCTGATAGATGATGTGGTTCGCTTCGCTTTTAACGAGTCATACTATATAAAGTACATGATGCATTTATGGTATATAAAATATACCGATGTTTCCAATAATTTGTATTTAATATGGTATTTATTTGTTCTGACCATTTAAACCAGATGTAAAAAAAAACAATCTGTTGGTTTGTTGTCTGCTAGTATCAGCTGATGTGGTGCCATACTATATGAAGGATGCAAAAAAACTGTTTTTCTTTATACTATATAAAATGTACCATTTGTTTTTTCACAGTGTTACCAACTCACACGATTAATTGCATTATACTATATAAAATACATATATGATTATTAAATTATACCATAATAAATCATGTATACTATATAAAGTGTATACCAGTATTTTTTGTTGTTGTCGGTGTTGCCAACTTAAGCTTTCATTCGTATTAAACTATAATAAATCCGTGTACTATAATAAGTGTATCGATTCATCAGTATGGTCAACCGATATTTATTCTTTGTCACGTTATAATACAATAATTACTATGGCGGTAAATTTAAGCAGATTGAAAAGGATTCTGGTTTTTATGTATCATATTTTATTTCAATATTGCACTTATATGAAGTACATTGTTCATATTAAATCACTATTTTCGTTGTACTATAATAAATGCAATTAATTTTTATATATAAATCAGTTAGAATATCTTTGAAACAGCTTACACGTTTTTAGTTATCTATTTTTATTACGATAATAAATGTATATTTGTTAATATATATTAATTTAAGTTAAATTTTAATTTCTTGTTATTAGGTGAGCAAAGACTGAGTTATCAATGTTACAGTTGCCGCGTGCGGCATACAAAGTGTTTATTATAGTACTTTAGTACAAAGTGTATATATACTTTAGTGGTAGTGAGACAGATATAAAAATTCATATAATTTAATACAAATCTGCAAAGAGAGGAAACTTCATTAGTATCTGGACATGCATTTTTCTCAACAACAACCAAAGTTTCTAGTTGGCTCTGGTGTCCTAAATAGTGACTTTTTTCTTTCATAAATGGTTCAATAATATTTAGAGCATTTATCTAAATAATAATTTGTATTTAATATATTAATTTGTTATGATAATTTAATATTCAAACCAGATGCAAAAAAAGTGTCGGTTTGTTGTCTGCTACAGCTATATAGCTGATGTGTCTTCTGCTAAAGGATAGAGATGTCTGAAATTTGTTAGTAAATTTGATATTTAGTTGATATTGGTAATGATTTAAATTATAAGTTAAGTAGTTCAATTATTATTCCCTCACACGTTAACTAAAACAATTGAATAATATTGAATTACGAGCCATATTTAGACATATGTAATATTACAATATGTAGCATTTACTTTAAGATATCAAATAAAGCCTCTATATTTACAAACTATCCCATTATTTTAACCTAACATCATAAATAATTACTTTATAGATGTACATTGCTGCAATTTATTATAAATTTACTACAATACTTCAATAAGTTACATTCTACTTATGACAAGGGTATCAGAATAAAATTTGCTATACATTTCATTTCAGACTTATAAAAACAAAACGTCATTCATCATTTGCATACTTAAATCATCTATTGAGAAGATTTTTTTTGAGTGAGTGTATAATTATAGAATGGGAAATAATAGTTTATTTTCTCTAACATAATAAAATAGGCTATAGATGTGAAATTCTCTATTCATTTTATTTCAGATTTCCATTAGGATCTTACACATAAGAGCCTTACGTAAAATTTAAATCTAATATGTTAAACACATTAGAGATTACAGTTTTGTAAATATTAAATGGACAAAAATGTTTAATTTCTTCATGAAAGGATCTTCATACATGTCCAACTATTATAATATTCCTGAGAGAAACGATTAATTATAAATGGCACTTTAAGTTAATAACATGTTTTTTCCTATTTTGTAAAGATAGGACTCTTATTAACAAATTAAGTAAATAAAAAAAACAATTCTATGAATCCATTAATAACTGTATAGTGTATTAAATGTTGCATATTATTTTGACAATTTTATAATAATAATTGCCTTTTCTTATAATTTCAACATAAATATCACAAACACGTATTGAAAACATTGAACTTTCAAATAACTTTAAAAAAAATTGGGACCGATTCAACATGAATAATTCATTTTAGTGAGGTCAGAATAACTTCATTAATATAGATTCATTAAAAAAAAGACATATTATTTGTTTATAGCAATAATAAATTATACTTTGTTACTAATTTTATCACATAAAAACTAAAATAATTAGCTCACTTTGAATGGAAAAAACAATATAATACAATATAGATGTTAAATCCAATGTACATTTAATTTCAGATATGCGTACAAAACGTTCTTCTACACTTGCATCCTTGAGTGCATACATATGCGTTATGTTTAAGATGAGACATGTCTTGTATATGAGAAATTATCTAAGTTCCATTTTATCAGTGTCCGTATGTTGAGTAAGGATGAGAACTGAATATCAGGCTTGTCAATTAGTTGAAAATCAGACCAATAATACGTGTTTTTGATTCAACTCTATGTCCCCTAATTTCACTGGTTGTTATACTTTAAATGAAATGTCCGTTCTATGAAACAGTCAAACTCCGTTAGCAACAATATTACATTGGTTATCCATGCTCATACTACTCAAATTCACCTTAGAATACGTTCAATTTTGTGCTGCCTTCTCATATCTAAGAATAATACTTTCTATTGGTTTCTCTTAAAATGAGCTGTGAGAGTAAATACTATAATTTATGTTATGTTTAAATAATTTTTATAAAACAGAGTATACCAATCAGCCGTTTAAGTATGTACTTCTTTTGCCTACATATATTCTGTTTACTGATAGAAATGAAGCTGTTATAAAAATGATAGTAAAATAAATTAAACAGCTAAGTAAGTTAATTTCGTGTTTATATAAAGGTATTTTTATTAGTATCCGCCTTATATATTTCTAAAGAGAAGACAACCACCAAATAGGGTCACTTTTTAGGTCATTTTTAAATTCTAGTGTATTAAGATTTTACCAAAAGGAAAACACTTATAAGTTACTTTGTAGATGCAGACTGTAACCTTAAAATAAAAACTACGTAATGAGAAACCAAAATAGACTCTGTTTTAAGTTTACTTTTTAAACCTCCTGTAATATATACAAATCCCCAATTTAATAGCCTTATATTCGATGATTTACAAAAATTAAACTATAAACAGTACAAATATACTTATAATTAATCATCTATAGTCTTTATATTTACGTCCCGGTCAAACTAACGTATTACTGTCGGCTGAACAGAACGAAAGAAGGATAAACAAAAATTCTTATTAGTATAGTGCAAATAAATGCAAGCCTGTAGCATTAATCAAAATAAAAGAAATATAGATTAACAAATAAGCTGACTAAATGATATTACATTTCCGGTTCAAGTGAGGTCAAGTGATATGATAGTGCACTCGAATAGACTCAAATCAAATAATTTACTTATCGAATGAAAATATAAACTTTGCATTAAAAGATGTATAAAAGATGCACACTGTGACCCTATAATAAAAAACCATTTAGTGGGAAACCAAAACTGATTCACCAAGAGTAGTTACTTTTTAGAACTCACTAAAACCTAGTGTCAAACTATGATCCAGACCCGTACTAATAAGTCAAGATAACCATAGATAAAGTAAGAGGCTAATGCTGAAATTGATTTGTTATAGCATGAGTACAAATTGGATTTCCTGTTTATTACAATATTGTTATTAAAATACGATTGTATCTAATAACCAGTGTGAATGCAAAATAGTTAACCTTAGCACGATGACCCGTACTAATAAGTCAAGATTACCATAGATAAAGTAAGAGGCTAATGCTGAAATTGATTTGTTATAGCATGAGTACAAATTGGATTTCCTGTTTAACATTAAATATTCACTATAAAAATTATAAATTATACAGTATACTTAGTAATATAAGCCCCTTTATATGTGTTTGTGTACAGTTCGAATTCAATGAATTTGTACTAAAAAGTTACCGTAAGCTACTCTACCTGTTTTTGTGATATTCTTTAATTTAAATAGTAAACATTTAACATATAATACGTAATGTAACTATGCATTATATTTTAAACTAAAAGTAGATTTAAAGTAGGCCAAATTGAGTTTATAACGATTGTTTTAAAATTGTATTATATGCGTATAATTTTAATGAATAAAGCTATGTTAATAGATAGTATGTATTCAAACTAAATGTGTTTTACTATACTAATATTTTGAATAAAGAAATTTTACTATTAGTAATATGTTTCATATATCTCCAAGCCTTAAACATAAAACATATCAGTATTAAATTATACTTAATTATATTTCTGTGATTCAACGAAACTTTTCTCAATAAATGTTCTATATCTATAAATTACTTATTCAGAACATATAACTTGTAATGTAAAAAAATTTAGTTGGAGGAGAATAAACAGTTGAACGTTTTAAAGTGATAGTATTTATTTTAAATATTACACAACACATTTCTACCATTGTACCATAGACATTTAAAACATATTTGTTATTTTCCTTGGCATGGAGAAATATATTTAAGAGAAAACAATAAAGTGCAAAATTACCATTCTCATTTATTTAACGCAACAACAAACATTACATTTAACAATTGTGGTTTTGGTTACTTTATTTGTAATACATTACAATTAGTGTGCTGTATTTGTCTTTGAAAGTAATTTATAGTTTGCATTCCATATTATTATTTGAGTGTTACTTAATATCAATGCTAATAATTCCCTGTGTATGAGAAATAAATTATTATCTAAATTACAGTTTCCATTCCAAATTAAATACATAAATAACATGAATACAACGTAAATAGGTATCGTAAAATAAAATAAATACCCTAAACCTAAGTTCATTATGTTAATTCTACATATTTAAATGTATTATACGAATATAAAGTCTAGTTATGTACATTTGTATTTACACACCTAGACTAAGTATAGTTTTGTTCGTACAGTATATGATTAAAGTTCATTATTTGGATGAAAGGGAGTATATTGAATGTTCAACTGCACTTAACATTCAAATTCATTTATCGGGCTTCACAATGTACAGTTTTACAGTTTATGAGCTTTGTCAACTAAAACTAACCATATTGCAAACAAATCATATCTAGTTTTTGGGGAAAAAACCAAATAAAAATGTATACTAACTGAAGAAAAAAATGTCAAAAAGAGTTATCATAAAAAATAATACAACTGTAATATGGCTGAGATTCGTTTTAATAGTTTCATATTCCTTAATTTTTTATAATACTAAAAATGAAAAAATATCACATGACTTTTTATATGTGTTATGGATATTGAAATTTAACGTAAATTATTTTCATTCATATATGTATTTTTAGCTTAAAAACCGCTATTATTAATTTATTAAAAATTGTTTGTACTATAGTAAACATATGTGAGTTATATATTATCACACTTGTTAAGATTGAACTGTTTGTATGAAACAGTATCTTTAAGATAAAAAACAACTTCTGAATTCTATTTAAGCATAACCGTTCGATTTTAACATTTTATATAAATCTGTTACTATCCACCCACCACTTTTTCGATACAGTTTTCAGGTTACATAAAGGTATTGTTCAGACACTTTATCACACTCCGGGTAACAACACTATCACCCACAGGTACAATGTGTGCAAACTTGCTGATGGTTATGTTTGAGCTGAGATTTGCAAAACCTAGCTGGAGTCCAGAAGCTGAAGAAAAACTTCAAAGAATGGCTGAAATGGTCGAGGATGTAGAAGATATAAAATTTAAGAGGGACCATACAGAAACAGCTGCTTGTGGTCCTGATTGTTGTGTTTGCAACAAAGTTAGAAATTACGAATACTCATTTATTAAATTGTTTGAAAGCATCGGTCCTAAAGAGTGTGGGGAAGAACTCTACAACAGATTAATGGCCGAGCTGAAAGGAGTTGAAGAATCACAAGTTCAAAGAGTCTGAGCAAGGACAATGTTTGTAAATAAAGATCTGAAAAATTTGTCAATAAATAAAGAATAAGAATATCTTTCTTGCATAGAACAATCTCGTATATTGTTTTATTTACCCAAATATCTGATTGTATAAATTATCCTTACAGTTAAAAAAAGAACATTGATGAACTTTAATTTTAATAGTTTGGCTCAAGTATAATATAATTGTTGTATATGAATTTATATCCGATATTTGAAAAATGAACGTTTTTGTCCATTTAAAAAATATTTAATATTTGATCAGATATACAGACTAATAAACAATAGTATGTGAAGCACTAAACAACAATTAAGTAAGTTAAAGCTCATAATGGATATCTCAGAAGTGTATTATATTTACAAGGCTTGTATATTCTAGTCTACTAAGTCGTTTTTATTTTGTAATTTAAAAGAAGTCAATCAATAAGGATCACACAAAAAACAACATTTACGTAGGTGTATATTTTTAAATGGACTGACACCAGTTCAATATAACTAAGTTGGTCGTATCTGTTTTGTCTGTTTTGTACATTTTCTGCCTAGTTTTGTCATGTGTGTTTGTTTTATCATGTTTACCTAAATAAATTATACACTTGAAATCAGTCATAAGCAAAAGACCATTTTATGAACTGGTATCATACTATGTAACATTCAATTCACTATATTATTAAGTTAATAATACACTAGTAAGTTACTAACGGAATTATAAAATTGTTGTTTTATCTGTCCAACTATCTTTACAAAATAGGAAAAAACCTGCTTAACACTGAGTGTCATTCACATTTAAATCGTTTCGCTAAGTTTTAATAAAGTAGTTGAATACGTATGAGGATCCTCTCATTGAGAAATAAAAAATGTTTCGTTCATTTAACGTCTAGCTAGATTTACAGAATATGTGAAGCCTAATAAGACTGAAATTTTATTTGAAGCTCTTATGCATAGCATCTTAATGGAGATCTCAGAAGTGTATCATTTGTATAATACCTTAATTTTCTTATCCGAAACTAATTTAATTGGTCATTTAAAATAAATCGATTGGATTTATACATTTCTGAGATTTAGATGTCTTATATTAATTCACATTTATGAGGTCATTGAGGTGAATAAAGGCATAAATTAACTAAAAATATAGAAACACGCAGTTACTTATTAGTTATTAAAAACTTAAAACCATTAGATATGTGTATGTCCATTATGTTATGGTTATTTATATAATTGTTATCACTATATAATTTACGTGTTTATTAGATATTTATAGCCTCAGCAAAACTGAAATTTAACCGTGTAAAATCATGTTATATCTCATAAATCCAGTATTGTATTAATGATAAGTATATGTACGATACATAATAAAGAAGATGTCTTGATATAAAGCTCTTAAACGATTAATCATAGTACTTGTTTACCAAAATGTCAAAATTCAGAATAATTAAAATTGGTGTTTTTAGTTATTTATTGGCTATGTTTGTCACACATAAAATGTTCATGGAAAAAACGAAAATTTTAATCACATAAAATTAGAATGAACGTAATTAAAATTCATTGTAATTTAAAAATATACATTTTATTAGTTGAGTTACTCATATATGATTTTTCGACCGATTTACTTATGTTTCAAAGTTAATACAACTGGTACATTTAGTTTAGACTTATTGTTATACATATATTCCCGTATTATGGAAGGAATGTCCTATTTATAGATTATTTATTTGCCATCAACATAGCGATCAAAAAGGTGGATCATAGTTTGACACTAGGTTTTAGTGAGTTCTAAAAAGTAACTACTCTTGGTGAATCAGTTTTGGTTTCCCACTAAATGGTTTTTATTTATAGGGTCACAGAGTGCATCTTTTATACATCTTTTAATGCAAAGTTTATATTTTCATTCGATAAGTAAATTATTTGATTTGAGTCTATTCGAGTGCACTATCATATCACTTGACCTCACTTGAACCGGAAATGTAATATCATTTAGTCAGCTTATTTGTTAATCTATATTTCTTTTATTTTGATTAATGCTACAGACTTGCATTTATTTGCACTATACTAATAAGAAATTAAATTAATTTTTTCGTTTATCCTTCTTTCGTTCTGTTCAGCCGACAGTAATACGTTAGTTTGACCGGGACGTAAATATAAAGACTATAGATGATTAATTATAAGTATATTTGTACTGTTTATAGTTTAATTTTTGTAAATCATCGAATATGAGGCTATTAAAAAAACAGTTTTTATTGAAACTTGTTATCGTATTATGTACTATGTTAAATTGGGGATTTGTATATATTACAGGAGGTTTAAAAAGTAAACTTAAAACAGAGTCTATTTTGGTTTCTCATTACGTAGTTTTTATTTTAAGGTTACAGTCTGCATCTACAAAGTAACTTATAAGTGTTTTCCTTTTGGTAAAATCTTAATACACTAGAATTTAAAAATGACCTAAAAAGTGACCCTATTTGGTGGTTGTCTTCTCTTTAGAAATATATAAGGCGGATACTAATAAAAATACCTTTATATAAACACGAAATTAACTTACTTAGCTGTTTAATTTATTTTACTATCATTTTTATAACAGCTTCATTTCTATCAGTAAACAGAATATATGTAGGCAAAAGAAGTACATACTTAAACGGCTGATTGGTATACTCTGTTTTATAAAAATTATTTAAACATAACATAAATTATAGTATTTACTCTCACAGCTCATTTTAAGAGAAACCAATAGAAAGTATTATTCTTAGATATGAGAAGGCAGCACAAAATTGAACGTATTCTAAGGTGAATTTGAGTAGTATGAGCATGGATAACCAATGTAATATTGTTGCTAACGGAGTTTGACTGTTTCATAGAACGGACATTTCATTTAAAGTATAACAACCAGTGAAATTAGGGGACATAGAGTTGAATCAAAAACACGTATTATTGGTCTGATTTTCAACTAATTGACAAGCCTGATATTCAGTTCTCATCCTTACTCAACATACGGACACTGATAAAATGGAACTTAGATAATTTCTCATATACAAGACATGTCTCATCTTAAACATAACGCATATGTATGCACTCAAGGATGCAAGTGTAGAAGAACGTTTTGTACGCATATCTGAAATTAAATGTACATTGGATTTAACATCTATATTGTATTATATTGTTTTTTCCATTCAAAGTGAGCTAATTATTTTAGTTTTTATGTGATAAAATTAGTAACAAAGTATAATTTATTATTGCTATAAACAAATAATATGTCTTTTTTTTAATAAATCTATATTAATGAAGTTATTCTGACCTCACTAAAATGAATTATTCATGTTGAATCGGTCCCAATTTTTTTTAAAGTTATTTGAAAGTTCAATGTTTTCAATACGTGTTTGTGATATTTATGTTGAAATTATAAGAAAAGGCAATTATTATTATAAAATTGTCAAAATAATATGCAACATTTAATACACTATACAGTTATTAATGGATTCATAGAATTGTTTTTTTTATTTACTTAATTTGTTAATAAGAGTCCTATCTTTACAAAATAGGAAAAAACATGTTATTAACTTAAAGTGCCATTTATAATTAATCGTTTCTCTCAGGAATATTATAATAGTTGGACATGTATGAAGATCCTTTCATGAAGAAATTAAACATTTTTGTCCATTTAATATTTACAAAACTGTAATCTCTAATGTGTTTAACATATTAGATTTAAATTTTACGTAAGGCTCTTATGTGTAAGATCCTAATGGAAATCTGAAATAAAATGAATAGAGAATTTCACATCTATAGCCTATTTTATTATGTTAGAGAAAATAAACTATTATTTCCCATTCTATAATTATACACTCACTCAAAAAAAATCTTCTCAATAGATGATTTAAGTATGCAAATGATGAATGACGTTTTGTTTTTATAAGTCTGAAATGAAATGTATAGCAAATTTTATTCTGATACCCTTGTCATAAGTAGAATGTAACTTATTGAAGTATTGTAGTAAATTTATAATAAATTGCAGCAATGTACATCTATAAAGTAATTATTTATGATGTTAGGTTAAAATAATGGGATAGTTTGTAAATATAGAGGCTTTATTTGATATCTTAAAGTAAATGCTACATATTGTAATATTACATATGTCTAAATATGGCTCGTAATTCAATATTATTCAATTGTTTTAGTTAACGTGTGAGGGAATAATAATTGAACTACTTAACTTATAATTTAAATCATTACCAATATCAACTAAATATCAAATTTACTAACAAATTTCAGACATCTCTATCCTTTAGCAGAAGACACATCAGCTATATAGCTGTAGCAGACAACAAACCGACACTTTTTTTGCATCTGGTTTGAATATTAAATTATCATAACAAATTAATATATTAAATACAAATTATTATTTAGATAAATGCTCTAAATATTATTGAACCATTTATGAAAGAAAAAAGTCACTATTTAGGACACCAGAGCCAACTAGAAACTTTGGTTGTTGTTGAGAAAAATGCATGTCCAGATACTAATGAAGTTTCCTCTCTTTGCAGATTTGTATTAAATTATATGAATTTTTATATCTGTCTCACTACCACTAAAGTATATATACACTTTGTACTAAAGTACTATAATAAACACTTTGTATGCCGCACGCGGCAACTGTAACATTGATAACTCAGTCTTTGCTCACCTAATAACAAGAAATTAAAATTTAACTTAAATTAATATATATTAACAAATATACATTTATTATTGTAATAAAAATAGATAACTAAAAACGTGTAAGCTGTTTCAAAGATATTCTAACTGATTTATATATAAAAATTAATTGCATTTATTATAGTACAACGAAAATAGTGATTTAATATGAACAATGTACTTCATATAAGTGCAATATTGAAATAAAATATGATACATAAAAACCAGAATCCTTTTCAATCTGCTTAAATTTACCGCCATAGTAATTATTGTATTATAACGTGACAAAGAATAAATATCGGTTGACCATACTGATGAATCGATGCACTTATTATAGTACACGGATTTATTATAGTTTAATACGAATGAAAGCGTAAGTTGGCAACACCGACAACAACAAAAAATACTGGTATACACTTTATATAGTATACATGATTTATTATGGTATAATTTAATAATCATATATGTATTTTATATAGTATAATGCAATTAATCGTGTGAGTTGGTAACACTGTGAAAAAACAAATGGTACATTTTATATAGTATAAAGAAAAACAGTTTTTTTTTTGCTTCCTTCATATAGTATGGCACCACATCAGCTGATACTAGCAGACAACAAACCAACAGATTGTTTTTTTTTTACATCTGGTTTAAATGGTCAGAACAAATAAATACCATATTAAATACAAATTATTGGAAACATCGGTACATTTTATATACTATAAATGCATCATGTACTTTATATAGTATGACTCGTTAAAAGTGAAGCGAACCACATCATCTATCAGCAAAATTAGACTTAGAAAATTTTCTCGTATACAAAGAGTTCTCTGGTAGCAGAAGACACATCAGCTGTTGTAAACAAAAATCAGCTGTTATGAAAAACTATACAACAAGAAAAAAAAAACCCTCTGGTTCATTTGTTAAACGGTCAGAACAAATTAGTACTATATAAAATACAAAATATTACTATTACTATTCAAATTAATACTGTATACTGTGTAACAAGAAAAAAATACATTTTAATTAAAGCATTACCTTTATCATAGTTTTCGAAAATATTAATTATTATATGAATAGCATCTACTATATGTAGGTACTATAATGTAAATACTCTTTATAGGATTAAATCAGGGGAAAAAAAGACGTTGACTGGTTAAGAACAATCCTTCAGTTAATTTTATTTAAACATATTATACCTTGTTTAGCTCAGGTGAACGATTTTAGAGATTTTAAAATAAATAGAGTATTAGGCTAGCAGAAGTGAAGAGGAACCGTAATTGTTGCCAAGAAAAGTCGTGCGGGCTGATAAAGCGCGCGCCGGCTGACACTAGGGTCAAGCGATATGATAGCGCGCTCATGATATCAACGGCCGAGTTCAGAGATCTTACCAAGTTCTGTTCTCCTAATACTTGACGACCGTTTTAACGTATTTATTCGCAACCGAAAATGATATAAAAGGATAACGAATTAAAATAATATTACTGTAACACCGAAAATGCGTTTGTATTTAATATAGTATAATTTAATAATCGTATATGTATTTATTATAGTATAATGTAATAAATCGTATGAGTTGGCAGCACTGAGATATATTTTTGCTGTGAGTTGGTAACACTGCGAAAAAAAAGTTGATACATTTTATATAGTATAAAGAAAAACAGATTTTTTTTCGATTTAAATGGTCAGAACAAAGTAATACTATATTAAATACGAATTATTGGGGAAAAAAATATATACATTTCATATAGTATAAAAGCATCGGAGCCACACGTTCTTCTGCCGTTACTTACGTTACCCTCTCGGGTGTGTCACTGTGCTGCAGTGGATTCGTCTCCGTCTCACAAACTGAAGGTTCTCAGATCGATCCCAGCACCGGCCATCGACACTTTTTGCCCACACAATAAATACAATTAATTAAATAAATACGGCGTGACGTCAGAAGAAAGAGCGCGAAAACGGCGTGACGTCACACCAAAACAACACTGACCTAGGACAACGTCGTCGCGGGGGGTCCACGTGCTCTTCAAGGTCACCACGTGGCTGATAACAATAGTAAACTTGACCTCAAGGTCAGCACGTGGTGATAAATTTGTAAACAATAACAGTACAAAGGTCAAGGTTGTCCCAGAACCGGCATGGGGGGTTTGTCCCAGGATCGGCATACTACACTACTGTGGTTAACACAGTCAAAAGCCTTGGAGGGATCCAAAAACACACTAATTGTAGCTTTCCGACTCTCCAGCCCTTCTACAATCACTTCTACTAATCATATGACTGCGTCAGTTGTTGACAGACCTTTTATAAAACCAAATTGGTCTTTTGAGAGAAGACTATGTTTTTCTAAGAAACCAAGCATTCGGAACAGGAAAAGCTTCTCAAAAATTGTACTAATGATTGATAGAATTGAAACTGGTCGGTAAATTTTAATGCAGCAAGAATCACCATTCTTAAAGATTGGTGTCACTTAAGCAGTTTTTAAAGACGAAGGAAAACCGCCTGTTGAGAAGGAAAGTTTAATCAAAAGTTCCATTGGCGTTAGAATATGGTGGGAGCATTTTTTTAAAGCATGTCGATACGTAATTCACGTCATTCGACTTCTTGGGTGCAAGCTCACTGATAACTTTCTCAATCTCATGTTCCGTGACTGGAGCCAATGCCAAAAAAGACGATGGACTCAGTCTTGATAAGCGAGGATTCTGGACTCTCCGTGACGAAGTCCTAGATCAGTACCTACTGATGCGAAGAAGGCGTTAAATTCCTCCGCAATCCTGCGCTCATCACAGACTTGTTCTCCGCTAATTTGAAGTTGAATTGGTTTGTCTTTTTGTGCAACACTATTGTTTATGATAGCCCAGGCAGTTTTTGCTACATTTTTCGATGTGGTTATTGATTTATTTACATCATAAGCTTTATCCGCTCTAATTACTTTTTTGTAAATTTTCTTATAATTTTGGAAAAAAATTTTGAAATTCAAATTTGTAGTGTATTTAGATATTTTGGTGAGAAATTTCATCTTTTCTCTTGATGTTCTCTTGATCTTACCTTCTTTGATCCATTTGCATCCCGTTTTCTTTGGTGCTGGTTTCAGTGTCTTTACTGGGCAATTTACGTCGAGATGAAAATTCAAGCAATTTTCAAAATTTTGAAATTGTAACGTAATGGGATCAATAACATTGATACAATGTTAGGGTTTAGTAGTGAACTCTCTCTTTTTAGTGAAACGTCTAAATGAGCTAGGTTTTTTGGATTAGTGTCTCTAAATGTTCGTTTAGTTACGGGATCCCGTGCCAGATAACAATCACTGATAATGGCCTATTGACCGTAATGGTCTGAGATAGCTGTGTTGACCACACTGACATCTACATCGTGCACGTTTGTTATAATGTTGTCTATAGCCGTTTGTGAAATGGCCGTAACTCTCGTGGGAGAGGTAATAGACCATTTCAGTTCGAAAGACTGTAAAAGGTCGGCCATACCTTTAGAAGTGGGATTATTAACATCGAGAGCGTCAATGTTAAAATCCCCCATAAATATGAATTTTGAATTTCTTTTTGATCTGAGACAATTTTGGAATTTTTGTAAAAAGATGTCTATATTTCCATTTGGAGATCTATATATACCAATTATTGTAAATTGAAATCTGTTGTTCTGTATTTTTATACCAGTAATTTCAATGTCTCTTTCTATAGATTCTCCGACTACCGCTGGAATGAATTTAAGTTCTTTTTTTACATGTATTGCAATTCCATCACCACGATGGTTGTCTCTGCAATAGAAATTTGCTAAATTATAATTTTGAATTTTAAAATGGTTTATATTGTTGATGCTAAAGCCATGCTCAGTTATTAACAATACATCAGGATTTAGCTCTTCACATGACAATGAGAGCTCATCTATTTTATTAGTAGCTATTTGTAAATTTTGATGCAGTAAAAAAATGTGTTGTTTATTATTGTTCTTTTTGTAATATGGAATTTCCGAGGAGTGAGACCGGAATTACTTAATTTAGTCTGGAGATTTGAGGAGGTATCTCTAAAAAATGACTCTGTTCTCTTTCAGCCCAGACAAGTTTCACATCAGGATGTTCCTTCGGATTGCATCCGTTTGGATGGCCCTGCTTTACAGCTTCCGCGAAGGTCTCGTAGGGCAGTGTAGTTGGGCCTGAAGGTATCACGATTGGCTTAGTGGGGATGGTTGTTGCCCTCCCATCCTTGGAGTCATGTTGTAGTGATCCTTGCCAGCAGCTCAGTTTCTTCACTATAAGACCAGCCAGAAGGCGCTTTCCACTCGCTCTCAAGTGTAGTCCATGGGTGGTGAAGTATCTCTGGGAAATGCAACTTAAATCCAGCCACTCAACGCCTATGTGGTGACTACATAGTTCCTCGATGTAATTGTTCACTTGACAGACTATCCTGTGAATGGGGCTTGTAAGTGGCAGATCGTATCTAGTTGGCAGCGAGCACACCAGAACTCTAGAGGTCTGCCTACATCTGTTAACAATTTCCCCCAAGTTGTCAAATATGATGTGTTGTCTTCCAGCAGACACGTCGTTGGTCCCGGCAAGCAGCAACATACAGTTAGCCTCGGGATTAGTTGGTGTTGTGGATGAAGGCGTGATTTTCAGAAGTCCCGCTCCGGGCTTACAAATACCGGTGATGTTGGTCTTGTTCGATGTCCTCTCAGTCATCAGTGTAGCGATATGTCGAGCATGGCTGTCACCGACCACAGATACATTGAAGAATGGAATGTTTACCTCAGAACTATTTTTGTCTGTAGTTTTTGAAGCTGTTTTTTGTTTGGGAAAATGGCTTGGTTGTGTTTTTTATTTTGTTTTGATTTTGACTTTCTATGATTGGAGAATGTTTGAAATTCTTTTTCTTCGGGATTAAGGTTGTGGATACATCAACTCTTGCCATGGCTATCGGCAATGACGTAAACTCGTTTCTTCTTTCTTTGAGTTGTTCCAGGTTTACTTCATGGTACTTACTGAATGTGGCTTTCAATTTGATTATTACTCCGGCTGTTTTCTAATATCGTGTAACGGTTAGAAGTAGGAATCGGATTAGATTTGAAACTTCACTGTAGTTCCTTCTCTTGGTGGGTGGTACTTGCTGCCATATTGAATCCTGTAATATGGTTAATGTCGGCGTCTTCAATGGTTTTGAGGTGATGTTTGATGTTGCTTCACGATCAAGTCGAATCTTGAGTCTACGTCACAGTCACATATCACACTGGGATTGCACGAAGTATATGAAACTTGGTCCACACAGTTGACACACTTCCATGTAGATCTTCTTTTACCTACACTCACCCAGTCGTCTAAGCTTCCACTTACACATGAAACATGAAAGTTTAGCTAACAAATATTTTCACCACTTCGCGTTTCAAAGCAGGCTAGACAAGCGGCCATTACGAAAACGATTACTAAAAGTTATGACTCAAGCGGGACGGAACGCAGGGCTGAAGCACGGTAGGGAAAGGGACGTCTGCACCCTTCGGCTACCTTGGACTGGACTCTGTGTTGTGTTTTAATATTTTGTCCCCGATTCACCAGCTTTTAGTCCAAATATACCTGTATATTTGTATGTATAACAAATATACCTGTATGTGGACCACAGAACACAGCAACTCAGACAGGTGATGTTGATACTGTAGCTGTTAGCACGGACAAAGTGGACTACAAGGAACAAATAATGACACTACAACAGGAGCTTCAATCAGCGTTGTTGAAAATTAAAAGCTTGAAGGAAGTGATTAAAGTAATAAAAGTTCCATGTGAAAATGTACTATATTGGCAGAGGAAGCCAAGAACATGATTGAGTCAATTAAAATCTTAGAATTTGAAAATAAAAATTTTAAACTAAATAATCAAAACTTTGAGTTTCAGGCTATTACAACTGCCAACTCTTCCTCAATTGCACTGTTCAACAGTTTCCAACCTCTTATAGAAGGTGAACCACCTGGAGATAATTTTAAAACTGTTACCTTCAAGAAACCATTTAGTTCAAAACACGAAACATAAAAAAAAAAAAAAAAAAAAACAAAGAATAGTAAACGTACGAAATTGCCTGATTCAGTGCCAATAAACAAAAGCATAGCCATCAAGTTCCGCAGCGTCTCGATAGTTGGTGATAGTCATGTTCGACACGTGGCCGAGAACGTAAGACGAAGCATCACTGAAACCACTAGAGTGACAGGGACTGCTACCAATCGCTCCCACCTCTGATCCATCCCCAGACCACTGTTATGTTCTGCTTGGAGGAACTAATGATGTTGATGCTGGTAGATAGGACATCATTTTCGATCACATTGAGAGTGTACTAAAACAATGTGGCAAAAAATCTATAGTTCTTGTCTGTCCCCTTTCTCCACAATATGATTTACCTGCCAGCAGCCCTATCCACGAGACCATCACCCGAATAAACCGATATATCTCCAATCTCTGCTCTCGAGAAGAGAGAGAGCTGAGGTCTTGAAAATCAATGGCACTTCAAAGCCCACGGTCTTCACCTTCGTGCTAGTGGGAAGCGGCTTCTTTCTAATATCATTGTGGAAAGTCTGTTTCACCTCACACCAATACTTGTGTGTGAAGAAGTAGAATCCTTCTCGGGCACTAAACTCCCAACCGTCTCGATACAGCCAACACCGATGCCAAGTCTTACAACTCTTCCTTACGACAGCCATGCTGAGGCTGCTTCACAACCTCCTTCAAATAAAAACTGTCCTCAAGATCTCTCACCTGTGAATTGTATTGTTTCTAATACATGTAGTAGTAGTGATAAGCAGTCTTTTTAGTTTAAGTAAAGAGGAATCTGACAGTACCTCAAACTGTGGTAGAATTATCTTTAGTTCTGTGAGTAAGGTTGATGATGCTAAGATAAATAGCTTTAATTTAAATGTTCATAACTTTGCTGATAACAAGAGGTGTAATTAACTCTCCACAGCTTCAAAATATCTAAGTATTTTCCAAGTTAACATACAGTGTATCCGAAATAACATTTTAGAAATAGACCATTTTTGTGACACAGAAAATATTGACATAATTTACGTTTCGATACACTGGTTAAAAGAAGATGAAGTAAACTGTTTTATACCCTTTAATTTTAGACCTGCAAATGTAGTTAGTAGGGAAAATAAAAAACATCAACTTAGACAATTTTTATTTAGAATTTCACTTCAAGCTTTGTGGGATAAAACTTGTCAGGCCTTGTGGTAACCTAAATATCATAAGCATTTACAAATCGCCTGATGGTGACATTAACACATTCTTTCATCTGTTTATGTTGGCCAGAAAAAAGTTAGAAAACCATTCAGAACAGGTAATCTTTTGGGGAGATTTTAATATTAATTTTCTGGACACCAATGATGGAATCACGAAGTCGTTTCTAAACTTACATAGATCTTCAACCTTAATTGACATAAATCGACAATCTACAAGAGGGAATCGTTGTATTGACAACAGTTCACTCAAACCAGCACCTTACATCTCAACCCAAAATAAACAATAGACAGCTATGAAGAACTCAAAGTGAACAACAAATTCTACAGTTTATCTAATGTTTTAATGAGGAGAAATGGTTTGTCATTAATGATTGTAAATTGAATAAAATTGGTGTTTCGGATTTATTTGATAACTTTTTCAAAACATATATTAGCTTGTGGAACTATTGTTCATCATTAGTTTATAAGTCAAGCAGGGTACAACAGAAAAAGCCGTTTAATTAGTATACAGAAGATCTGGTTACTTTAAGAAAATAAATGTTGAGCTATCAATGCATTTATAAAAACCTGTACAGGAATGGTTCTATGCATGTACAATCTGCCTTCGGTGCTTATAAAAGAGTAAAAAACTTTATAAAATAGAATTAATTGCTGCCAAGAAAAAAGCTTGTGGCTATTATATTGAAAATTCCTCCAATAGTTGCAAAGCTGTTTGGAACATCATATCACAGGAAAACTGTTCATCACATACACGTGACATTGATCTTGATCCACAGAGTTTGAATTCATATTTCGTAGATTTGCCCAAAGATATTTGGAACATGATCCCTGATGAAATGAAATGAAACGAAATGAAAATAAGTTTTATTTTGTTAGGCAAGTTAGGACCATTAGGTCCTCTCTTACACTTAACCTCATAAAGAAAAATTAATACATAACTAAAATGAGTATATCTAATAGTTCATACGTGTTCACTGCTGCTGAGCACATTATTTACAAGTTAAACAACAATAAAAAAAAATAGAGTATTAAGATAATTGAAACTAAACAAATTAAGCATAAAGCGTGAAAGAACATAAAACAAAGAAGAAAACAAAAACTATTAATTACATGAGAAAAATAAATAAACAAATAAAAAATAATAATAAACAAATAAAAAAATATAATGAATAAAATAATAATAAATAAAAATTATTCCATGATCACAACAATCACACATACACTCAGTTGACACTCCACAATACACTCCAACACTGACAGCACGGCCAAGGCCTACAACCCCCACGAATCCGCCGACAACCACTCCCTTAGTGCCGCAACAAACCGAGCTCGACTATCAATATTTCGAGTTGAAGGATCAAGTTTATTCCACAATCTGCAGGCAGTGACAGTAAAAGATATATTGTAAAGTGCTGTTCGATGAGCTGGAATAGTTAACATTGAAGAACCCTGATGCGTGTCCCGATTACTTATGCTGAAGTTAAACACAAAATTTGAAGCTAAATAAGAAGGATTTTTGGATTGAAGAACATTTTACAGTAAAAATAAAATTTTGACCTTTCTGTACTCAAAAAACTTCAGTAAATTTAGCCGTCTGAAGTAAGGAGTGATATGTTCATCTCGACGGAGATTGAAAATATAACGTAGATAGTAGTTCTGCGCTCTTTGATGTTTATCAGAAAGATGGGTAGGCATGTAATTGATGACAATGTCGCAGTAGTCAAAGTGGGGAAATACAAGAGTTTTCACTAGCATAATCTTAACATCTAAATGTAAACAGTTATAATATATCTTAATAGTGTGAATACCAGCAAAAACCCTATTACATGTTAAAGATAAATGATCAGACCATGTAAGTGTAGTATTCATAAGGAGTCCCAAGTTCTTAATTTTGTCACAGTAGTTAAGTGAATTATTATCGATAGAGATACGGGGTACTGTATTAAGATCAATCTGTGCCATCAGTATGTCATGTCCAATAATAATAGGTTGAGTCTTGTTGTTGTTCAGTCTTAAGCTGTGTCTGAACGCCCAGTCACCAATAGATTTAATGTCAGAATTCATTCTATTAACCCCTTCATTTAAGTCTGATACATCAACGTGAGAGTATATATGTAAATCGTCAGCATAAAGGTGATATTTACAGTGATAAATGCTGTTGGACAAGTAATTGATGTACAGAGTAAACAGTAAAGGTCCAAGTACAGAGCCCTGAGGGACACCTTTGGTTACACTTCCCCAATTAGAGTATTCGTTATTCACATGTACACGCTGACGCCTGCCAGTCAGATAGGACTCAAACCAGGAAATACTGTCAGACGAGAAACCAAGATGAGAAAGTTTGACTTTGAGCAGTGGATGATAGACACAATCAAACGCTTTAGAAAAATCAAACATAGTGAGCAATGTCACTTGTCTGATGTCCATAGCTTTTCGAATATCCTCAGTGATATAGAAGTGCAGTGGTGGTACTGTGATTTCTCCGAAAACCTCCTGACTGAAATTTACTAAGAAGATCATTACTAGAAAGATAATTACATACTTGTTGGTGAACAATCCTCTCAAGACATTTAGAGAGCGCAGGTAAGATACTGATTGGTCGATAATCAGATGGAGAAGATGGAGAGGACGTCTTGGCGATTGGCCGAACAATTGCTGATTTCCAGGCAGATGGGAATATTGAGGTTGCAAGAGATTTGAGCCAGACCAACAAATCTGTGGTTCAGGATTGTACGACAGGTTCAGGATTGTCGTGATAACAGGTAAAACTTCGGGGATAATAACTTTTAATAACTTCATAGAAATGTTGTCTGCACCAATTGCATTACTTTTAATCATCATAATGGATTTATGGACCTCATTCTCATTATGTATGTGTATTCTCATTCTCACCCTTGTACGTGTATGGGTGGGCGGGTGGGTCAGTACCACTGTACGTGTATGGGTGGGTCAGTACCACTGTGCCTGTATGGGTGGTAGGGTGTATCTAAAAGCATACTTAAGTAGCTGTGGGGGGACTAGAAATTTCAGGTGTCCATGTTGGCTGGTAGTCAGTGTCCGGATGAATCCAAATACGCTCATATCTTGCCGAACAGTGATTAGATCCTAACGAATAATATGTTCCAAGTAAAATATGAATCACTAGGAGTTGGAAGCTGAGATCTTAGATGATCTGAAAATACAATAGCCCCAGTGTTATCAACAGGGAGATTAATATAGTAATTTTTAAGCTCATTAAGATTTACTGAGATGGGACTATCAGGTTTAATCCTGGACACCCCCAACTTCTTGATCATACGCCAGCGTTCAGTAGATGATTTATACCTAGCTCTTGAATTTCGCATTTCTTGTTTAACTCTATTTCGTAGATGTTTATAGACATTTCTATCAATGAGGTCCTTAGTCCTCTTAAATTTCCTATGGATAGAGTCACGCTTGGCCATTAAATTCCTGATGTGGTCGCTGCTTCTCACGGCCACCAAGTTCTTGGACAGAGACAACAAACTGAATTCAAGTGGAGTGAAGTCACTGTATTGGAAATAATGGAACTCGTTTCGAAATTTTCAAATTCTAACAGTTTTTATCACTACTGAATTTCTAATTTTATTGTAAAACAAACCATCCACTGTATAACTAAACCGCTTTAATTTGTTTTAATCTCAATGACTTTTACACGGATACTTTTCAAATTTATTTAAAGTTTCTAAAATGTAGTCCCAGTTTTTAAGGAGGGTGACAAAAAACCACCTCAAAATTATCGACCAATTACACTAGTTCCTATTTTTTCAAAAATTCTTGAATCTGCAATGCACAAACAGTTGAACTGTTTTTAAATCAAAACAACCTTATTTCAAGTAGTCAGTTTGGTTTTAGGGAAGGTTGTTCTACTGCTCTCTTAAAACTAGTTGATACGTCACTTAAAGCTTTTGAAGATAAAGAATCCGTAGGTTTTGAGTTATGTGATTTAAGTAAGGCGTTTGATTGCGTCCCCTTTAACATCCTTATTGATAAACTCCAATTTTATGGAGTAAGAAATGATTCAATTGCCATAATCAAATTCTATCTTGCTGACAGAAAACAGTATGTCTCTGTTAAAGGGTAAGCTTCATCTTTGGTGAACGTGAGTATGGGAGTTCCACAGGGATCCGTCCTTGGGCCGTTCTTTTTCACAGTTACGATAAATTATCTGCCATTACATCTTGATACACAGTCAATCAATGAGTCAATGCCAATGATGTGACCCTCGTAGATTCACATACAAACTTGGAGATTCTTGATGGGTTAATGGATGAATCTCATAATAGAGCTGCAAATTGGTTTTCATCAAATAAGCTTCTTTGCAACCTTAAAAAAACTCAAAAGATTACTCTAAGTCTTAACCGAAAGAAAGATTGTCAAATAGTGAAATTCTTAGTGTAAAAAGGGATAGCAAATTAAATTTGCAAGCTCAAATTTACTCAATTTGTAAGAAAATGAGCCGGGTTATTATTTAATTTTTAAACTTAGAGACATTTAAAATGACAATTACTTAAGAACAACTTAGTTCAGTTTTTTTCAGTCACACATTGCTTACGGTTTTTATATGGGACCACTCTTCTTATGTACATGAAGTCTTGCTTTTGCAAAAGAAAGTCCTAAGAACAATGTGCAGAGTTGGACCAGTAGAACATTGTCGACCACTTTTTAAAAAGTTTAAAATTCTCACTATTTACAATCTTTACATATATCACATTTTAATGTACACAAAATCCAATTTGCACAATTCAGCACCAGATAAGATATCCATAGCTACAACACCCGTTCCAAATCCATGATAGATGTTCCGCAGCATAGACTCAGTAAAACAGCAAACCTTTTCCAAATCAATGCAATACAGTTTTTTAATTAACTATCATCTTCTGTTCGAACCATTCCTTAAAAAAAATTAAATCTAATATATATAACTGGCTAGTTTATAACCCTTTTTATTCAATCCAAGAATGTTTCCAATGAAACATTCCAACTAACTTTTAGTTTTTCTTTTGTATTAATTTTATGACAGGATCCTTTTTATAGTTTTAAGAAATGTTTTACACACATTTGACAATACCACTTTCATGTTTATGTGATCAATGGCAATAAAATATTTGTATTTGTACCAAGCCCTTGACCCTAATCAAAACTGCAGGGACGGACTATTGGTCCGAGTGAAACTCTTGGACTGGGCGCACTAAAATTCAGGTAGTTACCGATATTGCGCACTTGGTTGAAAGGCCACCTCTTGGACTCTTCGCTATTGCGCACCTACACTTCCGAGAACTCTTAGGGGAGGTTAAGCAAAGGTGAAAATTAATAACAACTGATCTGTCAACACGCATTTGAAATAATGAAATGAAATAATGAGTTTATTCGGCATTAAATTACAATATGCAATACAGTTAAAAGGCTCTGCATTCCCTAACCACTTTTACCAGTAGTGTGGTTAGGTTACAAAAAATACAATCACTTAATATAACATAAATTAAGAGTCCAGTCCGTCATTTTACATACAAGCTGAGCAGCCGTCCGCAGCATATGAAGAGAATACTATTGAACAAATATAACAAAAGAACGAAATAATAAATTGGGGAAAATAAAAATAACTAAAATATATACATCAACAATATCTTAGAAAAGGTATATAAATGGTATAAGCCATTTTTACAAATGACTGCAATAACTTAAGCTAGGGTAATATTTACATTAAAATAAAGAAAACTAAAGAAAACTAACTTTTATTAAAATTAAATCACCTTTAAAAATAATTACCTATTTACAAAGCACCAGATATGCAATCAGCCATAGATCAGGTATTTGTTTTAAGTTATTAATTTTATGACAAGGATTCATTTAAGAAATCTAAATTATTTAAAGAGAAAAGCCAGTTAGCAACGCTAGAACAAAATGCCTTTAGATTTATGTCTTGCTTGATGTCAAATGGTAATAAATTGAAATAATGAGGGCCCCGATAAAGATATGATGCTTGAAAAATAATTTCTATACCTTAGGCTTAATAAAGAGTCTTTGGCTGTTGCTACGCATTTCTTACGGTTCTTACGGATCCTCTATTGCCACTCATTATGTAAAAAATTCTAAGAGTTTTAAAGACAAAAAGATGTTGTACAGGTAAAATACGCAACTGTCTATATAGAGGAAAGGATGAATTTCTTACGTGTTTTTTCAATATTATGCGCACAAATTTATTTTGGGTTTTTCGAACAGATTCTAGAACAGTTTTATAAGCCCCTCCCCAACAAACAATACCATATTGAATTTGTGAATGAATTAAACCAAAATAGATATTCTTCTAAAAGTTCTGTTTCATTTGAAGTTTTTAATGTGTCTATATTTAAATCACCGATAAATATTGTATTTAGTTTAAGACTACCTAATTTTGTTTCTAATTCTTTAATAAAAGTTAATTCAGTAAACTGTTGTAATCTATACAAGCTCAGTATATTAAATCGGACATTATTATTAGTTTTTATTTCTAATAGCATACAGTCAGCCGAAGTCATTGTAAAATCGGCTTTTAAATTATTAAGCGACTCTCTTACATAACAGACAACCCCACCAGTTCTGTGTGAGTCATTACAGTTGCCAATAACATTAAACCCTGGTATAGTATATAGTACTAATTCATCGCTTCCTATCCACACCTCACTTATGATGATGAAACTCAATCTGTCCTTAATGTTATTAATTTCAGAAAGTAATAAATTAAAATTTTTCCTAATACTTCTAACATTGGTATAAATAATATATAACTTGTTCTCTGTAATTCAACAAGATTTAATTTCTTCAATTTGTAGAATTTGTAGAATTGTTCAATTTGTTCTCTGTAGTTCTTCAATTTAACAAGATTTTGAATTATTAATTAATATAGATGACTGCAATAAGACAATTACATTACTAAGCTAAGTATTTATAGTATTTACAAAATAACGTACTTACATAAATTATAGAACTCATGCAATCCTATCAAGATCTTCTAGAGTGTCCACACGATGACGCTTCCCTCCCTCTTCCTTTTTCACAAAAAACTTACCCTCTCTAAACCAGGCAAAACTAAAATTCATCTGTTTAGTGCGTTCCTTAATCTTTGATAGAAACAACTTATTTTCCGGGCTCATGTGCTCTCCTAGGTAGATTGGATTTTTTGGGAAGTTTCGGTTTATGTCACTGGCCATGAGGGGTCTCTTCTTCTTGAAACTAGTGATCCAAACATCTCGGGTTTGTCTTGATTGGAACTGGACCACGATGGAAGGTGTCCGCGCTGACTTGTAGCTTGGTACGCGGTGTGCCGCTGCCACTTGGTTGTCTTCCAGCTTCTCCCCAATCGCAGCTCCCACATCCTTAATTAACGCCATCACGTCTTCTTCAGGTGTTTGAGGAATTCCACTAATTTCTACATTATTCATTCTAGAGTATTGCTCAAGATTTCGTAGCCTTATCTCAAGACCAGCAACTTGGTCTGTCAATTATTTATTTACTGATGTCAGTTCTACGTGTTGCTTTCTAATTTCGGTGTTCTCTTCTCTAATATGCACCATAATTTTATTGGCCTCATCTACACTGTTTGGATAAACTCAACTGACCTTCTTAGTTCTTCCATCTGTCCACCGTAACTGCGCATCTCTTGAAGAACCTCTTGCTTAAAAGATTCAATGGTTGACACTAGAAATTCCTTGGTAATAGATGTTGATTCAGTAGAGGACTTGGTGCTACTAGCTTTCGACCCAGTCTTCTTAGAAATACACACTTCACACTTAAACTCCTTACTTATATTGCGTGTTTTCACACCATCGTTTTTAACGCATTTCAGATGAAATACACGATCACAACTGTTACACTTAATCGCACTGTTTTGATCCACGCAATCTAATCCACACGTACTACAGACAACTGCCATTTAAAAAATATTATATTTAAATAATTTTTTATGAAAGGAACAAGTAGTTGCACGAAAGTTGAGCGTTTAGCATGAAACTTGTTATCAGTTGTTGGAGCGATAAGCTCAGCTCTTTACTGCTCGACTGCCGGAGCTGGACTCAATTTATTGGCGCTGAACTCGGGGAGTTCTTGTAAACTAAAGATTTAGTGATTGTTAACTCACATCGACATAGACTGATTTATTTGTTTATGAGGAAGACAAATGTTATTGGTCATTTGCCACCATTACTTGACAAATACCAATCACGACGTTTCGATTTGGTAAAACCCAAATCTGTTTTAAGTACTAAAAACTAAATTACATCTAAACAAACATGTAATAAAACAACGTTCTTAAACTAATAAACTTATGTAAATTAGTAATTATCTACATTTTAACCTAGATCCTAGAATGGGGTACAACAACATGAACTTATACTAAAAACAACAAATGTTAACTGAGTGAAATTAATATAACCAATTAGGCGCTGCCAAGATCACGATATCAACGAAAAAATGTTAAAAAACACAAATAAATTAATATGTCAAAGCGACTGAAATGAGTTTACATTAACTAAGCATAAATAAATATATGGTACCTGAAAAACACTATTAATTAAAAATAATATTAAGCTTGCACCAAAATGATATATGTGACTCGGAAGGACTGAGACTACTATCTAATCTAAATTAACTATTAAAATTACATTTTAACCTGAAAAGACAACAATTAGTAGGAATAAAACTATACAATAATCAAATATTACAAAATGACGAAGTTTTACGAACCGCAGTGACGATGGCGTCTAGACGTCTCAGGCGCGAAGTGAGGATAATGACGTTAACATTTGTTGTTTTTAGTATAAGTTCATTTTGTTGTACCCCATTCTAGGATCTAGGTCAAAATGTAGATAATTATTAATGTAGATAAGTTTATTAGATTAAGATCGTGGTTTTATAACATGTTTGTTTAGATGTAATTTAGTTTTTAGTACTTAAAACAGATTTGGGTTTTACCAAATCGAAACGTCGTGATTGGTATTTGTCAAGTAATGGTGGCAAATGACCAACAACCTTTGTCTTCCTCATCTGATATTCCATCATTAACAAATTTCAAAAACAAAGTTATTTATTTAGCTGCCCAATCTTATTTTAAGAAATTCCCTTCACTTACAAGTTCTAGTTCGGATTTCCGGAACTTTGTTAGTATTTAGCCACACATATGTGTCTTCCTCCATGTATTTTAGGCGTTTTAAGAATATATAACTATTATTATTAAATAGCATTATTGATGTGATGGTAGACTTCAATTATTTATAGGCATGTTGCATATAGCAATTTTCTACGTGATAGTGGAATAATTTTAGTATGCTAAAAATACATATAAATTGACAACAATTAATTAATTTCCTAAAGACCTTATGAATGTCGCCTTATTTTCTGTCTTTTTTTTAAATAAATTTAATGGAAAAAATCAAATCAAGTGAAATCCATAAAAAATGTATCGTGTTTAAAGGGCTATATACTTATTACCACATTCAAAGAGTAACTTTAGATACAAAACTTCACATTAACTGTTTCTAATCCCCATTAAAGAAATATTTATTACTCAAAAATATATTAAGCAAACTTTAATTTTTCGTTTGAAACTAAAATAGTTCACTGATATAAATCACAGTACCATTTTACTCAATAAGGATTTCACACTGTTGACCAATGACAAAATGTCATCACATTTAAATAAACTATACACACAATAATTTTAAAAGACTAATTGAAATATTTTATCTGTTAATTCCAACCATTGTACTTTATTATTATATCTAAGAGTATGCAGACGAATATTTGTTCTGTTTTCAACAGAAAGTATTGTGCAAGCTCAAGCTCATGCCCATGCTCGTTATTGTAGTGTTAGCAGAGAGGGGCCAAAACAGAACACTGGCTCTATTTGTCATCCGACAACAAGCCAAGGAGGGGTTTAAAGTTGGGGTAAGACGTTGATGTTCTAAAATTGAACCTGTTTGGATCGTACGAAAGACATAAGTGACAAATTCCAGAGCTATTACGGTGGACGCTGGGTCAAGTGCGCAGTGGCGGCGAGAAGGTTGGGAAACCCGTTTGGGGATTAAAGGTTGGTGCGCAATATCGGTGCACCACTTGAACTAACCATCCGGTCTCTGTATGGGAGGATTACAAGGGAGGATAAGACGTGGAAAAGAGTTTCAATTAAAAAATAACTGTGCTTGTAACAATCAGCACAAGTCACGGCGTCTAATGAAACTACTTTCAATTTAACAAGTCGTTTAAATAAATGCAATTTATACCTAATTTTATACAACATATTTTTAAATAACTTAAGTGCTATATTTACTACAAGAACCTGACAGCCCTTTACAAGAAATGATTATTCACAACACTCAGCCCTCATCCAACAGCACTACGCCGTTAGCTGGAAAATACTATTTTTAAAACAATATAAAAATGTAAAAAACTAATCGACATTAAATATTGATTTTCAGAATGGAATTACCTTTTTGTCGATAATTTAAGCTATGAAAAAATAAATTAACGATTCAGGTGTCGTCAATTGCACATTTATACAGACTAAACATTGAAAGCTTTTTTAAAGACAAAATGACTCTGATGAGAGGGAAGCCCTCTTTAGAATGAGTAGAAGAATCGTTCTTACTTCGAAATTGAAAAAGACAAAAACGTATTTACAGGAGAAAGGTCGAGATTGAAAAGCAGACTTTGAATGAATGCAGAGAAGCGTGATGATCCGTCAAACAATGCCATTACTCGAGTTGCCCGGGCCCCCACAGTTCACCCCCTACCCCACTCACCTCTCGGCACTGCACATTTGGACGATATCAGCCGTTTGTCCGGTAAATTTACCAACCAACATATTGTCCGTTTTATAACTGACCTTGCTGTTAAACCTCTACTCCACCTATCGTTGTAACCGTGATTTCTTTAGTTTTCTGAAAAATGTTATTAGTATTCCCAGCTTTATTTCCGTAGTGGAACTAACCGTTAAGAATAATATTCATTATTTTACATGTAATTCATTATCTTTATTTTGTAATTTTAAAGGAGAATATGACTGCAACTATTTTCAATCGATCAAAACAGTATAGGTTACAAATGTTTTCTACTATTATAATTATTTTTTGTGGTCACTAAAATTTAGCCTTTTTTAAAATATTTGCAGCTCTGTAAATAATAAAGTTAAAGAGCTTAATCTATTTTAAATTAAATTTTATTTTCCTCCTAACATGGGATTTATCACAGGTTAAATAGAATTATGATCTGAAATGTTCTGAACATCTGCTATTTTGTACTGAATCAACATTTTAACCCTTAACTAGTTAGGCGGAGTAAGATTTTACCCCAAGGAAATTATTTTAACTAAATTTCCTGTCTTATGCAGTCTGGTGCCTCAGGTATTCGCAGTACCTTCCAGACAGTAGTAGAGGACGGATGTACTTCATTTTTCTCCCTACTCGTCTCTTGAGTAGATGCTTTTTTAAATGGTAGCTCTTTGTTGCAGTGGTTTACAAGTAACCAACTTGTTGCCAATGCACAAAAGACTAAAGAGGTTAGATTCCAAATCCGTTCTTTTTACTCTAACCTAGATCACAATTTCATTATAGGTGACTCAGAGATAGCACCAAGTTCAGAGGTTGGATTCCTAGGGTTGGTAATTGACGGCAAGCTTGTTTTCTCAAGCCACATTGCCTTGGTGTCTAGTAGAATTAGGAAGGGGCTATTCATTCTACGAAGACTAGCTTTAGCTTGCTTTACAGATAGGCGGGTCCTGCTATCAGCGTACTATTGGTGTGTATACCCCCACTTGTCTTATGCGGTGGCAATCTGGGGAGCTCAAAGTTTAAGTAATCTACACATTTTACATTATAAAAGAAAGCCTTACGCATCATTTGTGGCCTCTCTGCTAGGGAATCCTGTAGAAATATCTTCCGCATGAACAGTTTGTTAACATTTCCATCGATCTATACTTTAGAATCAGTCACCTTTTTAAAAAGAAATTTTCATCTGTTAACTAACTATGAATTATATAAAATACACTCTTACTCACTTCGAAATTATGACTATTTAGATATTCCACGTCACCAAACATCATTGTTTCAGAAACAAATCTAGTTTAATTGAATTAAACTGTACAATGCTCTGCTTCCGTATTTAAAGTCAATTGCTGATTTATAAAAAAATTCAAAAAAACCTTAAAAGCATTCTTGATACAGGGAAAATACTATTGCATCCGAGACTTTTTATGTAAATGACTTGATTTGTTCCCTGTATGCATTGTATTACTTAGACTAAGACTTGTTGTTGACTAACCATGTTTGTTGACTATTACCTATGACAACGTTTGTTTTTTGTCCTCAAATGACTTATTCTTAGCATGCTGTTGTTCTGATACATGAAAACCACCCAACAGCATGCCCTCTATTTCTCCTCCTCGACAGACTGTTGTTCTTAGGCAGGAAAACCACTGAACAGTCTGTTTTGGTAAAAAACACCTCGCCTAACGATTAATTTCGAGAAAGAGAAGAGGGTATCTGCTGCTGTTACCTTTCTCAACTCTAAACCAAAGCTTCCTTTCCTTAAGGACACCAAACCGGTTCAAATGACTTATCCTTAGCTCGCTGTTGATTGATTGATTGATTGACCTATGATTTTTATTTCCTAATGAAATAGGTTTTCTCTTTCAGGTAATTGATTTATAACATTTTGGAAAGTTTAACGGCACTTATCAGTGTAATTGAACTTTTATTACTTCCTTCTCTGTTTTCTATGTAGTTAGTGTATGCTTTGATGGTTGCTTGTAGTTAATGCTTGATTACTTTGCTGATTTTAAATAGTTGGTGTGGCTATATGTAATGCATGTTTTTCTTTCCTCCTTTTTTTTCTTCTCTCTCTGTCAGAATTAAGCCTTGTAATGAATTATTTCGTTACAAGGCTTCTTTCGCTTGGTAGTAAATGACCTTGAACTACTTAAATTACTTTACCTTCTGTGACCTTAGGTTTAATCTCCTTAGTATTATATGACCTTAAAAACATTTGCGTTTGGTTTATTTTTTCGCCTCTATCTTTTAACATTTATATTAGGGCTTAACCTGTAAACGGTACCTCGCTGGTGGAGAGGGAGGGACGGTTGGCACGTAGATGTGACATTGTGAAGGAGAGAGACACGATGAGTGCAACTATTATTCCCTATCGTGTTTTAACTTCAACGGAAGAAAGGGAACGTTTCAAAAAGAAACTGTTCTCTCTTACACCAAGAAATAAAAATATCGAGTTGAGGTTGAGGTTAAAGATGGGATTCAAACAAGAATTAACAGAAATGTTCATATTTTTTTCACCCATAACATTCCTGGCTTTACGTTCAAGTATTCATTTATCTTCAGACCAACAAACAAAATAATTTAACTGTGTTGTTTGATGGTTAAAGAAACATTTATGTTAGGTGAGGACTGGTTTGGCAGGTATGCTGGAGAGGGGGGTGGAGGCAGGACCCACGTGACCTACGGTCATTGGCCGAAGAAAATCAATATGACTTTTCCATTTTATTTCAATTTACTTAAAATGGGCTACCATGTCTTTGGAAGCCGTATACTATCATCCTTATTAAAAGCTGAAAGGTTATTCGCCGATCTCAGTCTCAGAGAAACCACTAAGGATGCCACATCACAGTATGGGCGAAACATCTGGTTATGTTGTAAATATTGTAGATAGTACCTTGACGCGGTTGTCACCGGAAAATGTAGATTCTAGTTATGACACTGCCCGCTTAAGCCTAAGTTCTAAGATTAAACATTTATGTTCTTCTTCTTCTATTTAATTCTATCTTCTTCCTCCTCCAGGATCGAGCCTTGTAACGATTTCTTTCGTTACAAGGCTTGATCCGCTTGGTAATAAATGACCTTGACCTACATTATTCAATCTTCGATTTGTGAAATTGCGTAGCCGAGATTGAATCTGTCTACTGTAAGCTATCAGATTTGTAAAACTGATGCGTTGGGTTTTTATTCTCCACTTCTATCTATTAATAAATGACATTAAGGCTTTACCTCTTATAGGTAGCCTACTGGTTTGAGGGGAAGGGGCGCTTATAAATTGACTGTCAGTAAGTTGATACATCATTGTGCAGGAGACACGATGACTGTAACTGCAACTGCGACTATTATTCGTAATCGTGTTTTGACTTCTATGGAAGAAAGAGAACGTGTCAAACAGGAACCATTCTCTCTTCCATTTAGAAATAAACATGTAGAGATGGAATTAGTTGAGGTTGAAGTTAAAGATGGGTTTGAAACAATAATTAACAGAAACATACATACTTTGTTTTGGCCGATACCTCCTACTAGGGCCAGTAATTAAAATTCCAGGCTGCACGTTCAAGTATTTATTAATCCTCGTATTGATCAAAACAAAGCGAACAATGTAGTTTTATTGTTTGCTGCTTAAGAAAACATTCCTGTTCTTCTTCTTCTTCTTTTCAATCCTATCTTCTCCACCTTTAGATACGCGCCTCATCACTGTATTGTTACGAGGTGCGTTTCGCTAATCAAAATGTGACCTTGAAGCTATGAATAGAACACACTTTAGATTTAAAATATGTGTATCTTATGATTTAATTGCCACAGAAAAGTACTTTGTGCTATTTAAAGATTATAAGTAAGTCAAGATCATTCATATATGTTTTTAAAAAGTCTAGATTTAATCATGTTCTTCATCACTATCTCTGTCAGGGGACAATACTCTTCTAACATAAATAAGACGAAACCCATTGTTGTTGTATTCATTTCAATATCGTTTACAGTTAAACTAGTGGTTGGAGTCGACATGTATAGTGAACGTTATCGGTATCAGCAATGTCGCCTGAACTGTAATAGTTCTCTTCAGTAGGTATGTCTTGTGAAAGTGAAAAGATGCTTCCACCCTCCATATCATAGTTGGTATCGGAATATCGTCCGAATTGTAATAATACTCCTCCTCTTCACTTTGCTCATCGATAGCCACCATTTCTAAAGTAACGACAAACTCGAAGATCATACAGCGGGTGTAGATGTTGTCTGCTGGAGCCATTGCTAGATTCTGATTGATATGCTAACAACACTTCACCCCCTCCAAAAAATATACTATTTTGTTTTGATCGGTTAAAAACTTCTCGAGTTTTCCATTGGTTAAAAGATTCCGGTTCGTGTATATAACCAACACCACTGCTACCTTTAAAAAATCCTTGTCTAGAGTTGGTTGAATCAACAATAGAGATGTATACTTGTGCGATTTGTTTGGAACAATTCAATGATGAAATACACTTACTTATTTATTCATCATGAGTTAATTCATAATATTCAAAATGTGCTAGAAGACAAAAAATAAGAACAACAATAACAGCAAAATAGAGCAATTGTTATTAGGTACGCACCTCCCTCAGATCTGCAAGCTGAAATCTTAGCAGAAGCTCTTGAAAGATCTTCGGTAAGACACTTCAAGATTAAAAACACAAAGAAGTATTGTATGGAAAATTTGTTTATTCAAAACAAATGGGCTATATAACCAAAATGATTATAGTAGCAACATACACTAAAGATGTGATTGAAGATTTGTATGAAGAATTAAAGATGAAATTAAGTGAACACGAAGGAAGAGGATCTGGATGGGGTTTACTTTCTATGGAGGGGTTGGATATAAGAGTACATAAATATGGATATGGAGATAAAGGCAGTAGCTACATAGAAATACCAGAATAAATCAAACAAACAAAATCATGTATCAATGTAGCGAATAATGATAATGAATGTTTTAGGTATGCTATGTTGTTTAAATTTGTAAACGGCGCACACGTAGATAGACCTAATAGTTAGTATGTAGAATTAAGGCATAAGTATAATTTTAACGGCATATCATATTCTGTATCTTTGAGTGGTATAAAACGTTTTGAAAAACAGAATCGTACAACATCAGTAAACGTTTTTGCTTTAGATAACTCTATTAACGTGTACCCACTACAATTAACAACTGTAGAAAGAACAGACCACACTGATTTACTGCTTATTAAAAACGGCGATGTATCACACTATAACTATATTAAAGATTTCAATAGGCTCGTTAGTAAGCAAGTATCAATATCTGAACATCGATTAACCGTTTGTAAACGTTATTTCTATTTCACAAGAGGACAACAAAGGAGATATGTTAAAAATTGGCTAGTAGAGCATAACCGTCTCTGTAAAGAGAAGGAATGTGCTAGAATTGCTTACTTAGTGTAAAGCAATCTAGGGTGCAATTTTAAAAAGGTTGTCATCAGTACAGAGTTCCTGTTGTGGTATATGTAGACTTTGAATCTTCCCTGTTACTTCTAGACACTGAAGATCCAGACCCCACCAGATGCAAAAATATCAGGTACATAATCCTAATAGTTACTGTATACTAATAAAATCTACTTTAGCAGATAATCATTTGCAATATTACGGATTATCATCTACTCCTCAGGTGTACAGAGGTGACAAGGCTGCTGAAAAGTGTTTAGATCAATTATACGAGATAGTACGTAAAGTGGAATACTTTACAGTTGTAAAAAACAAATTACACCTGTAACAGATGATGAAATCAAAAGACATACAATTGCAACAACATGTTATCTGTGTGGCAACATATTCACAGAAATTAATGGAAAGGTGAAATATTACGATCACTTGACTGGATTAAACAGAGGACCTGCTTGCAACAGCTGTAACATAAACTATAAACTACGTCGCTTCATTCCGGTTAACCTGTATAACCTAAGCGGATATCATGGTGATCCCTACCGCATATCATCATCCAAACAAGACCGGTAGAGACGCTGTATCATATCATAGAGTTTCCAAGAGCATATCATTGTCCAAACAAGACCCATAAAAGAGCTGTATCATAGAGTTCCCTACAGCATATCATCGTCTAAACAAGACCAGTAGAGAAGCTGTATCATAGTGGTGACTCCAGTGCATCATCTTCCAAACAAGACCGGTAGTGATGCTGAATCATAGTGTTCAATGTAGCATATCATTGTTCAAACGAAACAGGCAGAGAAGCTGTATCATCACGTTTTTATCAGAGACTTTCCTACAGCATATCAACGTCGAAACAAGATTGAAGAGAAATAGTATTATAGAGTTCCTTACAGCATATCATCGTTCAAACAAAACCTGCAGTGATGATGTATCATAACATTCACTAGATCGTATCATTGTCCTAACAAGACCATTAGTGATGCTTTATCTAGTGTTCACTACAGCATATGAACGTCCAAAGTCTTGATGCCGACTTCTGGCCTAGTGGATCATTAGTTCGCAAATTCATTCCCAAGAGTAATGCTGTAATGTCTCACACTTTTTTAGGAAAGGGAGTAGTGAATCAAAAGGGAACTTAGATTTTGCAAAGGAAAGTGCTCTGAATCTATGTACTGCTGCCGAAATGACCTTGAATGTATGTGCAATAAATGTGCAGTGTATAAGAAATAAAATGCATGAATTAGATTTACTTTGTATGGAGGAGAATATTTCTGTCCTCTGTGTCACTGAACATTGGTTGACTGTGGATGAAGTGCGATTTTATGACAAGCTCCATAGTCTGATGATGGCATGCAGTTTTTGTCGTATTGATGGTTATGGTGGTTTACCATAAGGCCGTTTACCTTAGGAGTGACCTAAAATTTAAACCTATTGACTTAAGTATGTACTGTGAAGATTTGAATGGTGAGTTTTCTGCTGTTCTTTTGCATGATCTTTCCATAATAGTTGTTGCAATGTATAGATCCCCAAATGGCTCTATTTTGAGATTTTTTGCTCTCCTTGAGCAGTGTCTTGTTTATTTGACTTCTTTCGGACTTCCAGTGGTAATTGGCACTGATCATAACATTGACTTGCTGCGTCCAACAAGTGATGCTAAAGATTTTCTAAATCTACTCCGCAGTTTTAATTTTTATAATAGTGTGACGGAGCCCACAAGAGGCAATGCTTTGCTGGACTCTGTTTTAACTAACATTGACAAATGGGACTATACTGTTAAAGTTAGTAGTGATACTATTGCTGATCACAGGCATGTATTGTTCTGTTTAAAGTGTGTATACAACTCACCTGATTCTGCTAGCTCCCAATGTAAGACAATTATTATGTATCGAGTTTTGAGTGACTCAAATATACATCTTTTTAATCATTATCTTACTAGTTCTCTTGAATCACTGTATCAAGATTTGTTTGGCTTATCTGCAGAGGATGCTTTTACTTGTTTTTTCAATTTCTTTAAAGGAAGTTATGACTTATTTTTCCTGTTAAACATAAAGTCAGTAATACCACAAGACAAACCTCCTCACATAGGATTGTGTGCAGCAAAAACTGGTATACCCCTGAACTGGCAAACCTCAAAGGTTTAATTCTGCTGGTGAGTGACAATGTTGATAATAGGCCTTGTCTTACCCCGTTGTTGCGAAAACTGAGACGTACTTATCGTTTCAAGTTAAAGGTGGCCAAACAGGCAGCTGTTGAGGAGATTGTTGCTAAGTCACCTAACCCTTATAAGACTACCTGGGAGCTTATTAAAAAAACTGGGCCTACACGTGCCACATCAGTAACTCTGACTACTTCGGCTGATGAGATGAATCAATATTTTATGGATTCAATTTCTACAATTATTAATGGAATTGACTGTGAGGATGCTGCGGACGAATACCTTGAAAATATTCCGGATGTACAGCATGAGTTTAGTTTTAGAATTGTAAATAATGTAAATATACTTAATGTGGTAAATAAGTTTAAGGCCTCAAATAGTAGGGATATTTATGATATGTCTCCAAATTTTCTAAAGAAAATAATCCATAGTATTGCCCCAATAATTACTTATTTGTGTAACATTTGTTTAACTGAAGGTACCTTCCCTAGGGTTCTCAAGGTAGCCAGAACCATTCCTGTTTATAAGAAGGGTAAACATGATAATCTATCTAGTTACCGTCCTATTTCCTTGATACCTGTATTTGCAAAGGTTTTAGAGACACTTGTGCTTCAACAACTGTACGGTTACTTTGAGGGACATCATCTGCTTGTACCTGCCCAATTTGGTTTCAGAAGGGGTCAGTCCACGGTTTCGGCAGTGGACTCTCTTCTTTACCAGATTCTTTCTGCTTTTGAACTGAAGTCATCTACTGCAGTTCTCCTTTGTGACCTCTCTCGGGCATTTGATTGTGTGAGTCACGAAATCATTATTTCAAAATTTAAAAAGTATGGTCTGACGGATGCTGCCCTCAATTTGATCAACTATTATCTTAGTAGTAGACAGCAAATAGTGAGTTTGAATGGTGTAAATTCCACTCCTTTAAATGTTAAGAATGGTGTTCCTCAGGGCTCCGTTCTGGGGCCCTTTCTTTTTATTGTATACATGAATAACCTGTATTATAAACGTAATCATAATGTAGTACTTTATGCAGACGACACCTCCTTGTTTGCTAGTGATAAAGATTGTGCTTATGCTGAAGCCACAGTTAGACAGTCATTTGACCTTGCTTCTGACTGGTTCAGATCAAACAAATTGGCTCTCAATGATGAAAAAACTCAGACTATTTTGTTTAGTTTAAGGAGATTGAGTAAGGAACAAGTTACACCTGTAAAATTGCTTGGCTTTACTCTTGACCCTGCACTTTGCTGGAGTGATCACATTAATCATCTTTGTGTAAAGTTAAGTAGAGTTTTATTTCTCTTACGTAGACTAAAACAGGATATGCCAAATAGCTTTCTGAAGTTTGCCTACAATGCATTCTTTCAGTCTCACTTGATCTATGGAACGAGGCTTTGGGGCCACTCCAGCAAGGTCCAGAGTGTCCTTTTGGTACAGAAAAAGGCTGTACGCTTAATAAGTGATGCATATTATCTGGATCATTGCAAGCCTCTATTTGTATCTAATAGCATAATGTCAGTAATTAATGTATATATTTTGCAGTGTATCATTGCCATTAAGAAGCATGAGATTGGGTACTTAACTAATCGTGAAATCCATTCTCATGTAACACGAAATTGCAATAACATTCATGTGACGGGATCTAGGCTGGGTAAAGTGTTAAATTGCTTTCCTGTTTCAGGTGTGAGGTTTTTTAATCACCTGCCATTGGCTGTAAGAACCTTAGCTAGGCCTAAGCTGGAACCATTGCTGAAAGCTTGGCTCTTAGAGAACCCCTTCTATAGCTTAAGCGAATATTTTGAGGCTGATTTCTCAGGTTTAATTGGGCATGTGAATGCTTAGTTCAGGTTTGTGTTTGCTTGGTTTTCTTCTCCTTGCATAGAGTGCTGCATGCAGGCTTGCCTTGCTTTTGTTTTGGTTTGTTTTTATTTATTTTAGCTGTGTGACTTGCTAGTTTTAGATAATCTATATATTGATATAATTTACTAGTTTTAGCATGTGTGATTTTGTGCTTTTTTAGTTTGGTTTTATTTTTTAGCATGATTAGTATTTATTAAATACTTAGAATAATATCTTTGACTTAGCCTATTGTATTGCAATGTCCTGAATGGCCAAATAAATCTTTGAATCTTTGATGCCGTATCATAATGTTTATTGCAGCATTTCATGGTCCCATCAAGACCGGTATAAAAGCTGTATTATATTGTTCACTACAGCATATTATAATCCAAATAAGACCAGTCGAGAAGCTATATAATGAATGTTCCTACAGCATATCAACTTTCAAACAAGACTAGTGGTGATGCTGTATCATAATGTTTATTGCAGCATATCATCGTCTAAACAATATCGGTATAAAAGCTGTATTATATTGTTCACTGCAGCATATTATCTACCAAACCAGATCAGTTTAGAAGCTATATAATGGATGTTCCTACTGCATATCAACGTTCAAACAAGAGTTGTAGTGATGGTGTATCATAATGTTTATTGCAGCATATCATTGTCCAAACAAGACCGGTATAAAAGCAGTAATATAATGTTCACTACAGCATATTATAATCCAAATTAGACCAGTTGCGAAGCTATATAATGGATGTTCCTACAACATATGTACTTTCAAACAAGACTAGTGGTGATGCTGTATCATAATGTTTATTGCAGCATATCATCGTCAAAACAATATCGGTATAGAAGCTGTATTATATTGTTCACTACAGCATATTATCTACCAAACCAGACCAGTTGAGAAGATATATAATGAATGTTCCTACTGCATATCAACGTTCAAACATGACTAGTAGTGATGCTGTATTATAATCTTTATTGCAGCATATCATCGTCCAAACAGTACCGGTATAAAATCTATATTATAATATTCACTGAAGCATATTATCATTCAAACCATACCACTTGAGAAACAATAAATTTTCATACAGCATGTACATTCAAACAAGACTAGTAGTGATGCTGTATCATAATCTTTATTGCAGCATATCATCGTTTAAACAATACCGGTATAAAAGCTGCGTTATATTGTTCACTAAAGCATATTATCATCCAAATCAGACTAGTTGAGAAGCTATATAATGAATTTTCCTACAGCATATCAACTTTCAAACAAGACTAGTAGTGATGCTGTATCATAATGTTTATTGCAGCATATCATCGTCAAAACAATATCGGTATAGAAGCTGTATTATATTGTTCACTACAGCATATTATCTACCAAACCAGACCAGTTGAGAAGATATATAATGAATGTTCCTACTGCATATCAACGTTCAAACATGACTAGTAGTGACGCTGTATCATAATGTTTATTGCAGCATATCATCGTCAAAACAATATCGGTATAGAAGCTGTATTATATTGTTCACTACAGCATATTATCTACCAAACCAGACCAGTTGAGAAGATATATAATGAATGTTCCTACTGCATATCAACGTTCAAACATGACTAGTAGTGACGCTGTATCATAATGTTTATTGCAGCATATCATCGTCCAAACAGTACCGGTATAAAATCTATATTATAATATTCACTGAAGCATATTATCATCCAAACCATACCACTTGAGAAACAATAAATTTTCATACAGCATGTACATTCAAACAAGACTAGTAGTGATGCTGTATCATAATCTTTATTGCAGCATATCATCGTTTAAACAATACCGGTATAAAAGCTGCGTTATATTGTTCACTAAAGCATATTATCATCCAAATCAGAGAAGCTATATAATGAATTTTCCTACAGCATATCAACTTTCAAACAAGACTAGTAGTGATGCTGTATCATAATCTTTATTGCAGCATATCATCGTTTAAACAATACCGGTATAAAGCTGCGTTATATTGTTCACTACAGCATATTATCATCCAAATCAGACCAGTTGAGAAGCTATATAATGAATTTTCCTACAGCATATCAACTTTCAAACAAGACTAGTAGTGATGCTGTATCATAATGTTTATTTGCAGCATATCATCGTTCCATCAAGACCAGTATAATAGCTGTAACATAAGGTTCACTACAGCATATTATCATCCAAACCAGACCAGTTGAGAAGCTATATAATGGATTTTCCTACAACATATGAACTTTTAAACAAGCCCGAAAGAGAAGCTGTATCTTAGAATTACCTATACATCATCAGCCATACAATACCGGTAGAGATGCTGTATCATGGTGTTCACTACAGCATATTATCGCCCTAACAAGACTAGAAACGGAGCTGTATTAAAGAGGTACCTGCAGCATATCATCGTCAAAAAAAGACTGGTAGAGAAGCTGTATCATAGTGCTGACTTCAGCATATTATCCTCCAAATAAGACCGGTATGGATGCTGTATTATAGTGTACACAACAGCATATCATGGTCCAAAGGAGACAGACAGAGAAGCTTTATAATAGACTTTCCTACAGCGTATTATAGTCGAAAGAAAATTGGTAGACAACCAGTATCATAGAGTTCCCCACAGCATGTCATCGTCCAAACAAGACCGGTAGTAATGCTTTATTATAGTGTTCGTTACAAAATATCACTGTCAAAACAAGACTGGAAGAAAATTTGAATATTAGAATTACCTATACTATTTTATCGGCCATACAATACTGATAGTGATGATGTATCATAGAGTTTCCTACAGTATATCATTGTCCAAACAAGACCGGTCTTGTTGCTGTATCATATTGTTCATTACAGCATATCATGGTCCAAATGAGACAGGCAGAGAAGCTGTATCATAGACTTTCCTACAGCATATCATCGTCGAAATAAGATTGGTAGAGAAGCAGTATCACCAAGAGTAGTAGGGAAAGGCCGGTTCTAAGCCGTCCCATGAAGAGTTTTCGTCAAATGAAGAGTCGAGGGTGGGGGGTTTTAATTGGTTTTTAATTGACCTTAATGAGTTTTTAATGGACCTTAATGAGTTTTTAATGGACCTTAATGAGTTTTTAATGAACCTTAACGAGTTTTTAACGAGGTTCTAATTGACCTTAACGAGTTTTTAATGGACCTTAACGAGTTTTTAATGAGGTTCTAATTGACCTTAATGGATTTTAATTGGCGCTAATGGGATTGGGTGGGGGAAGTCACGTGACCACCCCGAGCTGGTCCATCTTTGATGACGTCATCCAATATGGCGGCTCCCGCTAAATTTCCTACCCTAACTTTTACCATGTATAAAATGAACTTTTTTTTTCCAAGATGGTGTCTTTTCCCTCCCGCGCCAACTCACACCCAGTACCCCGTGGGAAAATTCCCTCCCAAAAATTTCCTCCTAAATTCCCTCACCGAAAAGATGGCGGCTTGTACCACGTTATACTATATAAAATACACTCTGTTATACTATAACAAATGTAACATTTCATATACTCTATGTGGCTGACTCGATCACTCTTAGCCTACGATGCATGCGCGAGGAATTACTACATGAAACAGCTGTGCGCTGCTACCAGCACTCCTAGCAGCAATTTCCTAAAACATAAATATATATTAAACAAAGTAGACAAAAAGCTATCAACCCCTCGTGGTCCAGTGGTTAGCGTACCCGACTCAACAAATATATCCCATTTCCGCATTATCTGGTATTTCTCTAATATTTAATTTATCGATTTCTTGAAGGTCAGTCCACTTTAAGTCATACTCTGGGAGTCTATCAGACATACTGGTCCCGTACAAATTATTGCAATCAAGATAAAGGAGATAGTTGGTCGGTGTTGTGTTGTCAAAGTCGGATGCGGAACCACTCGGACCCAAGGTTGTTTTTTAATTCGATTGAATTGTGTCCAATTCATAATTAAATGACTCATAAACAAACACACCACATACACAATCGATTGCACTCTGTGCAAATGCGCACCTGGCTGCAGCCTTATCGAGGGACGTATAGTGTCGACAACCTACAGGCTTAACTACTATTTCAGCATGCACAAACATATTACGTACAGTAGATACTCACCCTGTATGGTCGGTAGACTGTTAGTACAAAGCCTCTGAAGGAACGTCAACCTCCTCTACCAGCTCAGAGGTCACTCTTTTGATTTTTAAGGGTAAACAAAGAGGCTCCCACAGGTCTAGACCATATACCCCTGTGGTACGGAGAAACAAACCCATGTAATAAGCCCCATCCATCGCTCATTACGTTGGTAGCCATCCTGCCACCTTTCCATAGAGATTTACTCTAGGTGTTTATAGTAAATCTCGTAGACCATGTAACTTGCGAACAAGATACACCGTATGAAAATCAATGGGATGCAGTCCTTTCCTGTTTTCTTCAAATGCTTTGCATTACCCGCAGTCGTGTACTCGGTTTTCTGGTGTATTGAAACACTTAAACATCTTGCAGCAATGCTCCATCTTTCTGAAACAATAAGAAGCACACATAAGAAAACAACTCACAACAAAAGAACTTGTTACTTTTCCCTCAAGTTAACATACATACCTGGAAAATTTGTACAGCAGACGTGGATCCAACTTCTTTGATCAGTACCAAGTTGTCCGGTATTGATTCCCCCTCATGCAAAGTGTCGACGTATCTTCTAGGTAGAAACACTTTGATGTCCTCCTCCAAATGTGGATCAAACAGTATCGCAACGAGAGTATCACCGTATTTCGTACTTATGCGTGTAATACTTTTGACTGGATACTGGACGTTGGATGACAAATCTCCAACCTTGACAGTAATATAATTCATCGGAGTAGCAGCGTTGAAACGTTCGACAAAAGATGCCATGATAGACTGATAATAAAAGTCGAAAGACGAGTCTATTTATACTCTCAGTTGACCTTGAGAGTCACGGCTTGTTAGGAGTATTGTGCCTCCTTCCCCTAAGGCCTATGCACGAGTTGTAACGCTTGTTCTTGCATTTCCAGACAGGGCTATGAATAACAAGTCAACGTCCGTCTAGACAGGGCGTGGTCTCGGCATACAACTGCACGCAGGTGACCTCGCATTCCCAGACAGGACTATGACTATCAAGTCAATGCCTGTCCAGACAAGTCTTGACTTGTCGACCACAACCTTGATCTGACCCAAGTTTCCACACCACCCAAGGGGTATAGGGTCATTGCACTCTGTGCATTGGCGCACTTTTTATTATAGTGGGTGTCCCCAGTAGGCATAATCCCACTTACCTTAATGTAACTTGCCCCAACCATCGCAAGCTACGGTGATAGCCACTCCATAACAAAATGCTACCTCCCAGTATTATTTTTGTGTTTTTTACTTTTTATACTTTTTTTTTATTTTTGGATCCCCTATAAGTATAACCGCCACTTTACTTGGAGAATCCTTTCAATGTGACGCACAAACTTACAAAGGGCTTTTATTTCTTTTATTTTTTATTTTTTTTTTTTATGTTGTTACCAAAATATCCCTTACTCACACCCTGGACTTACAGAGTTTAAGCCAGCCATAGAGTGTTACACACATCCAAATACACGTACCGTACAAGGGCCCATTGCATACTAGATGCATCTGTGACTCAAGGTCTTACGGGGATTAGCCCAGCCCCAAGCTGCAGGACCGCCTCAGGACTTATGCGTTTTACGGCTGCCTTAGAGAACAGTCGGGCGATTTTTTATTGAATTTGGGCCGCCCTCACCTCGACGTTACGGTTATTGCACTCTGTGCAAATACGCACACACATTCACACAGAGCTAGGGATACGATAGTAACAATTTTTATCCAACTTTTTATAGTAAAACTGAGCACTTACTAAGGCGCACTTGCCATCACTAGCATGTTGCGGTAAACAACAAGGTAAAAACGTATACATGTCGGGAACTGTCCAAGACTCGTCGAGTTCCTAAACATTTCCATGAAATTTGGAAAGAAATAACTTTTTCTCCAACCCTTTGGTATGGACTATATCAAAAGGTTTTAGTAAGCTACGAACTAGTTTGAAGTTAAAAGGTACACACCCCTCCTCCCAAAGTATTTTGTGAAACTTACGCTCACACCAATTGTTAGCTTTCCGAGCAGCACTATTCAACTTACTTTCAGGATAAGAAGACTTGAAAACTATATTTACATTTACAAAAGGACCCACAACGACAAATTCTTTAACGATAAATCTATTGCGATTGTCTTTGAACCCATGAAACTCCACCACAGCCGGTGTCGACATGTTTATGATCAACCTACTGTGGGCTTTGTCTTCTTATACCAAACAATCTCGTCATGCAAACGGTCAGCGTCCCAACCGTTTACTTGCTGTGGTGGGGGAACATAGACCGAATCACTACGCATAACTCGATCAATGTGTTCAATCAGGTAAGGCTCGACACAGGTCAAGTGTTCAATGTACCGTGAAATGCAAGGCAATAAGCTAAAAAAATTCAACCATTCGTCTTTAGTGAAAAGTATAGCGGTTTCATTACCTCTGTCGAAAAGCTCTACATAAGGTTTGTTGAAAATGTTACGGATAGTGTATTTAATGTCCACATCAGTGAATCTCTTTTGTTGATCCTTATGACACAGAGCATAGGTAATTGAAGGTTCCGTTTCTTTCAACTTTGAGAACTGTGCGTTGTTTAGTAAAACGTATTTACGCATGCCTTGCTTGTGAAACAAAATGCCCACTTGAAAGAGAAATTCATTAAAGAGACCGACAGTGACAAATTTAGTAAAACCCGAGTTGAGATTGTACATTACCCTGAGAAAAGCTGTCAGATCCTGTTTGTCCGGTACCGTCACCAGAGTAGGTACACCTTCCTTGTCAACCAGTGGAAACTCTACCAGAGAGACTTCAGTGTCTGGAACAGCGGAGGATGATTCCATGGTGATGGTGGAGCAGCGACTGAGACCGAGTGGGTGCTGAGCTTCCTTTAATAGGGCGTACGACACTAGAGAACTCTGTTGACAGTTCCAGTAAGTGGACTGTACTCGACTAGGGCGTCATGAATAATCAAACAGTAGGCTGTTGTACCTTTTGGAAAAGCGGTGGAAGATTCAAATTCAAGGCGGACGTCTACAGGTCCTGATTTGAGGTTCTCAGACTGTTTGGAACAGTCGATTACAAAAACGGGACAAGAATCAAAAGCTGTACGATTCATAATGGGACTGGGTGAACTCGACCCGTAGTAAGAAGATTGAAACCTTGCGTACATTTCATACAACAGAGCGTCATTACCACCTATGTTATCATACGGGTAGTACTGAGAGTTTAGAAAGAGCTTTACATCCTACAGTGAACACTTGTCAAAGATACTAGCGTCCTTGGTTAAATCATTTTTCCTACTAGTTTGAAAGGCTAATATTACGTAACGTGGCTTTTCCAATTGTGAAGAAGACTTGATGGTCCAAGATTGTCTCGTACTTGTGGGGGGTTCAGGAAACTCGTGCAACTCCCAAGACCTGAAAGGCATTTCCAATACACGATCCTGTTCCAGCACCCGTAGTAATGACAACTTCATATCATCAGACACTTTTACGTAGGGAACCCGCCAGTAAATCTTATCAATCGTCAACTTAAAATCAGTGGCCGCAACCTCCTTGTACAAGGCGTTCTTAACATTCGAAGACAAGAGCAAAATCAACTCCTGTCTTTGGTTTACAATGATTCTTTTGTAGTCCTCAAAGAACCCCATTAACAATTTCAAAGGAATACAAAAAGAAAACTCCTTCACCGTATTCAATAATCCTTTCCCAACCCAACTAGCGTTCATCAATCGCTTCTCATCGTCTGGAGTTAGGGTTACTAAATTCTTAATAGTGGATGTTATACCGACATTTTTAGATCGATCGACAATTACACCACCAATTTCGTATCTAATCTCGTTAATCAGAAACGCCATGGCATTGTTGACTAGATGTAAACTATCATACTGAGTCTGACCATCAGTTTTTGTCAATCTACCAGTCACGTGTAAGTAACTCTCACAAGGGTATGTAAACCCATCCTGCTGTTGAATAGAAATACGCACCTCATCGTCCGGATTAAAAGTTGTCGATGTAAAAGGTGCATGAGTACGGTACTCGTACTCTGTCACACTTTCATCAAATTGCGCTTTACTACTTACGGACATTATATCGAAGTCCAAGAGACTGTAAAAACTCCTTGTTCTTTGATGTTAACCGTTTCAAACGTAACAGGCGACTGATTGATTTTGTCCTGTGTCCATCTAATTTATTGAAAATCAGACCCATCTTTACGTTTCAAGTGAAGTCTAACGTTGACCACTTCGTCTCTCAGATTTATCGAACGTTGTCTTGATCGGAGAGTCTAACTGTTATGTTTTCCAACCTCTTGACGCTTACTGGCAAGTAAATGACGTTACGGGGCGTTTCAACAATTTTAAACCCAGGAGGTACGGCAGGGTAAAACTCGTGAATAACGTGTCCTTCTGTACCGTTTTGATAAGAACCTCTAACCACGTTACATTCAACTCGTATGACATTCACTTTTATAATGGCAACTGGTGTGTCTGACACTTTCCATTTATTTGGTTCAAGAATCGATCTGGAATAGCCCGACATTGAACCTATGCTGTCTTCCTGAGAGAAATCAATTACCTTTTCACCGTAAATTTCCACTTTAAACGTATTGTTGTTGCCTCTAATCTTTAAATTCGGATCGTTGATTTTGTGTTCGATAAATTGTGTAATGTCGTCAATTTCATAAGAACCAGTCGGTATATCGACAATTTTATCACCGTAATGAAACAAATTATTGACTCCCTTCTCAACGTTTGGTATAGAGTTGTATGTTGTAAAGTCTACCAATCCAATTTCCCAATCTCCCTCAGATATGTCTATTGCGGGGAAAACACTGCAGCCAAACACTGAACTATTTCCACTCACACAAAACTTAATGCTGCTCACTCTCTAAAGGTCAGACACATACTAAAGTTGATTCATCAAAAACTCTAAACATAAATGACCGCAAATGTTGGAGCCGAAAGTCTGACGCGGAGTGTAGTTGTACAACACTTTACATCCTTGAAAATCTTCTAGCAGGTCAGGTGGTGGTTGTAGGTTTCCAAAACTATAGAAATACATCACTACATTGTCCAGTTTTTTGTAACACACCCAGTGAGTACCCCTCCCACTGTTTGAATCTAAATTAACAATGGCATTTTCCTTCTTCCAAATATTCTGTGGTAAGGCGTCTCTCATAAAAACACCTCGAAAATGTGGTATTCTAAATTTACGTGCATATCTGTCCAGGTCAAAGTTTGTAAGAGCCCGATCCTGTAAGTGTTTTAACGCAAACTTTTTTTTCTTATGTACGACTTTAGGTGATCCATTTCCCTGCTTGTACGGCTTTAAATAGTATCCCTCCCCCTTTTTGTACGGCTTTAAATAGTAACCTTTACCTCGCCGCTTCGCGATCTTTTTCTTTTTGCATACGCGTCGTCTCTTCATTGTACCTCCCAGCTTTTTCTTGGCATTCATAGCTGTTGTCACGGACCAAGCTGCGGCTCGTTCTGCTAAAGAAGCGTCTGATGATTTAACCCTATTCCAAGCCTTATCGGCCAGCTGTTGATCTGCCTGTCTACGATGTTGATTGTCACTATATTTGGCATATGCAATAACGTGTTCCTTACAGGCTTCGTCCAACTTGTTAATTCCCTGATCACCACGAGCTAATCTCTCCCTTAATTTGGTACCTGGACCACAGTACCTGTAACCCCCTGGTAGATGAAGTTCCACTGGTAGTAGATCGATCCCTTTGTTAAGAGCTGAACTGGCAAAACTACTGACTGTCTCTAGTAGTCCACACCCTTTGACTGTTGAATGACGACTGACTTTTTTCTTGTTGACTCTTGGCATTATAAAGATCAAATGACAGCCTCTATTCAAATTCAAGGGTTTTTATTCGTGTGATCTAACTCTAGTAGCTTCGTTTAAGAAATACGGTCGTACAATATGTTTGTCGATCCACTCCTCTTTAGACAAACTGTGGATCTGATCTTGAGGTGGTAATATGCGATAGTACAGATCGTAAAGTAATGCACTCATTGCTCGTACAAGATAATTTAGTTACAGCGTCTTGCATCGTGACTGGATCACCCACAGAGGAAAGCTTTTTATCTCCGAAATCCCACTCATTAGCGGTCTGTTTAGGAATCCACTTTTCCCGTACCACGTTAAGAGATCCTGACAGGTAGTTTTGAGTCACTGCATCTTGAGGTTCAACAGGATCTTTGATTGACGTTAATCGCATATTGTTAAACTCCCATCCACTTTTAGCCCTTTTGGGGCTATTAGCCGTCAGGTATTTCTTTGTAACTACGTCTGCATCATCTATTGGGTCGGCCACCTCAACCAACCGTTTTTTCCCAAAGTGCCAAAAGCTGCCGTACCTAGGTGGAACAAGAGAGTCCACGTACAATTTTGTTGCAGCAACTTTTGCTTCAATAGGATTCTGAACATTTGCTATAAACCTGTCTTTAGCATTAATGTATTTATCCTCGAATAATACACAATGCTCACCTATAATCTTTAGACTGACTGCATCATTTTCACTTATTGCATCGCCTATATTCGCTAAAACTTTATTTTGCATATCATCGTTTCCTTCAAGAATGGAATGGGAAAAATGGCTGAAGTTTTTCGCATAACTGTACAATAACCAATAGTCGGAATCAGGTGTACAAACTGTCAGTCTGCAGTGAATGAAATACTCTAGCCAACAAAACAAATTGCAATGTTGTAGGTGCTTTGGTTGTTTTACCAAAAATGTGTATGTATACCCTTGCTTGCGTGTTATTTCAAAAGCCAGTATTGGCGCATTACTTGCTGTTGTAAAAAATTGTAATAAATAAATTATTTATTGCGATATAAACAAATAAAAATAATTTGTATAATTGTATAATTGGGTAAATATCTTGAGACACTCTGTATTATCTTCAAACTCTATATATTTGTCAATCACGGTCTTTTAACTCCCTTGGCTTTCTTTAAAATTCCTTTCTTTCCTGGATTCTCTGGATCAATCTCCGATCTGCTGGCGTACATCTTGGAACGCAGACCTACGTGTTCATACATAATGCGTCCGTTCAGTTCATCCTTAAACTTACCAATGACTTTCTTGTTGACAATAGGCATTCCGTATCGGTTAGGATTCGGATAACCACTTGTGTCGAATAGGTTTATCATACACTTCATGTCGTTGTATACATTTTCAGTTTCAATCTGATAAGTTAAGGAATCGGTATCCGTATACTGTAATTGAGCTCTTTCCCCGTATCTCTTCTTCATGACCTCATAATGAAAATCATACATCAGAGTCTTTGAAAGATCTAATATACTCATTCCAACATAGATTGCCTTGTTAAACATCAGACGGGTTTTACCCATATGCACTGCTGCAAGATTTTCCGTAAAGATGGTGCGACTTTTGAAATTTGGCTGGGCTATCCACTTGTCAGCTTGTTTGTCCTTGGTTGAGAGACGAATATCAACTCTGTTCAATATATTTTCCATGGTTTTCCCGAATACAGAGTTATTCATGAGTTTAAAAAACTCCTTCTCGAACTCGTTTTTGGCGTGGGTCCTCTTGTTGGTGTTGAGGTCAATGTATGTTCTCAGTCATGCGCATTGCGAGAAGCTGATGGCTCGATGTATCTTCTTTAGTTTCAATCCAAGGGTAATATATAGCTTCAGGTTGCGATAGTGAAGAACATACTTTTCCTTATGGAAGAGTGTGGGCAGTAGCTTTTTATCTTTGGATCCTGGAGGTACAAGCTGTTCAGGTGCGAGAGGATGGTCAGAGTGGGCATCGTGAAGCTCCCGGGGATACTCCAAGTCAACTTCCAATATGTACCCAGTTGGATCGTCGTCCGCTATCTCCATGACATCAATTGATTCGGGATATTCTACCCATTTGAACTCTGAGCATTGCATTTGTTGACTCATGGCCCATGGAGATTTGTCATCCAACGTCCAGTATCCAGTCAAAAGTATTACAAGCATAAGTAAGAAATACGGTGATACTCTCGTTGCGATACTGTTTGATCCACATTTGGAGGAGGACATCAAGGTGTTTCTACCTAGAAGATACGTCGACACTTTGCATGAGGGGGAATCAATACCGGACAACTTGGTACTGATCAAAGAAGTTGGATCCACGTCTGCTGTACAAATTTTTCAGGTATGTATGTTAACTTGAGGGAAAAGTAACAAGTTCTTTTGTTGTGAGTTGTTTTCTTATGTGTGCTGTTATTCTTTCAGAAAGATTGAGCATTGCTGCAAGATGTTTAAGTGTTTCAATACACCAGAAAACCGAGTACACGACTGCGGGTGCTACAAAGCATTTGAAGAAAACAGGAAAGGACTCTGCATCCCATTGATTTTCATACGGTGTATCTTGTTCGCAAGTTACATGGTCTACGAGATTTACTATAAACACCTAGAGTAAATCTCTATGGAAAGGTGGCAGGATGGCTACCAACGTAATGAGCGATGGATGGGGCTTATTACATGGGTTTGTTTCTCCGTACCAAAGGGGTATATGGTCTAGACCTGTGGGAGCCTCTTTTTTTACCCTTAAAAATCAAAAGAGTGACCTCTGAGCTGCTAGAGGAGGTTGACGTTCCTTCAGAGGCTTTGTACTAACAGTCTACCGACCATACAGGGTGAGTATCTACGTAATATGTTTGTGCATGCTGAAGTAGTAGTTAAGCCTGTAGGTTGTCGACACTATACGTCCCTCGATAAGGCTGCAGCCAGGTGCGCATTTGCACAGAGTGCAATCGATTGTGTATGTGGTGTGTTTGTTTATGAGTCATTTAATTATGAATTGGACACAATTCAATCGAATTAAAAAACAACCTTGGGTCCGAGTGGTTCCGCATCCGACTCCTAACCCGACTTTGACAACACAACACCGACCAACTATCTCCTTTATCTTGATTGCAATAATTTGTACGGGACCAGTATGTCTGATAGACTCCCAGAGTATGACTTTAAGTGGACTGACCCTCAAGAAATCGATAAATTAAATATTAGAGAAATACCAAATAATGCGGAAATGGGATATATTTGTTGAGTCGGGTACGCTAACCACTGGACCACGAGGGGTTGATAGCTTTTTGTCTACTTTGTTTAATATATATTTATGTTTTAGGAAATTGCTGCTAGGAGTGCTGGTAGCAGCGCACAGCTGTTTCATGTAGTAATTCCTCGCGCATGCATCGTAGGCTAAGAGTGATCGAGTCAGCCACATAGAGTATATGAAATGTTACATTTGTTATAGTGTAACAGAGTGTATTTTATATAGTATAAAGTGGTACAAGCCACCATCTTTTCGGTGATGGATTTTTGGAGGAAATTTTTGGGAGGGAATTTTCCCACGGGGTACTGGGTGTGAGTTGGCGCGGGAGGGAAAAGACACCATCTTGGAAAAAAAAGTTCATTTTATATAGTATAACATGGTAAAAGTTAGGGTAGGAAATTTGGCGGGAGCCGCCATATTGGATGACGTCATCAAAGATGGACCAGCTCGGGGTGGTCACGTGACTTCCCCCACCCAATCCCATTAGCGCCAATTAAAATCCATTAAGGTCAATTAGAACCTCATTAAAAACTCGTTAAGGTCCATTAAAAACTCGTTAAGGTCAATTAGAACCTCGTTAAAAAATCGTTAAGGTTCATTAAAAACTCATTAAGGTCCATTAAAAACTCATTAAGGTCCATTAAAAACTCATTAAGGTCAATTAAAAACCAATTAAAACCCCCCACCCTCGACTCTTCATTTGACGAAAACTCTTCATGGGACGGCTTAGAACCAGCCTTTCCCTACTACTACCAAGCAGTTCCCTACAGCTTATCATTGTCCAAACAAGACCGGTATTGATGCTGTATCAGTGTTCTCTACAGTATATCAGCGTCCATACAATATCGGTAGGGATGCTGTATCATAGTGTTCACTACAGCATCATAATCTAAATAAGCCCGGTAGAGAAGCTGTATCATTGAGTTCCCTACAGCATATCATCGTCGGAACAGGACCAGTAGAGAAGCTGTATCATTGAGTTCCCGACAGCATATCATCGTCCGAACAGGATCAGTAGAGAATCTGTATCATAGGGTTCACTACAGTGTATCATCGTCCAAACAAGACAGGTAGTGATGCTGTATTATATATCTTTTCTACAATATATTATCGTCCAAACAAGACTGGTAAAGCAGCTGTGCCATATAGTACCCTATAGCATATCATCACCCAAAGAGGACCGGTAGAGAAGCTGTATCATAGATTTTCCTACAGCTTATCAAAGTCCAAACAAGACCGGTAGTTATTGCTGTATTATTGTGTACACTAAGGCATATCATCTTCTAAAAGGTACCGGTAGAGAAGCTTTATCATAGAGTTTCATACACCATATCATCTTCCAAACTGCACTACTAGTGATGCTGTTTCATAGTGTTCACTACAAGAATATTATCGTCCAAAGAAGACTGGTAGAGATGCCGTATCTTACAATTACCTACAACATATCATTGTCCAATCAAGACCGGTTGTAATAATTTATCATCGTGCTAACAACAATATATCATCTTCCAAACAAAACTAGTAATGATGCTGTATCATAGTGTTCACTACAACATATCATCGTCTAAACAAGACCGCTAGTGATTCTGTAACATAGCGTTTACTACAACTATAATTTTCCAAGTAAGACCGGTATTGATGCTTTATCATAGTGTAAACTACATCTTATTATCGTCTATTTAACACCAGTAGAGAAGCTGTATCTTAGACTTTCCTACAGCATAGCATCGTCCAAACAAGACAGGTAAAGAAGCTGTATCATAGTGTTCACTACATCATATGTTCGTCGAAACAAGATCGGTAGAAAAGCTGTATCAGAAAATTGCCTGACATTGTCCAAATAAGACTGGTGGTGATTCTGTATCATATATTTATCTACAATATATTATCGTCCAAACAAGACTGATAAAGAAGCTGTATCATACAGTACACTACAGCATATCATTACCCAAACAGGACCGGTAGAGAAGCTATATCATAGATTTTTCTAAAGCATATCAAAGTTCATATAAGACCAGTAGTTTATTGCTGTATTATTGTGTACACTAAGGTATATCATTGTCTAAAAGGGACCGGTTGAGAAGCTGTATCATTGAGTTCCTTACAGCATATCATCGTCCAAACAAGACCAGTAGTGATGCTGTATCGTAGTTTCCCACAGCATATCAATGTCCAAACAAGACCGGTCGTGATTCTGTATCATAGTGTTCACTATAGCATATCATGGTCCAAACGAGACAGGCAGAGAAGCTTGTATCATAGACTTTCCTACAGCATATCATCGTCGAAAGCAGATTGGTAGAGAAGCTGTATCACAGAGTTCCCTACAGCTTATTATTGTCCAAACAACTCCGGTAGTGATGCTGTTCCATAGTGTTCACTACAGCATATCATGGTCCAAACGAGACAGGCAGAGAAGCTGTATCATAGACTTTCCCACAGCTTATCATCGTCGAAATAAGATTGGTAGGGAAGCAGTATCACAGAGTTCCCCAAGGGACATAATCGTACATTTAAGACCGGTAGTAAATTCTGTATCATAGTGTTCACTACAGTATATCATCGTCCAATCAAGACCGGTGGACATATTGTATCATAGTGCTCATTACAGCATATCATCTTGAAAGCAAGACAGAAAGAAGAAGCTGTATGATACAGTTCCTAACAGCATGTTATTGTCAAAATAAGACCAGTAGTGATGCTGTATCATACATTTTTCTACAATACTAGCTGACCCGGCAATGCTTCGCTATTGGTAACTTTACTAAATAAACTTACATTCCGACGAAAACAAAAATTAATTTAACCTTTTATTGTAGTACTTCTCTATAAACTACATTAGACGTTTGACCTTCCGGCTGCAATATGTATAAATTCTTTGAAGAGCTGACTCTAGAGCAGGCAACATAGAGTTCACCGTGGGGAAACAATCTTGCCGCAAATCTACACCAGCTACTTTTAGTGTTTGACCTTGTGCTTTGTTTATGGTCATGGCAAAAGATACTTTAACATGAAACTGTAGACGTTTAAAGGTGAAGTGGTAATCAGATGGGATTAACGGGATTCGTGGTGTAAAGACTGTTTCTCCCTCGCCTGCTCCTGTGATGATGGTTGCTTCAATCAAATGTTTGGATAGGGCCTTCACCTGCAGTCTGGTGCCATTGCACATTTTAGGGGGATTGATGTTTCGGAGCAGGATGATTGGTACTCCCACCTTAAGTTGGAGGCTATGAGGTGGAATCCCCGGTGGGTTTAATGTATGGAGGAACTCCACAGGGTAGTGAACTGCGTCCTCTACAACCACCACACAATCTACTGACTCGTACTTCATCTCCTCTACGAGAAGTTGATCCAACAGGATGTTGTTGATACTGGTCGCAAATTCGTTGGTTAGAGTGAGAATAGCTCTTTCTCTCAGCCAATTCGGATCAATGAGAGTGATACTTTTTAAATTTGGATATAGAAAATCGATAAAATCCTGCATTGTGTTGACAATAGTACACAGGGTCTCTGGAATACATATTTTACCGTTATGCTGTTGTACTTGACCGTTCCCGATTTGTAATAGTAGGTTTGAAAACTCTTCCATTCCAGACTGACCCATCATTTCAACTCTCATGTTAATTTTCAATGTAAGAGTTTTCACCAATGTCCATAAGTTTGAAGACTTTATACGTGCCTTAATTTCATCCGCACGAGTTCCTCTAAGAACTACAGGTAAGGTCTGTCTAAAGTCTCCAGCAAGAAGTACCGTCACTCCACCCATCAAGCTCCTATTATTCTTAAGATCTTTTAGTGTCCTGATAGTAATTTCATCCCACACAATCAATTTGCAAGTTCGCAAAACATGAGCCATGTCACTCTGTTTGGAAATATTGCAAATTGGGGTTTCATAACGATTGAGGTCCAGAGGCAACTTCAAAGCCGAATGCGCTGTTTTCACCCCTGTAAGTAAGGTAGCTGCAATTCCAGACGAAGCCACGGCTATTGCAATGTGTTTGTCTTTTCTACTTTTAGCCAATAGTAAGTTAATGAGAAAGGTTTTCCCAGTCCCTCCAGGAGCATCAAGAAAGAAAAGATGTCCTCTGTCAGAGTTTATGCTGGTTATTAAGGTGTCATATCAATGCCTTTGATCATTATTCAGAGTTAACTCGTGTTTTCTTACTAACTCAGATAATTCTACAACGTCATAAGAAACCTCTCTAATTAACTCACGATTGGCAAATTCCACAATTTGAACAGAAGGAGCAGGCAGGCCGTATTGCTGTATGTGGTGGCCAGACATAGCAAAGACCGAGTCCTCCAACAACATCAAGGTCTTGTTGTACACAACAGCAATATCGGGCTGCACTCCTGCTGGACATTGCTGCTGAAGTCTCAATTTGACATCGTCTGACATTGCTTCCTTGTATTTTTCCCAGAGATTAAGGGCATCAGCAACCTGACAGAACACCAGCATTACTGCAAACAATCCACGAATTTTGTCAGATTTTGAAAGTGCAGCTTCTTCGAGAGTCATGCACCAGTGGTTATCATCCTCCAGTAATCCCAGAGCTCTGCACGCTGATTGAAACGTGGGATGAACTACACCATCCACCTTTTTTAGATCATTGTAGGATTTAGGGCCTCGTTTCTCATGAAGTAAAAGACGAAGATGGTAGCACTCAGTATTCATAGGGTGAACAGTATAAACTCGACCTAAAACATCATCCTTTTTTACTCCAGGGTATCCTTGGACACTTTTTTCCCTGCTTTCTTCTACAAAATTTGTTGTTTTTCCACACGTAATAAGAAGAAACTTCACTGTACAGTAGTGTCTGAGCAAACGAATCTACTTTACATAGATCAAAGAACCCTAATAACGTAGTTTTTGGAGGGTTTTTAACCTTGTCTTCAATATTGTTAGGGTTAAAGTAGACTCTTTGACCATTTTCAAGGTGAACCGAAAGATGCATTACTGGTGGATACCTCTCATAGATTGGAAAGCCAAATATTCGCCATGCAGCCTCGGAACTACTGATGTAGCGACCGGACTCGTACCGCGAAACCTCATCGAACTCATTCTGGAGACCAAACGATGCCTGATCACTGCCCTTGTTTACGTACTTGCAAATGTACTTGATAGACTTGATTGAGTTGCAAATTTCTACGTTGATGTGACCATCAAAAGTTCGTAACAGGACAGGATTGTACGGCACGACCCACCTGTTGTCTACGTCTATATTTCTTATCTGTACACTAAAGCCTCCGTCACTTGGAGAGCAACGTCGGTATTGTGGATACCCATCGTCTGCAGTCTGAGTGTCCTTAGTGAATGGGCGAGGGTAACGTTTACTGCAAGAGCCGTTAACCATACAGGGAGAGTTTGGGTTCAAACCTCCACATGTTCCATGGATCATGGTGGTTTTAACAATTTCATGGAGCTTTGGATCAAGATCAGGGTCTGGTATTTCAGCGCTAATAACACTGTCGATTTGGTTAGGTGTTATTTTATCGTTAAGCCACAGTAGAATGTGAACGTGAGGAAGTCCACGTTTCTGCCATTATACAGTGTACATGAAGCACCTAACTTGCCCGAAAATACATCCTTTTTTAAATATATTCATAATTTGTTTTACTTTCAGGTGAAACACCCTCGCGAAATGTCATGTCTGCAGTGAGGTGCCTGCCCATCAAGTAGTTGTTCCTGTATTTCGGGCCATTTAGGGTTACATGTGAAGGTTATAAATAAATCGGGGCGACCGTATTGGCGTACATAGGTCATGGCGTCTTGTGTCCTTTCATGCAAATAGCGAGGCCCCCCTTTAAAACTGGAAGGCAACACCACAACTTTCCCCAGCTCAGACACCTGGCCGTCACGTTCGTTGATTGCATCCCGCAGATGCACATACTCATCCACTCGTAACTTACTCTGGTTGTGTATTAGAAAATTTAACCTTTCCGTTTCGATTTTGGCAAACATGTCAGTCAAAAACTGATTAAGAAGACTACGGTAATAGAAAATTAAATTTTCTTGGCCCTCTCTGTTCATGAGCATATACGAATAAAAGGGAGAGGCCGATACAGTTTTTCTTAAGACAGCTTTAGTGTTTGGATCAATCTGAGATATGTTGATGGAGTAACCATCCTCTCCATGGCAGAACATAAGTGGGTACTGCAGCGCATCATAAGAACGATGCGTCTCACTTATACGGGTCAGTCGTGTGTCTCTGCCACGTATAATGATGTCTCGTTTCTAAAACGTTTGTCCTACAAATCACCAAAGCGACTTCAGATGTTGTAGGTTTGTTGTATCGGCCTTTATGTGCACCTACGGGTTTTCTGTCTGCATTTATAACCATGTGAAAATCGATTCCCCCCGGTGCATTCTCAATAGCAGTTTTGAGGTCCCTAATGTATGGATTTGTTTCATGGAGCATTTGTTGCAATTGGCTTACTAACATCGGCTTTACAGCTGGAGCATTATTACACCTAAGGTTACACTCTCTCTCATCGTCACCAACAAAGTAAATTTGTAAGAACGAAGGCTCACGCTCTGAAGACGGTAACAAACTTCCTATCAGGTGGTACACCTGTCCCTGAACTTTAAACGTTTGCATGAAGTTGCCTTCTTTTATCTCCTTTGCGCCGAAAGAAGTCATTTGAAAACGGTTGTTGTATTGCCTGATATTTGATAAAAAATGTTCCGAGTTAGGATGCATATGTTTCAACAGACTGAAAAGGGGCTCCGGAGGTGAACTTTTCCTCAGTTCACCTACCCTCCCTTTGAAAAGAAGGGAGGGTAGGTGAACTTTTCCATTGCCACAGCAGAGACCTGTGAATGGTGGTCGAGAGAAAACGACTCATCTTTCCATTTCATGGCTCCACACCATTTACATGGAGTCATGGGGCCAACCTCAACTGCCTTACCTTTGTTGTAATCGGTGTTGCAGTTGTATTGGAACCCTGACATCAATTTTTTAGACCATGGAAGCATATTTATACGATTTCTTTTTAAACTGTAATGTTGAACGGCAGCCTTGTTAATCTCAGGATTATGTTGGCTGTACTTTTTGGAAGCCTCACGGTGCACATCGGGATTTATTTTATTGTATTTTTTTACTGCCTCGCGGTTCACGGTAGGATTTTTTGACTGTATCGTTTAGCTGCCTCCCCTATGTGCTTTAGTGCGTTTAGTATTAGAAAAACGTTTTCACCGTTTTTTCCATGTTTTTGGTTGGTTTGAGAGGTTACTTCAGAACAATGATCTGACTCAACAGTGTCAGATGACAAACACGAAATGGAGACAACATTATCTGAAAGCTGGTCAACTTCGTGGACAACTATTATAGAAGTGGGAACGGAACTATTAGGTAAAGAAGTGACAGGAATGAGCACATCAAAGTGTCCTTTTATTAGTTCACCAGTGAACCGCAACCTTCCGATTCCCTCAACAGGCTCCCCAAAACTCTCGCCAAGTAATGTTCCTTCCCTATACACCTGCAGCTCATAAGGGAATATTTCAGATGCGGCTTGAATTTCACATTTGGTGCCAACAGTTGTAAATTGGCTCATTTCAGCCACATATTCCTCTTTGGTACTGTATATATCCCCCGATGGCTTTAGAGTGTAAGGTTGGAATCTGCTCCAGTTATTACGTGGTTAACGACTCTTTTTCGTACCTCAAAACCCCGTGACTCAGTGTCATAAACTACATTACGATAAAGAATAAAATAAACATTGGCCATCAAGCCTGGTATGTATTACTCTGTGAGGGGTAGGGACTCCATTGACGTTTATTATTTCCATTGCAAATGTGTACTAATGTAACGCCAAAAGTAAAAATAAACAGCCTAGTAGTTACAACTGCAGTAACTAAACTCGTTAAATATGTTTTATAGAGCGATTGGTGTAACGGTAAACCAAAAATAAAACAGTTGGAAGGATAACAGTAGGCTATGAGGATTGTAGGGCGATTTGTATAACGGTAAACCAAAAATAAAACAGTTGGATGGATAACAGTAGGCTATGACTATTGTAGGGCGATTTGTATAACGGTAAACCAAAAATAAAACAGTTGGAAGGATAACATTAGGCTATGAGTATTGTAGGGCGATTTGTATAACGGTAAACCAAAAATAAAACAGTTGGAAGGATAACATTAGGCTATGAGTATTGTAGGGCGATTTGTATAACGGTAAACCAAAAATAAAACAGTTGGAAGGATAACATTAGGCTATGAGTATTGTAGGGCGATTTGTATAACGGTAAACCAAAAATAAAACAGTTGGAAGGATAACATTAGGCTATGAGTATTGTAGGGCGATTTTTATAACGGTAAACCAAAAATAAAACAGTTGGAAGGATAACATTAGGCTATGAGTATTGTAGGGCGATTTGTATAACGGTAAACCAAAAATAAAACAGTTGGATGGATAACAGTAGGCTATGAGTAATAAAGGGCGATTTGGGTAACGGTAAACCAAAAATAAATCAATTGTAAGGATATCAGTAGTAGTATTAACAAGTACAGACTGCAGAGGGAGTGATACTAAGTACGGACTGCATAGTGAGTGATTAGCTGAGGTACGCTAACAGTTGGCTACGAATAAGTGCAGACTACAACTACAGTATTAACAGCAGCAGTAGCTAAACCCGTAAGATCTGCGCATGCGTCAACCAATCTTAGTTCCGGCAATATCCGCTGTGGCACTGTAAACTCTAATCGGGTAGCCGTCAGTAAGTGTGCTCAGAAATGGTTCTAAGTATTTTGTAAAACATCTCATATACTAAATATATTGAAAAACATGTTAAATACAAAAGTTGTAGATTATTTAATTCCTCACTTACTATGTTTGTCAAATTGAAAATCTAACCGTTATTTTTCAAACAATGCGCTCTCGTGTAGCGCTTGCAACCTCACGTTACTCACGTTTTGCAACATAACTCGTAAACTAAATGAGATAGAAAAAAATGTTAAATATAAAAGTTGTAGATAATTTTATTCCACACTGATGAATTTTGTCAGATTGAAGATCCAACCATTAGTTTTCATGCAATAAGCCAAATTGTGCAAGGGATACGCATGGCTTTTTGTCAAATTTCCACCCCCCCCCCTCAAACCACCCTTAATATTCTAATTTTGAAAAATCCTTCCTTAGTACGCGTCTAGGGCACATGAAGAACATTTGTACCAATTTTTATGGTTCTAGGTCTTGTGGTTTTTGAGAAACCGTGATCAGTGAGTCAGTGGGTTTTGGCTTTTATATGTATAGATATCATTGTCCACACAAGACCGGTAGAAAAGATGTATCTTACTGTTCAGTACAGCATATTATCGTCTAAACAAGACCGGTTGAGAAGCTGTATCATAGAATTACCTACAGCATATCATCGTCCAAAAAAGGACGGTAGTGATGATGTATTATAGAGTTCCCACAGCATATCATCGTCCAAACAAGAACGGTAGTGATGCTGTATCATAGTGTTCACTACAGTGTATCATTGTTTAAACAAGACCGGTTTTGTGGTGGCCCGCTTTGTCGGATATGCGTACTGTTAAGCTAAAGATTATGACATCATTGACCAATAGATTAAACCAAAGAAAATGTGTCTGGTACTCAAAACTCGTGAGTTGGCTCTTCAAGACGATTCTGCAAGTGTCTCCACAATGTTAGTTCTGGTTCTCACTTTAGCCGTTATTTTCTGAAGATGAATTTTAAAATAGAGGTATTGATATGTACTGAATTCCAAATGTGTGTTTTACTGTCAGAATTTCCAAAATATGTTAGTAACTTAATTTTTCATTAATTATATATTTTTTATTTTTTCAAAGAATCCAATTTAGTAAAATTTTACATATCAGTAGTTGTCGGAAAGGGGTCAACAAAAGTCAAAATAGTTATGCTAATTTAGTGGTGGACCTGGAGCGGGTGTTTGGATGCAGATAACATAGCATCCTGTGTTGAGGACCAATCAATATAGAGCTGGGTCCTGGCCGGGTCCTGGGCGATAGGAGGTACCTGGGGCATGCGCGCCGTGTGCCTATCACAGATCCGGGCGCACGCACCACTCGTCACCCTACACGCCACATCAGTAATTAAAAATTAATTCATTCTATGTTCTGTTATTACTTTTGTTACTTAAAAAATGAAATAATACTTTAAATCATTTATCAAATTGCAACATTTTACAAAACTTATTTCTTCTTTGAAAGTAATAGTCTACAAGCCCACCTTTATTATACTTTGAATCAAAGTCAATCTCTTCATCAAGTAAATAATTTTATAAGAAGAATATTCTGCTGAAATTTCTGACTCGTTAAATTGAGAAAATGAACTTTATCTTTTTAATACTCACTATTAAACCATTTGATAAGAGTAAATAATACGAATACATGTTTACTGTTTAGAAAAGATGTTATTGGGACTTCGGTCTTTTTCAGAATGTCACCCCATTTGTTTAGTAAAGATTAATCTTGAAACGAAATAGAAATTTCACATATAAAATGAGTTACTCGTCAACTTATATTTATTTAATCCTAACATAACCTAACAACACATGGTGAAAGTGCCTACAACCTAACCTAAATACCAGAAGGCGCAATTTATAACTAAATCGATGACGCTTATTATTTCCGTGTAAGTCAAAACCATGTCATCAGTATTAAAGGTACATTGTTTGTAAGTTTAGTTTGGTTCTAGACAGGGTAGACAATCTTTACCACATGCGGGAACATTCCGAAAAAGACTTATCTTTGTTCATTCCTTGCTTTTATTTATTTATCAAGTTTTATCAATTATAAATGTTTGTTAATGGTAGTTATACAAAAAATTAACTTGAGCCATTTTTGTAAAACAAAATGTAACAATTATGATATAATATGTTGCTAATTTTTTGAAAGCATGTTTATTCTACTGTTAAATAAAATTAGCTTTTTTCGTGTGTGACTCAGTTAACTATGTAATGCTGTGTTCATGGACACTTAATGTCAATTTTTAATATTGGTCTCGAACATGTTGTATTTGTTCAACTAAGTAAAACTATCTATGAAATAAGGCATAGATTTCAACCCACTTATCAGTTCAGGTGGCGTTATCAGTAACATCACTAAATGCGGAGGTGAGGAAGCCTAGATCGATTCCCTCTTAATCTCTGTACTTTTTGCTGCGTATATGAGATATAGATGATTTAGTATAAATTGTTTTTAAATGTCAATTGTTTTTCTTTTAATCTTTTTCTTACATCTTCATACAATTTAAATAAAAAACAACAATGTCCTTCATTCTAGAAGTGTCAAAAAATGGTAAAGCTATTATACTATTCAATAACAAAAATACAGAGAAAGTTACGCAGTTAAGAGTGGAGATATCTTGTGGAGGTGTCTATGATAAAACTGCAAAGCCTTCGTTAATACTGATCCAGGAAATACAGTAATTTTCTCTGTCAATGAGACTCACACTGGGGCTCATCCGGTAACAATGAGGGCCTTTACTCCTACTTCACCACGCAGGCATTGCACTACCGCCGCTGCACCTTCAATCACCTTGTCACTCAACTCCACATCCACGAGTGTAGTAACCCAAAGCCAGGGACCCGAGGTGACAGCAGCGGCGGAACAGCAAAGGATTGTGCCTCAGACCCCTCTCAACACGATAGACTAGCTAGCGGGAAATATCACTCCAAAGGAATAAGTGCTTAAGCTCCGCCAAGAATTTGGAGTTATATTGGACCATTCATTAGACTCAGACCAAAGGCTTCTTGAGTACACTGAAGATATCTTCCTTCCTCCACCTTCAAAGACCACTTTTCCTCCAAACCTATACCTGAGTCTCCTACCTTAGTCAGTAGAGTGACTCAAACAGAAGATGCGTTGGACGTCCTCAGGGGAAGCGAGATGCATATTGAAAGGACTTTTCAAGACAGTTTTGAATTAGAAAATGATAAGTTAAATGACCTTTCGTTTGACAGTTATAACTTTGCGTTATTGTCTGTAAATAACAGTACTCACCCAGAAAGGGATGACAGTGGTTCCCACTGGAACCTCTTAGTTAATTCATGTTGCTTCGTATAAGGACTATCATTTCGATTCGGCATCTACAGCTAATCTTAATACAGCCCAATGCGTAGCAGAAAACTTAAGTTTTAATGTAGACTCGTTTGTAGAAGTACCATGCTTTCAGCAATATAATAGCTTTGAATGTGGCCTAAATGTTCTGATCACAAGTAAAATTATCTTATGTGGCAACTGCCTAAACCCTAAATGAATCATGGCACAGACTGACCTTTCTGAATGGTACAGTATACATTATTGTTAAGACCTAGTATTAGTGCAATGTGTATAAATAATATGATTAAGCTGGTTACCAATGTTAGCTTAACGAGCCTTCCCGTCAGCAAAAGCATTAAAGAAACTGTAAAAACATTTTGAAAAACTACTTGCGGTAGTAAATTATTATTGCCGTCTGAGTAAATAACCTTTACGCAGAGTAAGTAAAATCAATCAAAATATAATTGGTATACAGGTGACCTTGCCATTATGAAAATTGAGTTACTGGCCCTAGAAAAGTTGTTTAAAGAGTCTAATTATGTACAGATAAAGTTTAAATGGAATACTTTAAAACAAGAATACAAGCGTAAGATTCGAGAAGCTAAACTTGCACACAATCGTAACGTTATTGAGAATAGTTCAAATAAATGCAAAGCTGCATAGAAAATTATTCAAAACAATGCAAAAACTTCTCATCTTCATGATGAAATTACAGTAACACCTCAACAATTTACCACATTTTTTATAGATTCAGTTAAAAGTATAAAACTTCATATCAATAGCTCTAGTGTTGCTCAGTACACGCAAATTAATCCAAATTCAAATGATAATCTTACTGCTTTAGTACATTTCTCTTTTAGTTCCGTTACTCATGAATGTGTTCTTAGAGATGTTAATCGTTTAAAGACCTCTAATAATAATAATTCCTTTTATGATATATCCAACAACTTATTAAAACATATTGTATCAGGAATTTTGCAACCATTTACCTTTTTCATTAACTTATGTCTTCTTGAGGGAGCTTTCCCTGACGAACTAAATATTTCCCGGGTTTGTCTTATCTATAAGAAGGGTTCTAGGGGATAGGCCTGAAAGTTATAGGCTAGTTTCTATTATTCCTACCCTATTTAAAGTTATTTAGTTATTGGTATTTGATCAAATTAGTAATTTCTTAGTATCAAATAATCTGATTTATATATATATATATATATATATATATATATATATATATATATATATATATCAGACAAAGTGGGAAGTCTACTATAGGTGCCATAGATAATCTTGTACAACAAGGTAACTAACAAATTTGAGATGAAGGGCTTTGCTTGGGCCACTTTTTGTGACCTTAGTATGTGGCCTTTGATTGTGTAGATCATATTAATATTTTTCATAGATTAGAAGATCGTGATATTAAGAACACTCCACTTGCATTCTTTAAGTCTTATCTTAAGAATAGGAAACAACGAGTCCTTTTGAATGGTTTGTGGTCAGATGAAACTGGAATGAGCACCCGTTTGTTGATGTCTTTGAATATATAGGTTCTTTTTGATCCACCACACCATTCGGGTATTTCAGATATAGTGTAGCAATCATTAACATCTGAATTTTCCATAAACGATTGCAATTTCTTTAGAGGCCTCCTTCTATTTATGTTGTGTACTATATAGGAATTTAATAACCAAAATTCGTCCAGATTAGCTGCTGTAAACTCTCTCCATTTATTTAGCAAGTCACGGTCCGATACTGTATATAACCCTCTGTTTGATGAAATACCGAACGTTGAACAATGTAGGGGAACGGTAGGTAGTGCAGCTTTAAGCAAATCTACAGTACATACTCCTTGGGCTAAATTATTCACTGCTGGGTACGGTTGCCTCTTGGACCTGTAGGTAAGGTGGGAGGCTGCAGTGCAAACGCTACGTTGTAAGAGACGCAAATATGACACTTTGATCGTAACGCTCGTTTGTAGACTTTCGACGGAGATCTTATCGGTATACTTATTTCTGTTAGCACGGTACATCTACTGGCATATGGAAATTTACACCCATACTCCAATATTTTTAAATAAATCTGTGTGTAGTTAATATTCCCGTGATCTGTTTCAAGAGTCGAACCAAAGATATCTGGAAACGGTCAGAACCATGACAGGAAATGTTGAGGTTGTCTTACAGTACAGTTTAACATATGCTTGTGATAAATAACTAGCTGTGAAATAGCTCCTTGTTCTTAGCTTTTTGTAAGAAATTTTAACCAAAAGTCTCGATTATAGAACCGTCCGCTAGAGGAAATCATAAGTGGTCCGCTTTGGAGGTCCAACCAATGTATGTCTCCAACATCTGTTTGAAAATTTAGATTCTCTTCTTCTACAATAGTTTCCGCAGAATTTGTCCTTCTCTTTGTAGAAGAGTGCGCAGAGGTTCGACCTAACGTGAGTCTTTATCCTACACGACGGTTTTCTATACTCCCCGATATCGTTGTATACGTAGATGCGCACCATTATAAGCCCTGAACAAAACTGTCCAGCCCCGATCGGAACCTCCCCTTATCTAGGTCTCGATCCATATTAATCACCACAAATCCGTGTCTGTCCTTTTCCAGATCTCACCGCACAAGCCCTTAAAATTTTAAAACGTATATGTAAGTAGGTATTTTTGGACAGTAATAGGCTCACTTTTTTTCGGTTTTCCAAGATAGTGGCGGTCACGTGACCGGATCCAAGATGGCGGCCGGAATCAGTGATACAAACCCCCCCTTCCCCCCCCCAAATTTCCCTCGTATTTCCCAAATGTCCCTCACATTTCCCAAATTTCCCTCACATTTCCCACGTTATACTATATAAAATGCACTCTTAACCTAACTTTTACTACGTTATACTATATAAAATACACTCTTAGCCTAGCTATACTATAAAAAATGAACTTTTTTTGTCCAATATGGCGTATTTTCCCTCCCGCGCCAACTCACACCCGGTACCCTGTGGGAAAATTCCCTCCCTAAAATTCCCTCCAAATTCCCTCGCCGAAAAGATGGCGGCCTTTCCCTTGTTATACTATATAAAATGCACTCTGTTATACTATATAAAATGCAAAAATATGGCAGTTTACACTATAATAAATGGTGGCGCATGCGCGTGGGTGGGCTGTGGCAATATACACTATAACATTATGGCTGACGCGATCGCAGCGCACCTAGCGGCCACACCGGTGTGTGGATGACGCATGCGCAGGGACTTGCTACTCTGTGGATTATTTCATATATACACTATAACAAACGCATTATTTCATTTATACACTATAACAAATGTTACAGCACACCTGGTGGCAAAACTTAGCAAAACTAAGCGCATCCATTCGGAAACATGGCGCCTTCGGTAGGGAAGTCCCTGGTGGTAATTCCCCTCCCAAAATTTCCCTCCAAATTCCCTCGTTATACTATATAAAATGCAGTTTTTCCAAGATGGTGATCTTTTCCTTGTTATACTATATAAAATGCACTCCTAACCTAACCTTTCCTCCGTTATACTATATAAAATGCAAAAAGATGGTGGTCTTTTATACATGTACTATAATAAATGCTTTCGAGTACTTCCGGCGACTGTCGGCTACCTTCGTACGCTCTTCACCCGTCGCCTACTGGTCTGGCGCGCATGCGCACCCAAATGCTACGCTCTGATTGGTTACCTCCCTCCCTACTTTACAAGTAATATTTCTCACACGCACTGTTAGCCTACCTATTTAAATTAATTTTGAATTTAATTGTTCTGAATTTTTAACAAATACACTGATAACATGCGCTCTTAGCTTTGGGTACTCCCACTCATTCACGGCTTCCATTAACATACATCGTTATCTACCTATGCCCCCCATGTACTTATCTATCTAATCACAGTTCATCCTCAAGTCCCTACTTAACACTCTAGGCAACCCACAATACACCTTTTAATTAATTATATATTTAAAAATGAAGGCACTACTTGCAATACAGTTTTGAAATGCAGGACTTGTCTACTAAAAAATGAAGGCGCTACCTGCAATACACGTTTTTAATTAATTATTTATACAAAAATGAAGGGGCAATTCTTTTTATTTTATCTGTTTATAATATGTAATACACTGTTTGCCTACCCATTTTAATTTACTTTTTTATTTTTTATTAAATACCCTGTTAGCCAACCTTTATTATATAACATGCACTGTTAGCCTACCTATTTAAATTAATTTTTTATTTAATTTTTCTCAACTTTTAATAAATACTCTGTTAACATGCGCTCTTAACTTCAGGTATTGATATACGGCTTCCTTTAACATACAACGTTACCTACCTATACTTTCTTTAAAAATATCTAATCACGGTTAATCATTGGGTATCATCAAGTCCCTACTTAACACTCAAGGCAACCCGCAATACACGATTTATTTAAAAATTAAGGGGCAGCTATATTTAATACACTGTTAACTTTTTGGTCCTTCAACTACCATCGACTACTACCTTCAGCTACCCCTCTCCCATCTACTTTCGTTTAACTTCGTATGGATACCTTCGTATCAAACACACCCAGCATCCTCCAAACTTAATACGCTAGCTTAACTTAACTTCGTACACTCTTACCCTAGAACCCTCATGCCTTGACATCTTTGGACTATCCAACCTAAATTACTTTAACTGTACTTACGAGGTCTACTGGTGGCCGGGCTTTATCACATCCGCTTCCTTTATTAGTCACAAGCTTCACATTTTCTTTCATTAACTATCATCATGTACTATAACAATTTCCTATTTTCGGCTACCTTTGCGTGCGTGTACATGTTACCTAGGTTACATTACTTACTTTCAGTCACTTTCATTATCAATTCTGTGGACTCAAATACCTCACTTGCTATCCACGTTCCTATCCAGAACTCATCAGTCACATAGTAAATACACACTAGCACACCCACCTTCACTTCCTATACTCAAAAAATCCTTCCTTTGTACTATAGTGACACTCAAGGACTAATTCACTACCATTTCACAAACCGTATCTCATTGCCTCTGCTCGGTGCACTGGCAGTCCAATAGTTCTCGCGCGCTTTTCTTATCAAAACCACTTCCATTACTACAAGCATTGTTTTACATCTCGTGTCTTTTATTTGCACAATGTCTTTTAAATCACAAGAGTTGTATAATATCGTACACTTAATTAACTTTGTATATGATTCCTTCTGATCATTTATTAAAACAGTACTACACTGGATGACATAACTAAAAAAACTAAAACTTACCCATAACTCAAACATAAACTTTGAAACAGAAAAACACTAATCTATACACTTCAAACATAAAAATTAATAACAACTAAAATTGCAAACAATATAATGTTCGAGCGTCTTTCCAGAACCATTAACCTCTGACTGACCACCACCCCCTTCCCCCACCACTCTTTCCTTTCCCGCATCCTGTTCAATTGCCAATCAGTTATTCCACTACATCGGAACTTTGTTAAACTTTTCTAAAAAACCTTTAAAATTTATCGAAAATTACTTAAATAAAAATAATTGTTCCAAAATATTTACCACAGTACCATATTGAAAATGTAATATTAGACAGTTTCTTTGTATATATGAAGATTTGTACATAACTTATCCGTTTGGTTAGATTTTACTTTGTGTACATTTAAAAATGTAAAAAAACCGGGTCCTTTAGCAGTTTCACTGTACGTATATACAAAGTCTACAAGTAATACTTTGAGCAGTACCACAATGTTACAGGATGTGGCTCACCACATCAATATTAACGCTTGTGTCACAAAGGCGAAATATTAGCTCGCTTTTTATTGTTAATAATATAAAAATTATATACTTCCAACTACATAAAAAAGTTTAATTTACATTAAAAGCATTCAATTTGTTGGAATCAAGCTTTGACCACTATCATACATTACTTCTGTACCATAAATCTTGGTGTGAGATGAATAAGTCCGGGTGCTATGATCCGTTACGTGCGTGGTCATAGACCGGCAACTGTGCCCCTGGCCTACTGTAATGGTACGGTCAGTGGACTTGTGTGAATGAAGGTGCTACAGTATGACCGTGAGAAGTGGAATATAGCTGTTAGACCTTATGATATGAGTTAGATGGTGATTACATGAGGAGTGTGATTGCGATCAACTCAGAGTGAATGCCTCCGGGAGGGTTATAGGACAGGGTAGTATTGGGTCCTAGATGACAACATTATCTAATGACAAGTCCTAATGACTTCCTTGATATCCAAATAAATGTCTATGCAAGTTAAAAAAAAAAACCAATTTAAGCAAGTTGGTATACCATTGAACGGCTTCACCAAGTAAAGATCGACCGTACTGCAATGTAGGAACCTCGTACTGGGCGAACCTTCTTCTTGATTACGGTAACTCCTACGCCAAGTAAGTAATATTAAGTTAGTTTTGAGTAAACTCTTTTACCGTCAACCTTTAAAAACAATTTGTAAAGTCAATTCTTTTATAATATGGACACTTTTGTGAGATTTCACAACTACAATATAATAGCGGCTATCTCCAGCTCTGTGTGATAGAATACCGTACCATCGAGGTGAGAACGGTCCAAATTTAATAAAAAATCATCCAACTGTTCTCCAAGGCAGCCGTAACACGCACAAGTAATGAGGTAGTCCTACAGCTTGAGGCTGGGCTAAGCCCCGTAAGACCTTGAGTCGCAGTCCAGGCCCTCTATGTCTTTTTAAACTTAAAAAATTTTCCCAAGTTTGTAATCTTCAAAGTTTGTAATCTTCAATACTCTTTCTAAATTTAACTCTATCTGAGTGAAAAGGTTAAACTTAATAAAATGATCCTAAGTTTTATTACTTAAAACGAGACATAAACCCACAATCTTTCTCTGTTCAACCCATATCTTTTAAACTTATAGAATCATTCCAAGTTTTTATACTCAAAAGAAGGTTTTCCTCCATACTCAATTAAAATTCGACTCTTTACATTGGCATACCAATCAGATCAAGGTTATATTTTAACAATTTTCAAACAACAATTTAAAGAAAGTTTTTATACTGAAAATGAGATATTCTTCCATAATCCTTCTCAGTTCAACTCTATTTCTTTTAAACTTATCAAACTTTCAAAGATTTTATACTCAAAAGGGAGATATTCTTCAGTACTCTTGCAAAGAACAACTGTGTCGAAAGTCTAATTAACAAACACAATCAACTACTAGTACTTACTGTACACTTTACAAAATCATTGGAATGTCTCCAAGTTGTTATTGTTACTTCTAAGAAGTTATTCTTCCAAACTCAGTTATCGTTCAACTCTTTCATAGTCCCATCAATCACACCCAACTCCTCTTATCAATTATATATTTTTTCGATATACTTAAAAGTTATAATACTCAAAATGAGATATTCTTTCATACTCAAACTCTATCTATAGTCCTATCAACCTATTGCAGTAAAAAGAAGATATTGTTCTATAATATTTCCAAGTTCAGCTCTAATATTTATCTAACTTTATAGTATGTATTCCTTACTTTTTGTAAGTTCAACTCCATGTCTTTTTAAACGTAATAGAAATTGTTCAAGTTTGTATTCATTAAAGGATACATTTAACGTAATCTTTTTAAATTTAACTTTAACCGAATGGAAAAGCCTAACTTAATCAAATGTCTCTAAGTGTTTAATACTCAAAAGGAGATATTCTTCCATACTCTTTCCCAATTGAACTCTATTTCTTTTAAACATACTGCATTTGTTCTAAGATTTTATACTAAAAAAAAAGGATATATTGTACCATACTCATGAAAAGTTTAACTTTATCTGTGTTGTTGTTTACCGCAAGCGAACGTACTTTCACCAGGATATGCCATGGTAGTTTCGCCATGTTTGGTACAAGGACAGTTATATCCACTTTAGTTACTACCCTTTGGCACTTGTTGAGACTTCTACAAGGACAGTCCAGGAAGGCTAACAGTGCATGCTATATAAGAAAGATTAAATGCCTAACAGTGTATTTAAATAAAAAATTCAGAACAATTAAATAAAAATATGGAATATAGGTAGGCTAACAGTGCATGCTATTAAAAAAATAAATAAATAAAATAAAGATAAAAAAAGAAAAATATGGAATATAGGTAGGCTAACAGTACATTCTATGAAAAAAAAGAAAAAAACACACCTGTCCCCGTGCCCCCGGACGCCAGAGATACATAGAAAACGGCACTACTGACAAAATTTATGATCATTGTTTTTTGATAGACCTACTGAAACTTAACCCAAAATAAATGTTTTTAATATTGGTATGTAATTTGCATAATATCACATAATATTCGTGACGCGTTTTACAGTTGCATTTGCTTTGTTTCCTAACACTTTTAAGATAGGAGTTGTAAAAGGAGAAGGTGAGAATTTTAAAAATCACACGTTAACTTTCACAATTTTCCCAGATTAGGAAACAAATATTGGACTTTGTAGCGCTACTGCTCCGGCAATGCAGTTGGGTTTTGACTATTAGGCTATTATTTATTCTGTTAAACTTACATGAAGATATTTAATCTATGGAAAGATATAAAATAATAAAATAAAAGCTATCTAATATGGTTTATAGTGTTTTAAAATGATACCATAGAATATACTGCCCGTCTATGCTAAGTTTAAGTGCTAGGCTAGTGCAAAATGTGATGTCCGGATGTGTTCATTTGCAAAGTTTCTACCCCAGACACCTTGGCTTTTTTCGCGATTGACCCCCTGCTCAAAACTCCTTCCACTGCCACTGCAAACAATACTCCTACAGCTTGTACTGGGCCATTCTCCTAGCTGTACTGATACACCTTTCCCGTGTCTCACATTATCTGCTTTGCTTTTAGGGACCTACACCAGGTCCCTCCCAACATTCTATGTCTTTATACAATCATTTTGCGACACTTCCATACTATATCAGAAGGACTCATTCTCTGCTAATTCAGCACAATCCCTTTCTAACTGACCCCGCAGTATTACATCAGTTTTTAATCTTTCAGTGCCTGTTACTATGTGATATAAAGGTTATTTGAGCTCCATATACTTAATGAACATATACACCCTTACTACAATATTAGGCATTTTATTATTATGGAACGGAAATGTGAAAAATTATTTATGATTAGCTCCTTTCAGTAAATTAATTCTGTTTTCTGTAGAGATGACCAGTTTTGAGTTAAGTCATATTTTACATATTAACATTGAATGAAGCCATATGTCCCAATAAATTTTGGAACATTTGGTAATAGACATTTGGTAAATACATAAATGTCCTCAAGTCAAATGGCCTGGGAACGACAACCTTTACAACATTTTATGAAATTGATTAAAAGGCCAACATTCTAACAATTAACAATTTTTCAATTTTTTTAAACAAAACTATTTCTTAGATAAGTAAAGTTAAGTTCATATTTTACTTAAACTAGGGTATTTTTTTAATTTATAAAATAATTTTCAAACCTCCTTGTTAGCTTGTGCAAAATTCTATCTATATCTATAAAAGCCAAATACCACTCACTGACTGACTCACTCACTGATCGCTCTACAGCCCAAACAGTAATACCTAGGAAGCTGAAATTTTTACACAATATTCCTTGCTTACTGAATGTTTGCAATAAGAAAGGATTTTGGGAAATTCCAACTCTAAGGGGGGTTTTGGGGGTGCCAAAAAGCCCCAAAAGCGTAGTGTAGTCGATCCAGTTTTTTGGCTCTACTGGCTTAACCATTCATCGAATTTAAAATTTGACACAAAATCTTTAGTCTGGAATTTGATTATCTACAACTTTGATCTCGTGCTTTTTTCATATCTCTCACTGTTTGGCTTAAAAAAGCACAAACTTCCAAAATTTCATCAAAAAGTGGAGAAATCACGCTGTTTTTGGCAAATATTTCTCTAATAGTTGGTTTAACTTTTTTAACACATAGTATTATGGTAAAGAATGTAGTTTTCAACAACTTTCAACAGCTTTAGCGCCAGAACAGCCCAAAAACAATATTTAAAAATAAATATGAAAAGCAATATGTCGGCCATAAGTGCTGTATTTGACTAATTTAATTAATTTTTATAGCCGGTTTTTTTCTTTTAGTGTGTTAGTTTTAGGAATAAGATAACGTTACCAGGATAAAATAATATATTATTTCTTTACTAATTCTGACCAACTATAATATGATAGGACCTAGGATATTGAAACGTTGCACGTATATCTATCAATATTAAATTTTTATATAACGACTTTTGTAGTCACTTGAGTAGCTACTGATCTAAATTTAACGAAGGTTGTTTAGTTAGCTGTTTTTTTACTTATATAAAACTAACAGTTAAAGAGGGTGTGATGCATAAAATTGATGTCAGACTCGGTCATGAATTTCTGGGTTGGGTCTTTTGTAGAAGAGGGCCACCAGTCTTGAAATATTTTCTATGGATACAGAACCAACATAAACACATTGTACACTCAGTATATATGTATTGGACACAATTTGAACACATTTTAAAGAAAAAAATAATTATGTTACAAACTATATAAGGGTTTATTCTTGTGGAGGCCAGAATAGGTTCATGTCCCATCAGATAGCTTGAAACAGATCGGCATCTTTGTTTCTTCGCCACCACATGAACTCGCAAAGGTACGAATCTATCAAAGCCCTGCTTGTACCACATTCTTTTCTATTTCTTCGCTTTGCTGACGCCCACAAAGATTCTATTGTTTGGTTGTGAGCGCCATTTTCCGGATTGACGAAGTTTTCACTGTGGTTAACAGTCAAATGTTCATACTGCATTCCTGGCATATTAGGAATACCATTGTACTAGCTCCATAGATCTGACATTATTTTTATACCGGGTAAAATGCATTCCTTAATGCAGGACAACAAGATGGCTGCAGTTCTATTTGGTACAGCGTACAGAAAACAATCTTTTGTTTCTCGACATACTCCGCCGAAAACCCATTGTTGGGGGATAAACACGGCCTACGTTGTTCTTTCTCTTGGTAAAACATGACTCATCAATCTCAACCGTTAAACCAGAACCTCCAAGTTTGATTGGGTTATGCAACAAGCTGTCAGCACACACTTCCCGTAAATAATTTTTCCAATCAGTTATTGTGTGGAATGACATATTAAGTTCATTACTGCAAAACTTTGTAGTTGTGTATTCTTGTGACCAGCAATAGACAAATAAAACAAATGTGTCTAATGGAATCTTTGAATTTTCCAACCACGTACCTTTCCTCAGGCCAACACTACTACGGCATTGCCTAAAGCTTCATCGCCAGCGATCCTTGGTTTCACTCAACTGAAGTGTCATATTGTGTCCTTCAGCACACACCCGTTCACTATGCAACACTTTTTTGGTTTGTACATTGTAACGGCTTTTTCCTTGCTATTAACTTCCCGGGACAACAAGAACAGCGACATAATTAGAACAAGTAGATACACGAGACTGACTGACCACTGAATATATCAGATAACGGAGTGGCGGGCGACGCGCGGCTCGGCGCTCACCGGTTGATAAGATAAGATAACGCAACAATATTGAATCTTGCCTACTACAGGCCTTCCGTGTTTCAATTTAAATGCCTCTAACATTAACAATCAGAATAAGACCCTTCAAACAATATGCCATTGCTATAGAACATATTTCAAGACTGGTGGCCCTCTTCTGCAAAAGACCCTCTGGGTTTAGTCTAAAGGTCAATACTGATAACATACCTCCCTCCCTCAGAGAACAGACATTCTTGCACAGTCTTGTTTGTTCAGTCCAGTTGCTGTTCTGTTACAGACCGCTTCCGTGCTTTCCTATACTACTACTCCTGATGGATTCAGTTTAAAATATTATTTTTAATTTCTTATTAATTCTTACCTTTCTTTTATTTAATTGACAAGTTAGACTAATCATTTTCTACAGTAGTTTTCTACTTATCATTAGTTAGGTGTTTCCTATTACAGCTGTTGCTCCTAGCCATTTTTATAGAAGATAATTTTTTTTATTTACTTTTCAATTTATTACTTAGTGTTTAACTCTCTACTTTTAAGTTTTTCTACTTTAGTTAGTACTCTTTTTATCAAGTTAGTCATTATATATTGTTTCTAAAGGTTAATTTAATTTTGTTTAGTTTTTTATATAAAGTTGTCGCTCTTTCGGTTTTTAAGACGATAGCTACTATATTTAAATTTTTGCTTTCTTAACTACTTTTCTGTTTTTATTAGGTAGGTGTTTCCTACTATAGCTGTTGCTCCTAGCCTTTTCATAGAAGATAAATATTTTTATTTTTACTTTTCACTTTCTTACTTAGTGTTTAACTCTCTACTTTAAAGTCTTTCTAATTTAGTTAATACTATTTTGATCAATTTGGCATTCTATAAAATTTTCTAAAGGTTAATTTTAATTTTTAAGTTGTTTATATTAAGCTTTCACTCTTTCAGTTTTTAAGATGATAACTACTACTGTATATTTTAATTTGTCCTTTTTAACTACATTTTTGTTTTTGATTCTCAGTTTCTAAGCTTCTTTTTTTTGTACATTTGACTTTGCTACGTGAAAATAGATTCTGATCAACAAACACAATTGCGATGATGGACCATATTAATGTTGATAGAGTATGGTTCCTCATCGTATTGTACCTGTGGGTGCTGATGGGTCGTGCTTTTTTTACTCCCAGTCTTACCTCATGTACGGTAATATCTCCCATGCGCCTCAACTGCGAGCAGGCGTTGTAGAGTACGTTTTTAGCAACTGGCACCGGTTTCATGAGCATACAATGATGCCGTGTGGTAACATTTATAGAAGTTTAGCTGAATACCATGCTGACATGTTTCTTTACACCACATATGCAACGCACTGTGAAATTCAAGCCGCTAGCGAAATATACCCTTACCATCTGGTGATCTATCGTGATGGTTTGGTGACTGTACAGCCTGATGAGTATGAACAGGATAAGCCAATATTGCGATTTAAGTGTTCTGGACCCATGATGAATGCTCACTTTGAACCTCTTTGTCCTCAGTACACACCTGCAGTTGCAACAACTGTCGTTGATAAGCCTATTAATTGTACTTGCGTAGCAGTGAAAATATTGATAATGAACAAACTGCTCAAGACGATGATTTGCCACTTAACTATTTATTAAAATCTGTTAAACGTGGTATTAAAGTAACGTCCAGTACTGACCTAATTATTTCCTCTTCTTCCGAAATAATCTCAACTGTTGATGTAGGTGTTGGTAAGAAAAGAAGAAAAAGTCGACGTTCTAGAGTTACTGATAGAATCAAAAGGCAAAAACATAGAGTCAACAATAAAAGTCCCGAAATCAACAGAGAAGCAGTGAAAAAAATACCATAAAAGGAATCCGGAAGTAAATAGAGAGGCTGTGAAAAAGTACACTAAAAGTAATCCTGAAGTTCATAGAGAGGCTGTGAAAAAATACAACAAAAATAATCCGGAATTACATAGAGAGGCTGTTAAAACCTATAATAAAAACAATCCTGATGTTAACAGGTGTTCGGGAGCTAAATACTCAATTAGACATGTGGAAGTTAATCAGGAAGCTGTTCGAAGGTACAATGAAAAGAGGCAGTTGATCCCATGGAAAACAAAATCTTTATCTGGATTTAAATATGAACGCCTCACAGATTACAGTAATCTGTAATGCACGTGGTGGTACTACATTTAAATATGAACGCCTCACAGATTACAGTAATCTGTAATGCACGTGGTGGTACTACATTTAAATATGAACGCCTCACAGATTACAGTAATCTGTAATGCACGTGGTGGTACTACATTTAAATATGAACGCCTCACAGATTACAGTAATCTGTAATGCACGTGGTGGTACTACATTTAAATATGAACGCCTCACAGATTACAGTAATCTGTAATGCACGTGGTGGTACTACATTTAAATATGAACGCCTCACAGATTACAGTAATCTGTAATGCACGTGGTGGTACTACATTTAAATATGAACGCCTCACAGATTACAGTAATCTGTAATGCACGTGGTGGTACTACATTTAAATATGAACACCTCACAGATTACAGTAATCTGTAATGCACGTGGTGGTACTACATTTAACGCTCTTCTTTATATTCAGTTTTTAAGTAAAATAGTTAATTGATATACAGTTTGTTTATACCACTAAAAAATTACATATGTAAGTTTGAAACACCTGTTGAAATTAATTTTTCCTGAACTCCATTAATAAACCTAATAAAAATTAGTAAATATGTTTAAAATTCCGTTATTGACACTATACTCTTGATTGATTTTTCTTGATCTACTCTCATGATTAAAGAAATAAAATTGGATATTACAGTATTTCAGCTTAGGGAAGGATATTAATATTGATACAAATTAAAGTTAGTTTTTTTATTTTCTTACTATTCCCTCTTTTTGATTGTTTACAGGTTGGGGCAAAAGAAGTGAACTAAAAGAGATCCTTTTTAAGGAGGTCCTTAATATATATTATATATATTAAGGACCTCCTTATATAAGTTATAAGATATAAGATTTTCAACGAAGGAGGCCATAGGTGTATATTACAGCTCTATATATATATATATATATATATATATATATATATATATACAAGTAACTACATTTCACCTATCAAGTGGAATTTTCATTTCATTCATGGTCAGAAATGCCCTTACGATGTCACTTCAGTTTTCGGGCTGGGCCCAGAAATTAAACGTTTATATATTCTTGCTGTTCGAGCAAACACTTTCTTTGATTTAAATTACTATTTTCAATTCAATTTATTTTTCCATTTAATACAATACAATATTATATTTATTTATAGTCTACAACACAAAACTGGAAAGGAGACCCCACATAGGCGGAGTCTGTGTGTGTGGGGAATCAGTTCATCTCCACAGAGCACTAAACATCACTTAAATCTTATATTAGCTATAAAAATAGACTACTTCTATCTACATAAATAGGCCTAATAACAACCATATTTTCCAAATAATGGAGCATAAACAATGAAAATACTGAATTTTGTTTTAATATGCAAATAACATCAGTAAAGTTTTTGATAAGTTTTAATATAAACCTATTTCTTAAGATCACTGAAACAGTAAAGATTTTATTAAAATAATAAGTTTGAATTCCACGGTTGGCAGGAATTTGAAACGAGCTCAACCCAAACAAACAGAATAAATGCAGTCTTTATGATAACACTAGGCATTCTGTATCTGCAGATGACACTCGGGATGTCTGATACATTTTGCAAAACTTTATGTATTCCTTAAGTTTATCGTTTTTACTGAAAATTTTATTGTTGACTCTAACATTTGAAATTGGGAATTTTTAATTTTTTTGCAGGCTCCATATGAATAACAAGTTTCTAAGGCAGTGTTCCGTGGTATTTATAGTCAAATAAATAAATGCGAAAATTAGTTGAGACAGAATGGTGCGGAGGCGGAGCTGAACGAAGGCGGGGCTGATCAATAAAAGGCACCGCCCCCGCGCACAACCGCCAAGCTCGCTGCGTGGGGGGTGGAGTCGCACGCTTTTCTTTTAGTCTTGTTTTTGCCATCAAGGTGGAAGTAGCTGCGACCGGACATGTGCGCGGCCACTTTAAATTCAGTGTGGACTCTCCATCAGAAAATTATCTCTTAACCTACTTTTTATTCAACTATGTTTGTTTCAACGTCAGCCAATTAGCATTGCATTTATGAGTGTATTTTTTAAATCAGTTTTACTAGTGTGATTTCATCGTCAGAAGAATGAGACATGTTTTCATGACTAATTCAGAGGTAAAGCCAAGCGAATGATCTTATCATAAATACAATACCATAGTTATAAATTCTTGTAAGAGGCTAGTCGGGCTTACAAATTGTTTACAACAAAGATCAATTTGCAATTTGTTACATATCAAAATATGATATTAGATTGCTAATTTAATTAGTGAATCCCATTTATAGAAGAATAGATTTTTAAGCAGTGGGGTGTATTTCATCTACAGCGTATTAGTAGAATACGGTAGATTATGACCCACTAGAAGAGATAGGATACACGTTATTCTACTAGTAGTAGCGGGGTATATAGGCTTTAGTAGTAATATTACAATCTATAATCTTTGCTATTAAATACACCAGATAGATCAAACAGTGTGGGTGATCTAAACAACATGTCAATGTTTACTTGTTATATTACCGTGTTTTCTTAGTGTATTCATGGCAATTAAGAGTCATCATATTAACGTAATACCACTTACAACACCCTGGTACATTTACAATTAAACTTAACTGTGACTAGGTTGATATGTTCTAAATGTTATTATCATTTAGTTTCTTATTCTGGTGGGAATTTATAAACGACAATATGTGACGGCGCTGAACCGTGATATAGGTACAGACATGTATTGCGAGAATTGTATCACAATTAGCACAGGCGCTTCGAAGGTTGTTAGAACAAAATTTGTTTTTACGTACGGTGGCATTTTACCAAATTTACGTAAAAAAAAAAGTACATATACGGTAGTATATTCATAGAAAACCCGTCTACATTATTTGATATTCTTACAAAAATAACAATAGATATTCATAAGTTTGAAAGTAATTATATTCACATTTCCCCACAGGTTAGCTGGAACAATGCAAGTAATGTGTTTCTTCTTGTTATATAGTTAAATTTAAACTTAATTATTGTGTTTTATTGAAAATAATTACATCGCAAATATAAGGTAAATAACCGTAGCAAATTAAACATTCTCCCTGCAAATTTATTTTAATTATAATTCAATGCATAATTTTTATACATTTGTATTAATGACTTTTGCTAAAGCAATTTTATTGTTCAAACAGCAATAAATATATTCTTATTCTTATTAACGGGGAAATAAAATCAATGAGATATAAATACATAAGTAAGTATCTGAGAGAGTTTTAACAATTTTTTTACTTAAGCAGTAAATCACAAAATTTTTCAGGGAGTTTAATTGGTGACTTTATATTCCTTACTTTACATTGATATTCCTTCATAACGGTTTTGGAATAATTCATTTAAAGTTTTGAAGTCATCTGACATAAACAAGAAATGTTTTATTCGTAGTCTTATCATACACCGGTACTAAATTGTGCTATGGCTATTTTTCGGAGTCTTGTACATTCCAAAAAGGGAGACTTTTGGAGAGAGGAACTAGTATCCGAAGAAAACTAATTATTTTTCAGATTTTAAGAAAAATCTACTACATTTGACAAAGTGCGCGATACACGGATTTAGATAGAATTTATTTATTTATTTTACTAACAAACTAGTACTTGATAATTTAGTAAAACTTGTTCACATTTGACGAGGGACGATGAAATTATATCCAAAAAAAAGCATTTACACAAATTCAAAATATATATATACAGTATACTAGCTGTACCCGCCCGCTTTGTCGGTCATAATATTGAGTTTGATTATATAATTACTTAAAGTAAATCAAACTAAATACTTTGTTTTTAAAAAACAATTATTTAATCTAATATCCAATTTAGAACTGCTGATGTAATTTATAATTTACTATTGTACTCAATTATTTTTTATTTTGAAAGTTTAGCCTACCACATTCATTTTTTTTTATTTATCAGCTGTTAATCAAATAAACAAATCAATTAATACAGCTGCATAAGTATACCATGGGAATTTTGGAGGCCAATAGGTCGGAGAGGAAAATTCTTTCTCAGTGAGCCTCTACGGGCCAAGATAAACCTATGTACAAAACGTCAAGTCAATTAGATGTATAGTTTTTGAGAAATAGTGATGAGTGGTAAATGGCTTTTATATACATAGATTTATTAGTTGAATATTGAATATAAATTGGTTCGTAAATAAATTGATAAATGTTTTTCTACAGTTCACGAAGTGACGATTTAGGGAATTTTTTATACGATTAGTGAACTGCACTAATTGATATCTTAAGAAAAATAAATTTTTTACAGTTGATTATTGAAGAAGAACTGGTATTTAAAAACACTTATTTTTTATTTTTGAAAGTTAATTTATGAACCCAGACTCATATCTGAATCGCTTACTGTTTTCTTTTTTTAGTTGGTTAGTCATAACAGACAGGTGTTTCAGTAAAATTACCAAGTACCGTCGGCGGATAAATTATGTGTACCCAAGTTTTAAGGTTGTTTATTAAGAAACAAAAATTCCTACGAAAGATCCAATAACAACACTCAAAACCACGTTAATGTACCACAATACGTGCTTGACAGAAATATTACTTATATGTTTTGTAAATATCAAAATTTTAACTTATCAAGAAAAAAAGTTCTTATCAATTCCTGAAACAACGTTTTTTTTTCTAGAGAACGTACAATTAATCACTTGGTCACGTTGTAATACCTAAAAATGTATCGTTATAATACATTACTTTTATATTCATCAGTAAATGCAGTGACGATCTCTAGAAGCCAAGAAACCGTCGTATTGATAAGAAGTTTTTTTCTTGAAAGATTTTGTTGTTCTTGAAATTGTGATATTTATAAAACCTATAGACAACATTCATATCTCAAGCACGTATTGAAATATGAATGCGATATACATATATCGGGGTTTTGAGTAATATAATTCATATATTATAATACAATTAATTGAACGGGATAAACAATGGTATTAGTCTCCTTCAAAACTCGGGTACATAATTTGTGTGCTTACAAATTGTGTGTGACAGCTGGAAAGATCGAACTGATATATATTGAAACTAGATTTAATTTTTTGGTTTACAGTGATTAAATATCTGGTTTCTGAAGAAAACTAATGAACTTTTTTATATTTTTACAGTAGACGGTGAGGTGTCAGTTTAAACTATCATTTCTTACTTGAAGATGTCAATCAACTCGCACTTCCAATTGTCAGCAGAAAATAATGATTGACCCAAACTGTCAAGATGTAAAGTAACTCTGAGAACCCGTTTCGCCGAAAAGCACAGCCTTAACTCAAACTGGAAAATAAACTCATCCAATGAAGATTATTATATCCATGCGAATATGTCACACGAAAAGCATTTTGACTAGGTGCCTACTACCTTGCGTTTGACTGTAGTGGAAGTAGTCATTTATTGAGCATAATAGGTTATTGCAAAAACTTTACATCGATATGTAAGTAACGCAAGATTATAACAAACAAAACTGGAAGAAAGTAGAAATTTAAATGTAAATATTATTAAAACTATGTATGTGGCCAAGAGCATGAGTAAGACTTGATGCTCCATTGAACATGAAAAGAATGTAGTTATATAATGAATTCATGTTCTATGGAGCACCTTGGTCACAGCCTGCTCACGCTATATCAACATTTATTTATATTTTTTGGAAAATATCTAATTTGAAACATCTCCACAAAATAGTTGTGACAGAATCGTTAAATTGGAATCAATTCCATTGTTTGCTTGAAAAATTTCATAAACTTTCAATTTACTTAAAAAATTTGCTGTTATAATTACAAAACCAAAATTGGTTGGTGTATATTTGTGTGATTTTATACTTGTTGTATTTAAAAATTTCTTATGGCCAATGTTTTTTATCATGTTCTTTATTTATAATATTAAAATGTATGTTCATGTGTATCCAACCAGTTTACTACTGCTTGTAATTTCTTAAATTATTGTGATAATAAATTGATTAGAAGTTATTACATTCAAATATTTCGAGACATAACTATTTTGTAAACCTCCAAGTTTTATCAGTCTATAAGGGGTAATTATGCCTCATGATTATGTTGGGTAATAGTAAAGTTTAGTTAAATAATTTATTTCGTATGGTTGTTATGTAATAATGTTGTCTAGTAAGTGTTTAAACTGGCGAGGAAATTACGATTGACCTATCATTTGTTTTATGGCTATATAGTATTGTTTCTTGTTTCTGTTATTAGTTGTGACTATTTTACAATAATTGCCAAGATAGGTTGATACCTTTGCGATCTTTTTCTCTTAAACCATATTCTAATATAGATATGCTTAACTATTTGTGTATTTTTACATTGTTTTTAATTTAAAAAACTCACCTATTTAGTTTCTAAATGTCCACCGTATTTGTATGTCAAATATTTTGCTGTACTTCTTAAACTCCAAATTAAGAGACAATTTGTTTTGCAAAATGAAAATAAACAAACAAATGCAACAAATCCAATGTCTTCCAGCATTTAGGTCATAGTGAGGTTGTTTTAGTAATTAATTGTTGTAATTAAAACAAATGTGCAATTAAATGTTATTTGTTTTAATTGTATTGGTTTGTGGTAACTTTAATGTATAGCGCTCAACCTATGAGAACTTATACGTAAATATATAACAAAACAATCGTATATTGTTATCAAACAAAAGTGTTCATTAGCAGTTGTAAGATGTTTTTTTAACTAACTGTGTTAAAAAAAACTTAATTTTATCTCTTTTCATATTGTAATGTATTCTTTAAACTGTCAATAAGACTTACTTGTTTTATGTAAATTGAATTGTACAAAATGTATCACTACAAATTTAATATGGCCAGGGGGAAAACAATGGTAGTCAATATGGAATGAAACCGAGAAAATCTAATTTTAAAGTTTAAAGACCTATCATATATGAAGGTTTCACAAACAGTGTATATAAACAGCATGATATTATTCCATATATTACTCTTTATTTTACCTATATGATAATAATAATAAAATACACTATTATATTACTTTATTGTCATATAAAAATTATAATACAATCCATACTTGCAAAAAATGATGAGGGTAACTACGTAGAAGGAAAGAATTATGAGAGTCAGTAAACAAAGTTTTCAGTTTTCAATATTTTACCCACTGTTTATTTAACACACATTAACCTAATGATATTAGAAACACAATGTAATAGTTATAAGTCCTTTTTTGGAATTATTCATTGATTTTTTATTTTATTTTATTCTTTGTTCCCGATTTTGGTGAGTTTTCTTTAGTCAAGGCCGCAGATTCCCTAAAAAATTCAGGATCATTATACCTTTTACTGTTGAGATACAAAGCTTACACAGTTATAGTAATATTATAGTCTACAAAATATTAGCAATCAAATGATAAAAGTAAGTAAATCTGATTGTCAGAATATTTTATTAGGTTACCCTACACAAAAAAGTTGTAAAACGTACCCGAAAATCTCATCATGGTCATCATTGTTTGTGTCATCCGGCTTGGTTGTTAAATTTGTATAAAGTAGTTGAGACTCCATAGGCAGAAACCTTTTCAAAACTTGCAAGTCCTGATATTTTGCGGTGGGTACAGGTATTTTTTCACTATGCAAAGGCTTTGGCCACAATTCCAGGTGTCTTTCCATTTCAATATTGGGTAATTCACTCTTCTTCTTCTTTTTATTTCTTTTTGAGGACTCAACAGTTTCGGTTTGTTTTACTAGTGAAACTCTACTAAAAGGTCCATTGTGCGACTCATGGAATAGAAGCATTTTTGGTTTTCCAATATTGACTTCTAGCTCCCTGACTGGTCTGGACGGAAACGGACACTGTTATTTGAAGTTCAGTGTTCCAAAAAAGAAGTCCATCCTAGGAAAGTTGATTGGTCACTCTTAAACACAGTAAATGGGCAAGGCTTTATCCTGGCGTTGGTGATCACAGTAATCCAGTCATCTGGCACCTCGCAATAAGATTTTTGATTAATTAATCTCATATTGCGGTCGCATTCCATATACGAGTGCCCACGGATAGGATAAACCAGTTTCAAACTGTCGAGCCGACCACATACATGAACAATGAAATAAGCAAGCCTGAACAACGTAAAGTTTTTGTTTTGGCCTGCACATGAATCACAGAATATGGTCGTCAACTGGCGAACTTCTGGTTTGAGGAAATTAAAAATGAAGTGATAAAGCATCGATGAAACTTCATCAGATCCTTTATGCGCAATAGTTTGGTCATACACACAGAAAATACTTTCTTGTGTTGATAGTATATGAATGTTAAAAATATAGTATGAAAGCTGACGTCTGTAATAGACATCATTTGTTGATATGTTAGGTGTACATAGGTTTTTTTGGTAGTCCATGCAAATTCCCTCAATTTCAACTGACTTTTGTGCTGCTTTTCTTACTAAGCGCTTTCTATCATAAAAGGAATCTGCCTTTCTTAAGTGTAAATCTTCCATTTCGTTAATTTTTTTTAAATCCTCTTGAATCTTTAAAGTATCACCAATTTTATCAGCAATCTATTTGTGTAAGTCCTGCTCACGACCTTTATAGTGATCGCACGTACTACAAGTATCGGTTCGTGGATATCCAAAACCTATGTTATATTTTGTATTAAAGATTGTCCTATACGAATCGTATGACACAGGATTATCGGGATACTTTTCAGAGTATAGACATTGAAGTTTCTTTATACCTAATGTTTCCGGTAAATATATCCTTCTTGAGTCATGTCTTCTGTAGTGAGATCGTCGACCTTTAAGAGATCTTATGTGTTCATGAACTTTATCCACCGTTTCCTTAGATAGTTGGTGAGGCCTATTGTCATGACATCCACGCCCATCTTTTATTACAGCACCTTTGCTTGAAAGCATAGATTGCAGTGTCTGTACTCTTCTAGTGGTGATACCATGGATTGATATAAACGCCTTATAACAAACAGGGACTTCAACAAGACTACGTTCTTTCAAATATCTTATCTTGTAGCTGTATGAATAAGTATGGCTGTCTGGATCATCATTTCTAGGTCTACGTTGCTTAACAAAGCTTGATGTTATAAGGCCTCCTAAATACGAGTTTTGTTCATTATAATCTTTCATCTCATTGAAATTTCGAACAACTAGCTTTCTGCTACATTCATCTATTACTATAAACATTTTAGTCTAGAACAATGACTATTAGGGCCTACCTCATGACTTTGTTTTAGTATCTGTTATTTAACTTCTGTCAGTCTACCTAGTTTAGGTTTCTTTTTTGGTGCATGCTCCATTTCCCCTACTAACTCCATAGTAAAATAATAGTTAACACTTTTAATTTAACCAAATAATATAAGTAAAAACTATTAAAGCACAATACAACAATAAGACACTTTTAAATAAGAACCATACATAACCTCAAAATGGCAGGAACATAAATAGCAAACCATGTGACCAAAATTAAAGTGAAAATAACCTGACTCCCATCATTCTTTCCTCTGTGGCAACTGACCCTCATCATTCTTTCTTCTTCCCTGTATTCTTTACTCTTTAATATCCCCTGACTCCCATCGTTTTTCCTAATCTGTTTAGTAGGGCAATGGAGCTACTACACGAGATATTAATCTTGAAAATGAAATTTTAATGACTCTCATCGTTTTCCCCCCTGGCCCTTCATATGTATATCATTTTTCGCTAGCTTAAAAATACAGTTATGTTTCTATCATACAAAAAGGTTAACTTAATTGTAAATATTGTAAATGTAGAAAGGTAGACTGTGTGTGAATAATAAAATAGTTCACAATTTACTCTACCCTTTGACTCTAGCGAGGGAGCCAAGGAGGTGAATATGTAATTCATTTCATTATAAATCTCTCTGATATCTCTTTTTAGTGGTACAACAATTCACACTAAAACGGCGAATGTTTTCAATATTCAATAAGTTGTAAAAAATGGAATCTCATTCGTAAACATAATATTCGTCAGACGTAAAAACCGTTCACAAAATACCAAATTATTGCTGTTAAGAGGCATTAAATAAGTAATACATTAATGCTTACTAAAATGTGTGCATGAAAAAGTAAAAACTATTTGAAAAAACTATCTAAGATAATATTATTGTGGATTGCTTGGTGTGCGTAATTTGATATTTTAACAGACAGGTCAATACAATAAACAGATATATTTCCTTTAACCCATGATGACTATAATGCATATTAATACTGTCCTAGTTACAATTCCTTTAACCCTCGATGACTATAATGCATATTAATACTGTCCTAGTTACAATTCCTTTATCCCGTAATGACTATAATGCATATTAATACTGTCCTAGTTACAATTCCTTTAACCCGTGATGACTATAATGCATATTAATACTGTCCTAGTTACAATTCCTTTAACCCGTGATGACTATAATGCATATTAATACTGTCCTAAATACAATTCCTTTAACCCATTATGACTATAATGCATATTAATACTGTCCTAGTTACTATTCCTTTAACCCATGATGACTATAATGCATATTAATACTGTCCTAGTTACAATTCCTTTAACCCGTGATGACTATAATGCATATTAATACTATCCTAGTTACCATTCCTTTAACCCATGATGACTATAATGCATATTAATACTGTCCTAGTTACAATTCCTTTAACCCATGATGACTATAATGCATATTAATACTGTCCTAGTCACAATTCCTTTAACCCGTGATGACTATAATGCATATTAATACTGTACTAGTTACCATTCCTTTAACCCATGATGACTATAATGCATATTAATAATGACCTAGTTACAATTCCTTTAACACATGATGACTATAATGCATATTAATACTGTCATAGTTGCAATTCCTTTAACCCATGATGACTATAATGCATAGTAATACTGTACTAGTTACAATTCCTTTAACCCATGATGACTATAATTCATAGTACTATAATACTGTACTAGTTACAATTCCTTTAACCCATGATAACTATAATGCATATTAATACTGTCATAGTTGCAATTCCTTTAACCCATGATGACTATAATGCATATTAATACTGTCATAGTTGCAATTCCTTTAACCCGTGATGACTATAATGCATATTAATACTGTACTAGTTACAATTCCTTTAACCCATGATGACTATAATGCATATTAATAATGACCTAGTTACAATTCCTTTAACACATGATGACTATAATGCATATTAATACTGTCATAGTTGCAATTCCTTTAACCCATGATGACTATAATGCATAGTAATACTGTACTAGTTACAATTCCTTTAACCCATGATGACTATAATTCATAGTACTATAATACTGTCCTAGTTACTATTCCTTTAACACATGATGACTATAATGCATATTAATACTGTCCTAGTTACAATTCCTTTAACCCATGATGACTATAATGCATATTAATACTGTCCTAGTCACAATTCCTTTAACCCGTGATGACTATAATGCATATTAATACTGTACTAGTTACAATTCCTTTAACCCATGATGACTATAATGCATATTAATAATGACCTAGTTACAATTCCTTTAACACATGATGACTATAATGCATATTAATACTGTCCTAGTTACAATTCCTTTAACCCATGATGACTATAATGCATATTATTACTGTCCTAGTCACAATTCCTTTAACCCGTGATGACTATAATGCATATTAATACTGTACTAGTTACAATTCCTTTAACCCATGATGACTATAATACATATTAATAATGACCTAGTTACAATTCCTTTAACACATGATGACTATAATGCATATTAATACTGTCATAGTTGCAATTCCTTTAACCCATGATGACTATAATGCATAGTAATACTGTACTAGTTACAATTCCTTTAACCCATGATGACTATAATTCATAGTACTATAATACTGTACTAGTTACAATTCCTTTAACCCATGATGACTATAATGCATATTAATACTGTCCTAGTTACTATTCCTTTAACACATGATGACTATAATGCATATTAATACTGTCCTAGTTACAATTCCTTTAACACATGATGACTATAATGCATAATAATACTGTCCTAGTTACAATTCCTTTAACCCATGATGACTATAATGCATATTAATACTGTACTAGTTACAATTCCTTTAACCCGTAATGACTATAATGCACATTAATACTGTCCTAGTTACAATTCTTTTAACCCTTGATGACTATAATGCATATTAATACTGTCCTAGTTACTATTCCTTTAACCCATGATGACTATAATGCATAATAATACTGTCCTAGTTACAATTCCTTTAACCCTCAATGACTATAATGCATTTTAATACTGTCCTAGTTACAATTCCTTTGACCCATGATGACTATAATGCATAATAATACTGTCCTAGTTACAATTCCTTTAACCCTTGATGACTATAATGCATATTAATACTGTCCTAGTTACAATTCCTTTAACCCATGATGACTATAATGCATAATAATACTGTCCTAGTTACAATTCCTTTAACCCTCGATGACTATAATGCATTTTAATACTGTCCTAGTTACAATTCCTTCAACCCGTGATAACTATAATGCATAGTAATGCTGTCCTAGTTACAATTCCTTTAACCCGTGATGATTATAATGCATATTAATACTGTCCTAGTTACAATTCCTTTAACCCTCGATGACTATAATGCATATTAATACTGTCCTTGTTACTATTCCTTTAACCCATGATGACTATAATGCATATTAATACTGTCCTAGTTACAATTCCTTTAACCCATGATGACTAAAATGCATAATAATACTGTCCTAGTTACAATTCCTTTAACCCTCGATGACTATAATGCATATTAATACTGTCCTAGTTACAATTCCTTTAACCCATGATGGATATAATGCATATTAATACTGTACTAGTTACTATTCCTTTAACCTTTGATGACTATAATGCATATAAATACTGTCCTAGTTACAATTCCTTTAACCCTTGATGACTATAATGCATATTAATACTGTCCTAGTTACTATTCCTTTAACCCATGATGACTATAATGCATATTAATACTGTCCTAGTTACAATTCCTTTAACCCTCGATGACTATAATGCATTTTAATACTGTCCTAGTTACAATTCCTTCAACCCGTGATAACTATAATGCATAGTAATGCTGTCCTAGTTACAATTCCTTTAACCCGTGATGACTATAATGCATATTAATACTGTCCTAGTTACAATTCCTTTAACCCTCGATGACTATAATGCATATTAATACTGTCCTTGTTACTATTCCTTTAACTCATGATGACTATAATGCATATTAATACTGTCCTAGTTACAATTCCTTTAGTTTAGTTTAGTTTAGTTTAAATGTGGATATATAGTTGGTCCAGCCAACCCTTGCAACGAAGCCTAAGGCTTTTTGTGCCAATCCTGGTGCCTAATCGTCGTAAAGCTGGCTGCCCTTGACCAAGTCAAGAAGCTTCTTCACTAGATTGGTAATTTCCAACTGTCCCAGAGGTGAGCCTTCAAAAAGTGCTCTTCTTCTGGCACCAAGAGCTTCACACTCCAGGACAATGTGTACTGCCGACTCTTCGTCCTCCCCACAGAGGTGACAGATGGGATCCTCCGCAAAGAGTCCCACCGTTCTTAAATGCCTCCGGAATTTGCCGTGGCCGGTGATGAGTCCCACCACCAGCCTAACGTGCGATTTGCTTAACCCAAGAAGTGACTTTGTCAACTTCTGGGAGGGATTCTTGACAAGAACCTTGCCGAGTCTTTGCCCTGGGAACCGCCGCCATCTTTCCAGATGTCTGGCGCTGACCCAGTTTTTAATTGCTGTTTTGGCAGCTGCAATCGAAACGCCGCAGGCCGGCTCAGGACCAATGAAGGGCTTGAGAGCCCCCTCCCTAGCCAAGGCATCGGCCTGCTCGTTGCCTTCTAATCCCCTATGTCCTGGGATCTATTCCAGCGAGACCTGATTTCTTGATCCCAGGATGCTGAGGGTCTCCACGCATTTTCAGACTAGACCAGACGAGACCTTCCAGGAGTCCAGAGCCCCTAAGGCCGCCTGACTGTCTGATAGGTTGCGGATATATTTCCCACAAACCCCTCTCTCAACCGCCTGGGCGGCACAATGAAGGATTGCGGTGACTTCAGCTTGGAAGACGGTGCCATACGCTCCCAGGCTCACGCTAGCGTTGGTCCTAGGGTCGCCAGTATAGACACCAAATCCAGCTCTGTTGCCCATTCTAGACCCGTCTGTGAACCATACAATTCGGTCGTGAGAAGAAACCGGGCTACTAACACCGTCCCAGTACTCCCTCGACCTGAAGTCCACAGTATAGGGTCTAGTGAAAAGGAGCTTAGTCCCAACAAAGTCAGACTTCATTGAGAGTACCTCGTCGTTTACTAGATTGGCCACTGAGGAGTGACTGTGCAGGACCCCCTCCAGTGGCCAGTTAGCTGAAGCCTATAAGCCGCCGCCCGAGCCTCCCCAATAATGAAGAGATCAAGAAGCGGCCGGTTGAGAAGAACCTCCAGTGCAATAGAAGGGGTCGACCTAAAGGCCCCTGTCATGCACATGCAGGCAAGTCTTTGTAGGCTAGAAAGCCTACCCCGGACTGTTACCTGATTGACCTTAGGCCACCAGATCAAAGCCCCGTAAGTAATTTGTGGTCTGATGACCGCTGTGTAAAGCCAGTGGCAGACATGGGGTGACAGGCCCCATGTGGAGCCCACGCAGCGCCTAGTGGTCACGAAGGACCACTTAGCTCTGCGGATGACTTTATCAAGATGCAAGTTCCATGTCAGTTTCTGATCAAGGATTACTCCCAGATACTTAACCGACGATGAAACAGGCAGAGACACCCCACCAAGGGCCAGGCCTCTGAAGGAGCCCTGAACCCTTTTCCTGGTGAAGGGAACTATTAATGTCTTGGAAGGGTTTATTGCAAGCCCTTCTCTTGCACACCAGGAGTTCACTGCTACCAGACTGTCGTTCATGATGTCCGTAACAGTGCCCTGGTACTTGCCACGGACCAGTAGGACGAGATCATCTTCATAGCCCTGTATGAAAATGCCCTTATCCGTGAGGCTGACTAGGAGATTATCCACCACCAGGTCCCACAGGAGGGGTGATAGAACTCCCCCCTGCGGGCATCCCCGGCTCGCAGAAATCTCCACCACCTCACTTAGAAGGGTTGATTGAATTCTTCTGCCCCGTAACATGTGGTCGACCCACCTACAGATGGTAGGCTCTACACCACGTTGTCCCAGAGCACGAATAATAGACTGATATGAGGTGTTGTTGAATGCCCCCTCAATATCCAAAAAGGCTCCTAGAGCGATTTCTTTGTTCTCCAGGGAATGTTCAAGGTGCCTGACCAAACAATGGAGGGCAGACTCACAAGACTTCCCCGGGAGATACGCATGTCCTAGTTACAATTCCTTTAACACATGATGACTATAATGCATATTAATACTGCCCTAGTTACAATTCCTTTAACCCATGATGACTATAATGCATATTAATACTGTCCTAGTTACAATTCCTTTAACCCTCGATGACTATAATGCATAGTAATACTGTACTAGTTACAATTCCTTTAACCCGTGATGACTATAATGCATAGTAATACTGTACTAGTTACAATTCCTTTAACCCGTGATGACTATAATGCATATTAATACTGTCCTAGTTACAATTTCTTTAACCCGTGATGACTATAATGCATATTAATACTGTCCTAGTTACAATTCCTTTAACCCGTGATGACTTTAATGCATAGTAATACTGTCCTAGTTACAATTCCTTTAACCCATGATGACTATAATGCATATTAATACTGTCCTAGTTACAATTCCTTTAACCCGTGATGACTATAATGCATATTAATACTGTCCCACTTACAATTCCTTTACCAAATGATGACTATAATGCATATTAATACTGTCCTAGTTACAATTCCTTTAACCCTCGATGACTATAATGCATTTTAATACTGTCCTAGTTACAATTCCTTTAACCCATGATGACTATAATGCATTTTAATACTGTCCTAGTTACAATTCCTTTAACCCGTGATGACTATAATGCATATTAATACTGTCCTAGTTACAATTCCTTTAACCCTCGATGACTATAATGCATTTTAATACTGTCCTAGTTACAATTCCTTTAACCCGTGATAACTATAATGCATAGTAATGCTGCCCTAGTTACAATTCCTTTAACCCGTGATGACTATAATGCATATTAATACTGTCCTAGTTACAATTCCTTTAACCCTCGATGACTATAATGCATATTAATACTGTCCTTGTTACTATTCCTTTAACCCATGATGACTATAATGCATATTAATACTGTCCTAGTTACAATTCCTTTAACCCATTATGACTATAATGCATATTAATACTGTCTTAGTTACAATTCCTTTAACCCATGATGACTATAATGCATATTAATACTGTCCTAGTTACAATTCTTTTAACCCATTATGACTATAATGCATATTAATACTGTCCTAGTTACAATTCCTTTAACCCTTGATGACTATAATGCATATTAACACTGTCCTAGTTACAATTCCTTTAACCCGTGATGACTATAATGCATATTAATACTGTCCTAGTTACAATTCCTTTAACCCTCGATGACTGTAATGCATATTAATACTGTCCTAGTTACAATTCCTTTAACCCGTGATGACTATAATGCATATTAATACTGTCCTAGTTACAATTCCTTTAACCCATGATGACTATAATGCATATTAATACTGTCCTAGTTACAATTCCTTTAACCCAAAATGACTATAATGCATATTAATACTGTCCTAGTTACAATTCCTTTATCGCATGATGACTATAATGCATAGTAATACTGTCCTAGTTACAATTCCTTTAACCCGTGATGACTATAATGCATATTAATACTGTCCTAGTTACAATTCCTTTAACCCGTTATGACTATAATGCATATTAATACGCTCCAGTTACTATTCCTTTAACCCATGATGACTATAATGCATATTAATACTGTCCCAGTTACAATTCCTTTTACCCTCGATGACTATAATGCATTTTAATACTGTCCTAGTTACAATTCCTTTAACCCGTGATGACTATAATGCATATTAATACTGTCCTAGTTACAATTCCTTTAACCCTCGATGACTATAATGCATTTTAATACTGTCCTAGTTACAATTCCTTCAACCCGTGATAACTATAATGCATAGTAATGCTGTCCTAGTTACAATTCCTTTAACCCGTGATGACTATAATGCATATTAATACTGTCCTAGTTACAATTCCTTTAACCCTCGATGACTATAATGCATATTAATACTGTCCTAGTTACAACTCCTTTAACCCATGATGACTATAATGCATATTAATACTGTACTAGTTACAAGTCCTTTAACCCGTTATGACTATAATGCATATTAATACGGTCCAGTTACTATTCCTTTAACCCATGATGACTATAATGCATATTAATACTGTCCTAGTTACAATTCCTTTAACCCTCGATGACTATAATGCATTTTAATACTGTCCTAGTTACAATTCCTTTAACCCGTGATGACTATAATGCATATTAATACTGTCCTAGTTACAATTCCTTTAACCCTCGATGACTATAATGCATTTTAATACTGTCCTAGTTACAATTCCTTTAACCCATGATGACTATAATGCATATTAATACTGTACTAGTTACAATTCCTTTAAGCCGTCATGACTGTAATGCATATTAATACTGTCCTAGTTACAATTCCTTTAACCCGTGATGACTATAATGCATATTAATACTGTCCTAGTTACAATTTCTTTAACCCATGATGACTAAAATGCATAATAATACTGTCCTAGTTACAATTCCTTTAACCCTCGATGACTAAAATGCATATTAATACTGTCCTAGTTACAATTCCTTTAACCCATGATGACTATAATGCATTTTAATACTGTCCTAGTTACAATTCCTTTAACCCGTGATGACTATAATGCATATTAATACTGTCCTAGTTACAATTCCTTTAACCCTCGATGACTATAATGCATTTTAATACTGTCCTAGTTACAATTCCTTTAACTCGTGATGACTATAATGCATATTAATACTGTCCTAGTTACAATTCCTTTAACCCTCGATGACTATAATGCATATTAATACTGTCCTAGTTATAATTCCATTAACCCATTATGACTATAATGCATTTTAATACTGTCCTAGTTACAATTCCTTTAACCCGTGATGACTATAATGCATTTTAATACTGTCCTAGTTACAATTCCTTTAACCCGTGATGACTATAATGCATATTAATACTGTCCTAGTTACAATTCCCTTAACCTATGATGACTATAATGCATATTAATACTGTCCTAGTTACAATTCCTTTAACCCTCGATGACTATAATGCATAGTAATACTGTACTAGTTACAATTCCTTTAACCCATGATGACTATAATGCATAGTAATACTGTACTAGTTACAATTCCTTTAACCCATGATGACTATAATGCATATTAATATTGTCCTAGTTACAATTCCATTAACCCATGATGACTATAATGCATTTTAATACTGTCTTAGTTACAATTCCTTTAACCCGTGATGACTATAATGCATATTAATACTGTCCTAGTTACAATTCCTTTAACCCACGATGACTATAATGCATATTAATACTTTCCTAGTTACAATTCCTTTAACACATGATGACTATAATGCATATTATTACTGTCCTAGTTACAATTCCTTTAACCCATGATGACTATAATGCATATTAATACTGTCCTAGTTACAATTCCTTTAACCCGTGATGACTATAATGCATATTAATACTGTACTAGTTACAATTCCTTTAACCCGTGATGACTGTAATGCATATTAATACTGTCCTAGTTACAATTCCTTTAACCCGTGATGACTATAATGCATATTAATACTGTCCTAGTTACAATTCATTTAACCCATGATGACTAAAATGCATAATAATACTGTCCTAGTTACAATTCCTTTAACCCTCGATGACTAAAATTCATATTAATACTGTCCTAGTTACAATTCCTTTAACCCGTGATGACTATAATGCATATTAATACTGTCCTAGTTACAATTCCTTTAACCCATGATGACTATAATGCATATTAATACTGTCCTAGTTACAATTCCTTTAACCCTCGATGACTATAATGCATATTAATACTGTCCTAGTTACAATTCCTTTAACCCTCGATGACTATAATGCATATTTATACTGTCCTAGTTACAATTCCTTTAACCTATGATGACTATAATGCATATTAATACTGTCCTAGTTACAATTCCTTTAACCCATGATGACTCTAATGCATAATAATACTGTCCTAGTTACAATTCCTTTAACCCCTGATGACTATAATGCATAGTAATACTGACCTAGTTACAATTCCTTTAACCCGTGATGACTATAAGGCATATTAATACTGTCCTAGTTACAACTCCTTTAACCCGTGATGACTATAATGCATATTAATACTGTCCTAGTTACAATTCCTTTAACCCGTGATGACTATAATGCTTATTAATACTGTACTAGTTACAATTCCTTTAACCCGTGATGACTATAATGCATATTAATACTGTCCTAGTTACAATTTCTTTAACCCATGATGACTATAATGCATATTAATACTGTCCTAGTTACAATTCCTTTAACCCATGATGACTATAATGCTTATTAATACTGTCCTAGTTACAATTCCTTTAACCCGTGATGACTATATTGCATATTAATACTGTCCTAGATACAATTCCTTTAACCCATGATGACTATAATGCATATTAATACTGTCCTAGTTACAATTCCTTTAACCCATGATGACTATAGTGCATAGTAATACTGTCCTAGTTACAATTCCTTAAAGGTGTAAATTTTTAGCATAGTTTTGCTTCTGAATATTAAAAAGACGGTACATCAATTCTCAAAATGTATCGATTTAATTTTAATGTGTGACTCTATAACTCTGAATCGGTAGGTCACTTAAAACACTGAGATTTTTTTTTAATATCCTTAGACATATTAAACGAAAAACACTCATAATATTTATTATACACGTAATTGTATGCATACCAATATTGTTATGTAAACTGTTTCATCGTTATAAACTATGGGAGTATAAGAGAAGATCTTTAAAAAAACAAAAAGAAATTACAAACTAATAACTGTTTCCTTTTTTAATAATTTTATAATCTCGTAAGACATTTTTAAAATCTAAAACTTTATTGAACTACAACAAAAAACTCTAATGAAAAATTGAAAAAATAAAGTAAAATATTTTGTGTGTTAATATTACTTTATTTAGATATCGAGACTATTTTTATAATAAACTGGAACTATTATAAAAACAAAGCCAATTTAGATCGTATTCGTTGTCTCAGTAATTCGGTTTTTTTTTTTTTTGTTTTTTTTTTTTGCATGCTAAAGTCACTAAATTCTTGAGCAAAATATCGTTATTATTTATTAGGAGATACATTGCCAATATAATGTCACACAAATTTGTTCAATATAAGCACAATCAATGTTCAAACATAACACTTCACACAACAAACACCTGGTCAAACAGTATAACAATGACGAATTATCATATACAAGAGTCAGCTAGTGAAGTATCCTAAGTAATATAAACTATGTTATTCATCAAAATTAATGTCAAAATACTAACAAACGACTTTCTGAGAATCAAGATTATTTGTGTATGATATTTATTGGATTTCAAACCCTATTGGGACGATAACTCGCCTTTTTTAATCTATGTATGGGTTTGAGAAGGGCGATGTGCCAAATGGAGTATGACGGTGTTGTAGAACTGCCAAGCGTCGCAGTTTGTTGTAATTCACCAATTAATTATTAGTGATGCCAGTTGAAACAAAATTATAACGCCTTCGCCACGTGTGAGACCGCTCCCACAACACATGATTGTACTAAAATCACGGGTTTGTGCCGTCGTGTTTTTAATTTTGAATATTTGTAAGAATATACGATATTGAAGTAAATCAAAATGTTAAAAGACATGACAGATACACAATACTCTTGATTTCAATACCAACACAAAACTTTTTCCTCGATGCCAAAATCGATTTCATATGCGGCGTTTCTTATAATCAATAATTGGCAGATTCTACTTTACATAGATATTTTCCATCTTTAAAATATTTATTTAGAAATGAGTGTAAAATGTTACAACTTGGTGTCAAAATACTAACAATATAAAATGCAATCTAACTGAATAATAATCAAACAAATGATAATCTTATTTCGGTCCTTAAATGTATATGCTGAATGTATAAATGAAAACACATAAAACAATGACATGTAAAAAATTACACAGATTTGAAAATACCTATAGTATGATATTTGTTCAGATGCTTTTTCACTACATGCAATGATACTGATTAAGTGAACAGTATTCCATTCCTTGGATTATGTTTGATTCAAAATGTACATGTTCATTTTCACTATTATATGTCTCAATTTTAATGTAATGAAAGTACCACTCTTAGATTCTCGTAAAACGCTTATTTTTAGGACGCCAAAATAATAAACCCACTCTAAAACTGATTTCACTAATGACAAATAAAAATTAATAATAAACTATTTTTTCAATTTTTAACTTAATAACAATTAGTATGTTACAAATTGCAAACATATTATTTTTATTTTCTATGGACGCAACCCAGGAATCCAGCAAAGCGGCAGCTTTTATCTTATCATGCAATGTAAAATTTTTCTGCCGGAGTGAACTCGTCTACTACAAGGATAATAGTGTTTTCAAAATAAGACTAAGGATCGCTTCCTTCAAAAGTAACACCAAATACTAACTGACAGCTAAGCGTTTTAGAAAGTTTTTCATTTTTATTTTGGCACAGTATTATTACCTAACAGATCCAGATTCTTATTCAATATGTACAAAGTATTCAATTCATAAACCCCAAGCATGAACTATGCACGTGCAGGCGTGAGTTGCATCAGTTATTAGTAATTCTATGACATGTTTAAGATACAATATAAATTTAAAATATAACTTTATAAATACAAAATTTAGCACGACCCTTATTTTACTAGAGAGTTGTGTATTTAACTATTTAACTATTTATTTAATAGTTAAATAGCTTGATCAGATTAATAGATAAAAAAATTGATCAGCTTTTATCAAAACTTCAAAATAAAAAAAAAAACCTTGTAGAGTGGTATTAATACGACAGTAAAAATTAAACGTAATGGTGATTAAAACTGTGAAAATTTACCGTTGGGGAAGGTAATATATAAACTAAGATGATTGTGTTAAAAAATAATATATAAAAGAAAAAAAGGATAGGACTGAAACATTCTGATATTTCGTTTATGTATGATTGATTCGAATTGTTTATTATAGTCGTCGAGTCACGAGAAGTCCTTTGAGCTTCATGCCTCTGTGATTTTGAAGGCGCTGATTTCCAGTGAAACAGCACAAGTTATGTAGTGTACCTGTCGTAATTACTAATTATGATATGTACACTACATGACTTGTGCTGTTTCAATGGAAATCACCGCCTTCTATATCACAGAGGCATGAAGTTGAAAGGACTTCTCGTGACTCGACGACAGTATATGGCATCTAGACTGTTGCTAGGATACAGGGATCACCATTTTGTAATTGGGAGAGTCGGTGGCCGAGTGGTCTAAGGCGTCGGGACTTTAAACCAGAGTTAGAGGTAGCTCAGATTCGAATCCTGACCTTGACTGTAAGTTTTGATCAGTAACATTCACCTTTTACTTTATTGGTTCTCTCCTTTAATTTGTCTGATAAGTTCCCTCACAGATCAATAGTCTATGGAGAGTGGACAGAGCAAGGTTAAAAAGTCCTGTCCTTTTTAATAAATTTAAAAATATCAAATGCATAGAGATCTTAACTGCACCTAAGCTACGTCTAGACCGATTTGGACCAGCCACTTGTCAATATTTCGTTTATACACAAGTCCGTCAAACGAGAATACGAGTTTCATTCTATAATTATTCTTTTTTTTTTTAGGATATTTCTTTTTATTGACTATTTCATTCCATAAATACACTTTCACGGCTTTCTACTAGTAAATTTGTTATAGGTTAATACAATTTAGTTTATTCATCATCTGTTATAAAATTCTGCAAAACTAATATTTGTCTTGTAGCAAACTAAGAAGAATCGAGGTACTGAAATCGTAGATATGACAATACTTCTAAGGACCGAGATATCAAGAAGTTATCGGATTTGACCTATCGAGGTACTAAAATCGTCGATATGACAATACTTCTAATGACCGAGATATCAAGAAGTTATCGGATTTGACCTATCGAGGTACTGAAATCGTCGATATGACATTACTTCTAAGGACCGAGATATCAAGAAGTTATCGGATTTGACCTATGTAGCAAACTAAGAAGAATCGAGGTACTGAAATCGTAGATATGACAATACTTCTAAGGACCGAGATATCAAGAAGTTATCGGATTTGACCTATCGAGGTACTGAAATCGTCGATATGACAATACTTCTAATGACCGAGATATCAAGAAGTTATCGGATTTGACCTATCGAGGTACTGAAATCGTCGATATGACATTACTTCTAAGGACCGAGATATCAAGAAGTTATCGGATTTGACCTATCGAGGTACTGAAATCGTCGATATGACAATACTTCTAAGGACCGAGATATCAAGAAGTTATCGGATTTGACCTATCGAGGTACTGAAATCGTCGATATGACAATACTTCTAAGTACCGAGATATCAAGAAGTTATCGGATTTGACCTATCGAGGTACTGAAATCGTCGATATGATAATACTTCTAAGGACCGAGATATCAAGAAATTATCGGATTTAACCTATCGAGGTACTGAAATCGTCGATATGACAATACTTCTAAGGACCGAGATATCAAGAAGTTATCGGATTTGACCTATCGAGGTACTGAAATCGTCGATATGACAATACTTCTAAGGACCGAGATATCAAGAAGTTATCGGATTTGACCTATCGAGGTACTGAAATCGTCGATATGACAATACTTCTAAGGACCAAGATATCAAGAAGTTATCGGATTTGACCTATCGAGGTACTGAAATCGTCGATATGACAATACTTCTAAGGACCGAGATATCAAGAAGTTATCGGATTCGAGGTACTGAAATCGTCGATATGACAATACTTCTAAGGACCGAGATATCAAGAAGTTATCGGATTTGACCTATCGAGGTACTGAAATCGTCGATATGACAATACTTCTAAGGACCGAGATATCAAGAAGTTATCGGATTCGAGGTACTGAAATCGTCGATATGACAATACTTCTAAGGACCGAGATATCAAGAAGTTATCGGATTTGACCTATCCCTAAAAATAATATATTGCATTTGGTTGGAGCATTAATAACCTCGAAACTATTTGAAAGACTAATAGTATTATTGTAGCTTTGGTTCTTTAATTTTCAGGAATCTTCTGTGTACCCCACGAGTATGCACGTATTTATGTATATTTGCTAACAAATGTATATATTAAACTATATTAAGATATATAGAAAAACTCTTTAACAATCGAGGAATATGACAAACAAACATATCACATGCTAATATTTAAGACTATTCGATAAATTTATTTTAATATTATTACTTTATATTCTCGGTATGCTTATTGTATGTTTAGTTTTATTTACATAAAATTTAAAACTTTAATATTACTTCCATTTGTAAGTAAAGTTAACCCGAGATCGGTTTGTCAAAGCTAGTACCTTATTTAAAAGTACCTAACATAAATTAAATGTACATTTACTTGCCTTAAGTGCGAAGGAGGTAAACGCTTTGAAAAGCCGATCTATGGTTAAAAACTATGTAATTTGTTACTGTTTATTAGTTGTATATGTTTCAAAAATGACTTCAATACAAAGAATGTGTTTGGTTAGTTGTTAAATTTATTGTTTCATGTTGTATCTATTCATTTAAACTATACTTTATAATAAAAAGGTGTAAATTATTAATTTTTATGAAGGATGGGGAAATATACAGGATTGGCCACTAATTTCTAAATTTTTGGAGGGAGGATTGGGCACCAGTTCTTATGTATTGGGAGGTATGATTGGTCGCCAGTGTCTACATTTTGGAAGAAAGGATTGGGCATCTTTTTTATGTTATTGGGAGGGAAGATTGACCGCGAGTTTCTACATTTTAGGAGAGAGTATTAAGCGCCAGTTCTTATGTATTCAGTTTTTGTATGTTAGTTGGGAGAATTGAATGCCATTATTTATGTGTTAAGATAAATGTATTATGTGTTTAGGATATTTATGTGTTACGCCTCCAGTTTTCGTATCTTAAGATAGAAGATTTGGTCACTAATAATTGTGCGTTAGGAGGATGAAAACCCACCAATATTCAAGTATAGATATGTCCTTCGTGTTGTGATTACACCTTACTTGATACACCTGTATGGTGGATAAACACCAGTCTTTCCTCGGTGGAATATCTCAAAGTAAATTATTTATGTCAGACATTTTTCTTTCCCTTAAATAACAAGTTCAGAAACAGTCCATATAGTTCCCTACCTTGTTACCCTTACCTTGTACTTACATGTAAATAGATATTTTAAGCACGAACGTAAATCTTATCAATCCAAGTCAAAAACGTTAATATAGCTACAGAGTTTCTAGAGATATATCATCTATAACGCTGACATTATTGCACCCTTGTTATACTCCATGCACATATTTGCTTATTTGTGTATTTAAAAGGAATCGCACTTCCTAAAATAAACATTTAACTAAAATTATATATATCTTTTAACATGTTTAAACGTAAACTATAATCGCATAAACCATTAAATAAAGTTTAATTAGTAGTTTGTTGAATGTAAATTTTTAATGAGGTGCTTCCATTTATTATGTAAGATAATTAATTTATTTAACTGATATGAGATGTTATTAAACCATTGAGATCAAATATAATATATTTTCATGAAACACAATAATGTAAATAATGCAAACAATTAGGGGTTTTTATTAAATTCACAAGAATTTTTTTAATTTTTTCCTCAAATTAATTGTTGTGTCCAAATCAGATGTTCTTTTGGTAAAACTCAATATAATAACAAATTAAAATCATGTACATGTATTAAATTAAGCTGATTAAAAGCACTAAACCAATTGTTTGTAATGTTGTAGTGTATAAATATAAAATAGCATTAGGTGTGTATGAGTTGTTTTGTTTAAGTTGACATTTGGGACTAAGTCCTGCGTTGTGGACCGACAATAAGAAGTAGTATAGGCATTGTATCTGTGCGAGGCGCACTAACAATTCATAGTTTTGTTACGACATAATAAATCATTTTTAGATTTGGTTGTGCTTTATTTCACTCCCAAATAAATTGTTTTGTCTGCTTTGCTACAAGTAAACGTGGGTTTGGTTTTCACATCCTCATACCTAATACGTGAAGGCGTTTTTTGCTAACGTAATTCCTCCCACATTTTTAAACTCAATTTTAACGATTGAGTTCTGAAACAATTTGCCCCTATTCATAGTTGTGCAATAAGGTCTATGTGTATCCGGAGGCTGCGGCCACACTGGCTACAATCTGTCTGACAGTAAGCAGTAAAATGTACCGTAATTTTAGATTGCATTGATAAAATATGGAAGCGTTAGAACGATAGTTTACTGCTCCGTGTGGTCACCTCCATATATATATCAATGCAAACTAAAATTACGGTACATTTTACTGCTTACCGTCAGTGACAGATTGTAAGCTAGCCCGTGTGGCTGTGGCCTAAAGGGCACAGGAAGCCCTCCGAGTACGTTTTTGGCCATAAAACTAACAAGAAGAGAGTTTTACATTAATCAAAAGGGAACAGCTGTTATAATGTAAATATTGATCTTTATAAAGCTGTATCAGCTGTTTAATTTATTTATTTATTATGTTACAGAGATATATGTTATAGATAATATTACAGGAAGTTGTAGAGCTTTCATAGAGTAAGAAAGAGCAAGTTTGTATTCGGTGGAGGTTGTTTTTCTAGGGTGATTCAGAATTATTATGGTTAAATAATTTTGGACGTCATTTTAGAGCAAAAAATAAGTAAAAGAGTTTATATAAACAAGGTCCAGAAACGCTTCATTAGCGAGAAACGGCTGGTGAAAAACATCGCTCTGATTTCAGTTAATATGGTGAAATTCAGTAGTTCTGAATTTAATTTCCTGACCTATGTTTATATGAACCTTTTTCTTATTTTTAGCTCCATAATCACGTCCTAAATTATTTTACCGTAATTCTGAATCACTATATACAGTAAAAAAATGGATGTAGTTCTGTCTGTATCTTTGTGAGTCTGTACATTACTCTTTATTGTCATGAATCTTTAGGAATTCATGTATTTTTCCCGATGGAAAGTTGAAAGCATGGTTTTGTAGTGCTCCGCTTCACTAACTTTTAAGGTTTCAATGGTTATCTAATATAGTTATATGAATTTATTATTCATCAGCTGCTTGATAATTAAATGAAAACTTTTGAAATGGGCTAAGTAATAACATTAGGTGTTCATATTAATAAATATGTATCAACGCAAGTGTAATGAGTGAGCGACTGTAAATACATTTACATATTATGATTAAAAGTAATTTACAGGGTTGGCACGTGAAGCTTACAGGTGTGTCCCCTAGTTTGTATTATATTCTTTGAGCCTAGTTGTATTGACGAAGTAGAACTGCAAGTAGAAGAGCTATTTATAAACACAATAATCGTATATTTTGTCATTTTTAATTGTTTGGCTCTTTAATATTTCAGTAAAGGGATTTTATTTAAGGCTTGTATACTCACATCCTAGCCTTTCATTTACTTTAAGATTAGTAAGCACATTGCTAGTTAATTCCTTAATACAACGATATACGAAGACCACACTAAAATTTAAAGCAATATCAGCACAGAGTGAGGTTCAATTCAAGCCAAGCTGTCAAACTATCGCTCACGTTTCTCGTCATACCCACGACGCCCAGCTGGTTTTTGTTAAAAGGGCATTTATTGTGCTGCACATCTGCTCGTTTAACACAAATTTTGCTTTTTCAGTTTTATTGAAAAAAAAAAAAAATTTGCTTTTTTTTACAACATTGTTTATTACGATGATAGCACATCTCATTTATAGGCAAAGTATGTGTAATCGTAGAGTAAAATGCCAACATAATATGCATCTGTGAAACACCTGCCCTTTTAACAAATAGATATTTACTTACTCCTGTGTCTATTTTACAATTAGTTTGTATACAAATTGATCACGTTTGTTGAATTACGTTTGTTGAAGTAATAGAGGGGAAGTATTGTAAAAAAATGTTTATATGGTTTTAGCTCCTATATTGACTCTCTTACTAAATTCCTGTATGTTGCAAGGTGTGTTCCCTGATATGCTCAAAGTAGCAAGGATTGTCCCCATCTATAAGAAGGGATCTTACACTGATGTCTCTAGCTTTAGGCCTATAGCTTTTATTCCTGTTTTTAGCAAGATATTAGAAGTTGTAATGTTTAGGCAGTTGTATTATTACTTTGAGATGCACCGACTCTTTGTCCCTGCCCAATACGGCTTCTGTAAGAGAAGGTCTACCTTACTGCAGTTGAGTCCCTTGCTGCCAAAATTTTTGAGTCTAAACAGTCAACGTCTGTTATCTTGTGCGATTTATCACGTGCCTTTGACTGTACAAGGAAAACAGTTGTATGTTGGAATGGTCAACGCTCATCTGCCTTGGAGGTCAATTATGGTATACCGCAGGGTTCCGTGTTGGAACCCCTGCTGGCTACTCTTCATTATTGCCATAAACGATCTATATTATAGTGTGCAAGGTAAAACTATTATTTTTGCAGACGATACTACTTTATATTCTTAGCATAGCAGCTTGCTTTAACCTGAACTAACTAACTGTAAAGGGTCTTCTTGAAACTGCCTCTCGGTGGTTTATTGAGAACAAATTAGCCCTGAATGAATCTAAGACGCAGATGTTGACATTTTCTCTCGCCCGCTCTGTGTCAGTCAAAGAATCAGTTAAGTTTCTTGGTTTTACGATGGATTCGGGGCTGGTCTGTAACTCACATGTTGAGAGTGTTTGTATTAAACTCACTCGTGTTCTTTTCCTATTGAGAAGATTATCTAATGAAGTTGATGTTCAGTTTTTGAGGCTAGTCTATTTTGTTCTTTTCCATGCCCATGTCAGCTATTGCACAAGACTGTGGGGGCACTCTGGTCTCAATCATAAGGTCTTGTTAATCCAGAAGAAAACGCTAAGAGTTATAAGTAATGCTGTCTTTCAAAACTACTGCAGACCTCATTTTATTAAGAGAAAGATCTTTACTGTCTACTGTGTTTATATCCTACAGTGCATTCTGTCTATAAAGGACTCTCTCGATACTTTTGCAACCAATTCTGATGTATATAGCCACAGAACTATAAATAGCTTTAATCTCTTTTATGCTAAAAATATATTAAGTAAAAGACTGAAATGTTATCCTATTTCAGGTATTGAGATGTTTAATGCCCTTCCAGTTAATATTAGAAGCTTGCCTAGATCTAAGCTTGATAATCTATTGAGAGATTGGCTCTCGATGCACCCACTGTACAGTGTGACTGAGTTTTTTTTTTTTTTTTTTTACTTGGACTTTGCGACACTAACCAGACCTGAAGTAACACCCACTACACTTGACTAGAGGTATACTTGATAGAACAAGCATGCATGTTTTGACTTGACTTACTTGCCTGCATGAGAATTGTTGTTTTTATTTATGTATATGTATGGATTATTTCTTATCTTTTAAGTATTTAGTGCTTAGCTCGTGTTAGTTTGCATGTATTCTGTATAAATGTTATTGCTTGCCTGATTTTTCCATTGACTGCACGGTTAGTTTTAAAATTTAACACTTTGTTTATTTACTTGTGCATGATCACAGCAAAGATTATTTTATCATGCATCATAACGCTTATATTAGTGTGTAGCATGACCTAGCCTGTAACATGACTTGTTGATTGGCTTAATAAAAATAATTGAATCATTGAATATCTATGAAAACAAGTAATTCAGAAAGGGTAGATGAAGTTTCGTCTAAGCTTTTGAAACGATGTTTTGACCTGATTACGAAGCCATTAGTTCATATAATAAATGTCCTTTACTGTTAAAAGTAGTCATTGTAATTCCACTTTACAAAAAAAGTGAGTCAGGAAATATGCAATAAATATACCCATTTCTATCCTTTCTTCATTCTCCAAGGTATTTTAAAAAAGTTGTTTGAAGTAGACTCTTATCTTTCTTTAATAAGCACCATCATGTTCCATGATAAGTTTGGGTATCAAAAGCACAAGAGCACCCTTAACGCAATGTTTAGTTTTATTGATAAAATAGTTTCCATTCTTGACAATAAAATGAGTGCATTAGGCATGTTGTTGACTTGAGTAAGGCTTAAAGGTCAGTCATTCATTGTTATTGGACTAACTTCAGAGGCTGGGTGTCCGATGTAGTGCGCTTGATTGGTTTTCGTCGTATATAAAAGGGCCTACACAAAGAGAAACATGAGTTTTGTTGACAGTTAAGGTTGCTTGAGAAAACAGTATTCTAAAGATTTATTTATTAAAATATGAGTTCCACAGGGCTCAGTACTGAGACCTATTCTCCTCCTAACATTCATTACCAACATAAAAATTGAATTAGAAAAGCAGACTAATGCCTGTTTAAAGATCATACGCCCCTTTTAGTAACTACTTCAAATAATGTAGATTTAAAGGTAATGAAGAATGGATACATTCATCGAATCCAATTGTCTGCTTCAGTTGTTCACCATAAATAGTATGGTTGGTAATACCCAAAAGACCTATCTTTTGAACTTTAAACTAAAGACCCATCTTTTGAACTTTAAACTTAGGCGAAATCCAGTGGACAACTGACAAATTTTGCTGGTGGATTATTTAGTCTCTTTTAAGGAATCAATAAGCTTTTTGGGCTTATTCTTTGATTGTATTTTTTTAATTTGACGCTCACATTAATGAAGTAATTGCAACAGTTCCTGCTTAGTTGCACTAAGGAAGTTGGCTCTTATTCAAATTCACCACTACTTTTATCATTGTATTATAGTTCAGTGGTATAGACAAGGGGGGGTCCAAGGGGTCCGGACCCCCCCCCCAAGGCCCTAAAAAATTAAAAATGTTGCGTTAAATTAATCGATGTTTCCAATATGTTTTGATATTGGTTTAATCACTATGTATAGTATAGTATAAAATCAGTCAATAGCAAGGGCGTACCCAGAAAGGGGCAGGGAGGCAGCTGCCCCCCCCCCCTGGAAGCAAACAAGTTGTAATAAATTATATGCAAGTTTGTTGTCGGAATTCAGTACAACACTTGAAATAACTATTTTAATAATAAAAATACTTATGTCATTGAAAATTATCAATTAAAAGTAATTATTAGTCTATAGTTATTTTCATTTTCTAACAAACCATCAGAATCGTACAACATTATTTTCCATCGGAAACCAGAAAAATTATACATGAAAAAATTATAGTAGGCCTACTCTACATCTCCGTCTCGCAATAATGATCTGTGATCTAGTGCCACTTACCTCCTAGTGACAAGTAGAGGAACTATGACAGCTAGTTCGTTGGGATTCAAGTGAGAGAGAGGTCTCTAGCGGGTTCTAGAAGAGTCTACAAGCGTCACTGGCAGCAGACAATAAGAGAGTAGGGTCTCTTCCCTCCCCTTATATTCAGTAAGTTCTGTGTTGTTAGTCATTGCGTTTGCTGCTATAAATTGAGTGAGCCGTCCACAGCTAGTTGATCAGTTTAATATTATAGTTGAAGTGTTGATGTTTACTACTTACTTTTATACTTTTTAAATTCAACCAATTATTTGATTCGAATCCAGTTATAATTTACCTGTATGTTTATTGTTTATGTTTGGGAACACGAACACTGAAGCTGCCCAAATGGATATAAGAAACTGGCTCCAAAAAGGTAAGTTTCATAATTTCTGTATGAAATAAAATGAAAACATTTATTTAAATTTAAAAGTAAAACGTTACGTTTATTTATAGAGATATATTAATATCTAGAAACTAAGTGGGGATTAGGATGATTAATTATGTTTATATATAGGCCTGTATTTGATCAGAGAGTGTTCTTTTTGGCCAAAATTAAATGAGCCCGAAGGTGGTTTTACCTACCGTGGTTCTATACTGAACACTGTGCTCTATAACTTTTTCCCCTGTATAATTATAATAGAAAATTAATTACAATAGTATCCCATAATATTATAATTTATTTTCTTTAATTACAATTCTTTTACAACAGTGCTCACTTATATAGAAGTTATGTTTAAAATCGCCTAAAGTAAGGTGGCCTACTGTGGAATAATTGAAAAATATAAATTTCTATCTTCACTCCATGATATGAATTTTATTTGTTTGTTTACTTAAGTGCCATTTAGTAATTAAGAAAATGTAATGGATTATGTTTATACAAAAAAATCCCCTGTTGTTTTAAACAGGGCCAAAATATGTAAAATTATATGGAAACAATTAAACAAATAAATGAAAAATAAAATATTACTTGCTGTTTACCAGTCTGTTGAAATGTTTTGTACCACTCGTCTTAGGAATCCGTCGATTTTGTCCGCTCATTTAAGTCATTTAACCCTTTCGATGCACGGTCCGATATATCACATCGTGGTAAATATGGTGAAAGTGCCGGCCATTTTTATAACTCTGGTAGGACAAAATGGTTAGTGACATCAGAGCACTCCGGCATACTCTATGTTGGCTGGGTCTAATTTGTCATCTGTCTTGTCTGCAGAAAATCTATTGCTATACTAGAGTTAAGGGATGGCTAATTTTTTAAATATTACGTCAATTTCTATTATTTTCAGGCAGAAAACCTCTCAAACGGAAGAAGGATCAGAATGGCAGTGCTGGAAGTGGAAGCAGTGATGGCGATGAAAATGAAACTAAACATACCAGACCATCGGATTCTATGTCTAATATGGAACAAGGGTCCAGTTCTAGTAACTCATTCCCACTACCCCTAGCTGCCCCTGGATCATCCAAAACGATTGAAGAATGCGATGGCTACCATGAAAATGACATTGGTGGTTATGTTGGACATGCTCTTAAGTTGACACCAGAAAAAAGAAGGAATTGCTTACAAATCCCTGGGTACTACCATCAAATTACGATTTTGTTTCTGATGCCAGGCATTTGAAAAGAAGATTTAACCACCACTGGTTAGATATATACACTCCTTGGTTGGCGTACTCTTGTCGTTTGAAAGGTGCTTTATGTATTTAGTGTGTTCTTTTTCCTCCTAATATTGCTACAGTTCAAGGAGTTTTGGGGTCATTCATGGTAAGGCCATATATGAAGTTTAAATATATACACGAAGATTGTAGAAAGCACGTTGGCAGTCACTACCACAAAACTTCAACCGCTGCTGCAAAAGCGTTCCTTGAAAATGTACCAGTTGATGTACAGCTGCAAAGTAGTCACCAGAAGATGACTGAAGAAAACAAACAAATATTGTCATCAATTATTTCTTGCATCATATTTTGTGGAACTCACGATTTGCCACTTAGAGGAAAGGAAGGGGGTGAGGGGGTTTTCTTTGACCTTTTAATTTTGATAATTTACTGTGATGATGAGAAGCTAAAGAGTCACTTGGAAAGATGTCGAAAAAATGCAATCTATACTTCACCAAAAATTCAAAATGAGATTATAAGATTATGTGGTGAAGTTGTCAAAGAAAGGATTATTGAAGATTGTAAACAAGCAAAAGCTTACGCTGTAATGGCCGATGAAACAGCAGTTATCGCTGGAAAAGAACAACTTTCTATAGGATTGAGGTTTTATGATGAAAATCAAAAAAAATCAGAGAGGAATTTGTAGGTTATGTTGAGCTGAAATCTCAAGATGCCTCTACAATAGCTAGTGCAATTCAGCAATTTTTAGTTGAACAGAATCTTTCAGCAGAGAATTGTGTTGGATTTGGATTTGACGGATGTTCTACGATGGCTGGAAAAGAAGGTGGTGTACAGGCTATTTTGAAGAAAAGGTACAATAAATCTTTGTTTTTTCATTGCTCAAGCCACAAATTAAATCTTGTGGTAAATGATGCTAGCAAATTACCGGATATAAGAAACCTAATTGCAACAATTAAGGATGTAATATCCTTCTTTCGTGAGTCACCATCCCGCAGGTATTCGGCTCCTAATCTATCAGGACTGTGTGAGACCAGATGGTCTGAGAAGTACAAGAGCATTAGAAAGTTTTCAGACAGCTTCCATGAAATCGTCAATGCACTAGAACACCTTTCAATTGAAGGAAACTATGCTACAAGAAAATTTGCCTATCAATTGCACTGTGCAGTTACTAAACCGATTTTCATCGTAGGTTTAGTCTTGATTGCAAAATACTCTGCAATTTTAGAACCCATTGTGAACGTTCTACAGAGTAAAAATATGGATTTGATAATGGTGAGAAAACATATTGGTGAAATACCTATTTAATTGAGTAGGATCGACAAGATATTGAACGTGTTTCTGATGAATTACTTAAAAAATCACATGATATCGCGGAGAAAGTCGGTGTTGAGTTGACAGTTCCACGTATTCTTCAAAAGCAAACACACAGAAGTAATCCACCATCCGAGACTGCAATTGAGTACTGGAGACGGTCGTTGATCATCCCTTATCTTGACTCCTTATCTGTATCATTGAATGTTAGATTCTCACACGAAAATACACCTGCTTTTGCCTTATCTCTTCTTCATCCTTCATGCATGCTAAAATTTACTTCAATAGATTTGCGAAAAAATGCATTCATGGAATTTTATGAGTTGGGTGATATCTTTGCAGAATTAGATTTGTGATATAATCTGTGGAAAAAGAAGAATTTAGCAGGAGACAAATTAAAAGATATTGAAGTGGCTGCACTTTTGAAAGAGGCCAATATTTTTTCCCTGCAACAAGGAATGCACTCCTCATTTTAAGTGCTTTTTCATCCACTATGGCTACTGTTGAACGGTCTTTCAGTATCCTTCGAAGGGTGAAGACCTGGCTGAGAAGTACAATGGGAGAAAATAGACTGACTGGGTTGTGTTTGATGAGCGTCCATCGGAAATTCTTCAAGGAAAATCAGGACTGGATTGGAACAAGAATTTTGGACAAATTTTCAACAAATCCAAGAAAAATAATACTAGTATAAGATATGTAAATAGGAAAACAAAATGTTAAGCAAATAATTGTAATAATATAGTTTTTAAAGTATTGCTGTAATTACACATCATTTAATTTCCTGAAATAGTTGGTTACATTCACCTTTACTTAGTAAAATGTTACAAGTTATAACCTGGAGGATTATGGCTTGCCCCCCCCCCCCTTAGTTTTGATCCTGGGTACGCCCCTGGTCAATAGTATTATAGATTAAGAAAATAAAACTTAATATGCTCATTTTATTGACGAGAAGTTGATAGCAAGAATTCGTCGCAAACGATCATGCCTTCCTACTGTTTCGGCTTTAACAGATTTTATTCCTGCCCTTAAGCCGTGCGGTCGGTAGGCAGGAAGACTTTGCACTCGTACAGATCGCGGACTTTAGCTGTGCGCGTGGCCTTGGCTGCTTGGTGATAGGTGGGAGGGGTAGCGGGGTAGTGTTATGCGCTCTGTCCTGAAAACACTGACTCACTTGCAACAACCTCCTTAATGAGAATCGTAATGAAAATAACAACTAACCCTACCTACTTCCTGGCTAAAATCAGTCTTTTCTGTGACAGTGATGGGTGTGGTTGTCATTTGTGCCTAGTTATTTGTTCAACCAGTGCGTGTGGTTTACACCGATTATTATTAATATAGCCGTAGTTATCGAGTATTTTAATAGTGATATATTTTGTTAGTTGTAGTATTTGTTAATTTTTTACAATGACTGATGTGTTCAAGTCGCTAGTCAAGAATAGAGTAATTCATAGTCAGGGCCGCGAAATTATCAGTAACGTTTTTAAATTTATGAAGGAAGAGGCAGACCGAAAAACTTTAAATATTCCGTTGGCAAAGGCTCGTCAAAGAACAGCGGCAGCTACGGGGGTATCAGAGCGAGTTGTAACTCAAATAAACAGTGAGTTTAAAAAATTGCATGTTAGTGGTCAGTGCGAGGCAAGTTTTACTACGCCAAACAAAAACCGACAACGACGTAAACCAGTAACCTATTTAGATGACTTCGATAAATGTGTAGTGAGAAGACTTGTGTACAATTTTCATATAGAAGAACATAGAATACCAATAACTGTAAAATTATTGAGGGAGGCGCTAAAAGAAAAAATAAACTTTCAGGGTTGTGATAAAAGTTTGAGACGCATATTAAAGGATTTAGGGTTGACTTGGAGAAAGAAAGCAAACAATAGAAACTTGTTAATTGAAAAACCAGAAATCTGAGAAAAAAGGATAACATATTTGAGAGCGTTGAAAAGCTATAGGGAGCAAGGACGTCCAATAATTTATTTAGACGAGTCTTACATACTATCTTCTCACGTTTCTAATAAAACTTGGTCAGATGGCTCAAATAAAGGGGTATACGTTCCAATTTCTAAGGGTGAAAGATTGATACTTATCCATGCGGGCGGAGAGAAAGGGTTCGTGCCTAACGCTTTTACCTGCTGGAAAGCGAGCAACCTAAGTGGAGACTACCACGACAACGAGAATGGGGAAATATTTATGAAATGGATGAAGGACAAAGTATTGCCTAATTTGGATCCAAATTCAGTACTGGTAGTCGATAATGCGCCCTACCATAACATTCTAATTGAAAAGGCTCCTACTTCAAAAAGTAAAAGAAACAGGATTTGAAGGCGTGGCTTTTAAAAAACGGAATACCATTCAGCGACGATATGTTTTTACCTGAACTGTACATGCTTGCTTCTAAAATAAGTTACGTTAATTGTTATCTACGGATGCACATTGCGTACGTTTCCAGACTGCGTGCGATATATTTGCCTGTGGTTTAGCGTGTTAAGAATGTTTACTCAAGTGTACGATAAACAATTATTTAGTTGGTTATATGTTTGTTTTTATCTAACTACTGTAGTGTAATAAGTCAGTTTGTGTGTGTTTTTTGTGTGTTCCTTAGTGTGTTAAGAGTTTGCAAAGTCTGTCGGCCATACTGATTTTATTCTCATAAAAACAACGTTATTTTGAATCCATATTTTTATAATTATTTATTTACCAAAATTTGTTTATGAGGTGTCCATTTAAAATGCTATCATATTGCGCACTGGGTTTGTTTTTGATATTAGGAATACATACGCCTAGTTTTGAAAAATAGGTGAAAATAGAAACTTGAAACTAAATCATTTTTATATTTATTCTATTAAACTAATTATGAATCCACAAAGCAGTTCAACGAGTAATTTCACTCTTGATCAAATGCAAATTGTTTGGAAAAGACCGTTTAAAAATAACTGTTAAATTTGGACACGCGTGATCATTTGTCCGATTCGAAAAAAACATGGTTCTAATGAGATTAAAACCAATATGGCCGACAACCTCTGCAGACTCTTAAGGTTGTAAAATTAGTGAACGTAGTGCCTCAACTATGGCTCACTTTATTCCTAAAGTAGCCCACGGAAAAACTATTAGAAGTCGGGTTAGTGAAATTATTTGGAGAGTAAGTGAGTTCATGGCGAATGAAGCCAAATTAAGAGATGAACAACGAATACCCGTTAAAAAACCGTTAGAACGAACTGCAGTTGCACGTGGCGTTTCAAAAACTCTTATAAAGGAAATTCGGCGTGAAAAATGTTTATTGGACACTTCAGCGGAAGGAGAGTGTTTGTTCACAACTCCCAAAAAATACAAAAGAAAAAGAACAGCGACAGAACTAGACGATTTCGACAAATGTGTCGTTAGAAGAACCATCCATGAGTTTTATAAAACTGACGAGTCACTCCCAACTCGTCATTTTTATTTTAACCCAATTTAAATAAAAGTTATATGTATTTTAACGGTACGGGAAATCACAGAAATATTTTTCTTAGTGACAGTAAGAAGTATATATTTCTTAGTTACTTAATTTCAATTAAAATTACTAACTGATTTATAATTTTGTTATGATATATTTAATTGTTGTTATTGATATACGTTTTAATTTTTTAACTTTCAATAACTTTAAATTTGATGTTTTTATTTTAAATAATGGTCTAATTATAAGAAATAGCAAAATACAAATACTCCGTAAACGCGTAAATAATCACCCTTTACGATCTGTCTGTGACCGCCTCGCTCAGAGTCGATGTTTTTATATGACTAGTAGGCCAGCCAGGAGGCCGGACCTTCAGCGCGTGTACTGTACTCTGCAAGTCGTTATTAAACTGATCCCCAAACACAATGACAGCTCCGGCTAAAAGAATAAGAATATATTTATTGCTGTTTGAACAGTAAAATTGTTATAGCAAAAGTCATTAATACAAATGTGTAAAAATTATGCATTGAATTATAATTAAAATAAATAGGTTAAAATATTATGAATTAAAATGTACCAACAGTATAACAGTACTTTAAAATGTTTCTTTCAGTCACAAAGACATTCTAAACAATAATCTGCTGCAATCATAAAATTTTTTTCACATGGAACACCTACTCTCTTACCCATGACACCAGGCCTTGCAAAAAAAATACATTTTATTTTCAAAAAGGATCATCCCAGCAACTCATCATGAACTCGTCAATCGAAAACATGCTCTAGACACCAAAAGGCGTTTCAAACGAGCCTTAAAGCGTGTTTCGTTATTGATCATCTTTAACTCTTCAGGAAGCTTGTTGATCAATCTGACGCCTACCTGAGAAGGAAGTCGTTCGCAAGTAGTGAGTCTATATTGCGGGACACGGAAAGTGTCTCTGCCTCTTGTCTCATAATGATGAAAATCCCTACCTTGAATCAGATTACACTTTGATCGGCAGTAGAGTATGACATCAAAGACATATAGGCATGGCATAGTCAGCAAATCAAGCTCCCTAAAGGAATCCCTACAGGAATCTCTGAATTTTAACTTAGCAATGATTCTAACTGCTTTTTTTGCAGCCTGAGTATTCGTTCCATTTTTTGTTTTCAGCATCCACCCCACAATCTTATACCATAGGCTAAATGTGGATAGATAAGGCCATTCTTAAGACTTCAGCTGTGCAAGTATTAGCTAGGTTACGCAGGGCATAAATACCTGAAGTAACCTTCAAGCAAAAGCTGTCAACATGATCTTCCCAGGTCAGTCCTTTGTCTAGGTGCATTCCTAGAAATTTAGTAGATTCTGTTTCATCTAAAAGCTCATTTTCAAGCATAACAACAGGATATTGTGAAGTATCATGTTGTCTTATGCTAAACTTGATAAAATTTGATTTGGAATAGTTTGTTTTTAAATTAATATCAGAAAAGTGCTGAATACACGAATTTGATTCAATGAAAGATGTTATTTTTAGTTCTTGAATGGTTTTTCCTTAAAACAAAGAGTTGTATCGTCCGCATATTGAACGATAAGTCCTTTTTGGACTGCTGAGTTCAGCTTGTTGACGTAAACTAAAAACAGAATAGGCCCAAGAATCGATCCCTGAGGGACGCCATAGGTTATTTTATTTTTTTTTTAGAAAGAATGCTCGATATCTCAACACACTGGTCTGTATTCTCTAGATAGGAGACAAGCCACTTGAGTGGCAAACCTCGAACGCCACAGGACTCCAATCGGTGAACCAATGTCTCATGATGCACACAATCGAAGGCCTTGGAAAGGTCAAGAAAAATGCTCAAGACTTGTTCTCGCCTCTCCAAACCATCGACAACTGAATCTAACAAATTGTTTACAGCATTAATAGTGGATTTGTTTTTCCTGAAACCGAATTGTTCCGGTCCCAGTATTTTAAATGTTTCCAGAAAACTTTCAAGCCTTTTATAAAATGTTTTTTCAAAATTTTTACTGAAACTGGGAAGGATAGAAATTGGATGATAATTGTTTGTTTTGTGCGGATCACCGTTTTTGAAAATCGGTACCACTTTTGCTGTTTTTAAGAGGTGAGGAAATTTTCCTGTTTGAAATGATAGATTGATTAGTTTGGTGAGTGGTTTAACCAGGTGTTTGCTGCACTGTTTAAGCAGCCACATCGACACACCATTAACGTCACAGGATTTTGTTTAGAGCTGTCGAGTCCCTGCATGACGTGAGCTACCTCCCCCTCAGTCACCAGGAGCAAGATCATGGACACAGATGGAGTTTGAAAATTAGTTATTCCAGTCGATCGTTTAAAATACTGTGAATTGGGCAATGCAACTGAAGAGAAATAATCATTGAATTCGTTTGCTAAATGAGAGGAATCTGCAATAATTTCATCTTTAACTTGTATTGAAATGATTTTAGAATTATTAATCAATGTTGATCTTTTACAGAATCATTAATAATCCTCCATGCTGTTTTTGAAAAATGTTCACAGTCTTTCATCTGTCTATTTATATCTAGTGCTTTTGCAGCTCTAATTACTTTCTTGTAAATCCTACGGTAATTTTTGTAAAAAGATTTAAAACGTTCATTTTGTGTTTTTATGTAAACTGAATTGTAAAACTTGAGATTTTCCCGAGAAATTAAAATTCCACGTGTCACCCAAGAGTTACGTTGAGGTTTTAGGTTTTGTTTGAATTTTTTAGTGGACAAGACAAATCTAAATAATATAGAAAAGCACCAAGAAATGCTTTATACATTTCGTCGACGTTTATAAAATCATTCATGAAATCCCAAGCCTCGCCGTTTAAAAACCGATTGAGTTGATAAATATTTTGAGAATTGACATTTCTTTTGATTATAAATTTAGGATTTTCAATTACAGGTTTGCATTCATGTACCTTAATTTCCGGGGCGAAGTGGTCAGATTTAGCAGCGTTCAATACAGAGACTTCAGTATTCGTAATGTTAGTGATAGCGTTGTCGATGGCCATGCTCGTTGTAGCAGTTACACGAGTTGGCGAGATCACGGACCAATTTAGATTAAATGAATTTAGAACATAATTCAGACTTCCTTGATAACATAGAATAAACTTCCTTGATTTTGAATGGATACTAGATATAAGTGATTCTAATTTGTCAAACACATTTTGGCTACAATCCCTGGGGGATCTATACAAGCCGATGATGTTTAATTGACCAAGGTATTCGAGATTCATTTTTATACCATCGACTTCAAAGTCTAAGTCACATTTGTAACATAGCTTGAGTGGTTCATATTTTAAACGATTTTTTATAAAAATTGCTACACCACCCTTTTATAAAAGTGAGCTGTTCTCTCCAATGACGTCATCATGACCCCTGCCTTATATAATTCTACGTGTGACTTTTTTTTCTGTTGTAGGGAATTGTTGTCATTTAACGTTGGAGACTCTAAAAAAAAGACAACTTTGCAGTTCACACTTGTACTTAGATCACAGAATATAGACAGAATTTTTTCTATATTCTATGCTTAGAACTCAGCTTTCAGCCAGTCAAAAATCTGGAAGAGTCAAACTCAAATTAGTGACAGTTGCAAAAGCCAAAACAATATTTTTTTAATGTAATTTAGACCTAATCTAGCTGAGGCGTGCTAGATTACTAACGCTACAATATTCCCCATATACTAAGTGCAAACATGAAATGCATATAAGATACTTTGCTGATAAGATATTTCCTTATATGAAACGGTTCTACAAATTATTTGCTTAATGAAAAATTACCAATGCTTATAATTTACAGGACTGCTATTCTAACATTATGAGGACAGTGTTTATATTCAAAAGAAGCATAAAGAGTTTGGGTGAGTGGTAATAATAAAATAATTAATTTATAAGGCCTTTGTAAATATAGGCGAATTTTATCTGTAACTTATTTTCATTTTAAGGTTAAAATATTCATTAGATCAGTTTTGCAGTTATAGTTTGGCCTACCTAGTTGCTTAATTTATGAATATATATTGTTATATGAATGTGGTATTTATTTCACTTTCAAAATCTTTAACCTTAGATCGCGAGTATCAGGTGAAGCTATATGTGCTCCTAACTGCTAGGTCCTTTTTTCAGGCTGCACAAGCTTTTTTGTAAAATCATAAAAAATACTAAATATGCCACCAATGTAAATGTTATTAAACCGTTTTTTTCTCAAGAACTGTACTTTCTCATATTAACATCAAAACTTACAAAAAGAATTAGTTAATAATTACTGTCATGAAAAGATTGAAAACATTTTAATATTGTAGATAAAACGTATAACCCTCCTTAGGATTACTAAAATATTTTTGTATATAATTCCAAGATAGCCAAATTGTTTATTATTTAGTGCACTATGTTATTACGTTTTAGGTAATCTAGTAGGTTTTTGTTTTGTAGGTAATCAAATAGTACATATAAAAATTCAAAAAAATCACCATTCAATAGACAAGATAAAGTTGTTTAGGGAAAATAGTCATAAGTAACCATAACCAAATTTTGATATTTTTAGTTTATTTAGGAAAATAAAAATGTTACCATGGAAACAAAAAATGTCTATGAAAAATTACGTAACAATCTAAAAATAAGGGGTGTGTATATTTTTTATAAATTTTTGCTATATGTACTTTATTAGTACAATCTGTTAGCTACAGAAAATGTAATATATATGAAAATATTCCAAAAAATATAAAACTTAAAACACTAAGTCAGCGTGTAAATTGTATAAGCAACACTTGCAAAATTTAGCATATTGTAAATATTATAAAAAATATAAGATAAGTTTGAGAATTTTTATAATAGTAATACTTGATAGAACACATATTTCTGAATATAAATATACAAGAATTGTTAGATTACAGCCAAAAGTAAAGTTTAAACAACAACTTTAATGAATAGCATAAATTATGTCGCTTCTCACTATTAGGTCGCTTGCAAAAAAAAAGTAAACAACAACATTTGTTGTAAAATACCCAATGCAGCTAAAACATCGTAATTTGTTTTGTTGGATAGAGCATTTCATTCTCTGCAGACTGACATTTACTACGCCTAATTCTGTCTTCTGGGTATTCTTCAGTCATGCGACAAACATCGGCCATTTTTCCCGCTCCCAACCTCTCGCCTGGCGGGAATTGAGCAGAAGTTTCTTGTTCCACGTTTTATTTTTATTTCCTACATTTATAAAATTGCATGAAAAAAATGATTAAAAATCTGAAATGTATAGAACAGAACATTTTGCGTCGATTGGTACCAACTTTGTAATTATTGCTTGATTATAAATATATGTTTTATTGGTTTTAAGTGAACAGCATAAATTATCTTGCTTCTCTCTTTTAGAAGGGACTAAGTGAACCACATAAATTATGTCGCTCCTCACAATTGCTAAGGTAACAACCATAGTCTTAACTTGTAAGCAAGAAACTTTTTATAGGCTGTAGCTAAATCATGAATAGCCTACTATACTAATTTAGGGTTATTATGCAGTTTCTATTTAACTAATGAAACATGGGTATTTAAGCAGTTTTTAAATGCTTCACAAATCTTAACTTTTTATCACCAGTGGATTGAATCAGTATTTATCCAGAAAATATTGACCTGTTTCAATCCACTGGTGATAAAAAGTCAAGATTTGTGAAGCATTTAAAAACTGCATAAATATCCTTACTTCATTAGGTAAGTAAAACTGCATAGTAAGCCTTTGCTACGTTTTGTTTCATTCTGCGGAAAAATGTTACTATATAGGCTCTAGGTACTTTGTTATTTGTCCATTATTTTTCTTGATTTTTTCATATATTTTTATTAACCCTTCTGTGTTTTGACGTACATCGGTATGTCATAGTCTACTACTGTATACGTAATAATGTAATAAAAAAACTAATCTAATATGCAATAATACTGAGTCATCATCGGTGTGTTGAAACGGACGAGCGGTCTAAGGCATTGTACTCTGGCAAGGTACAGCGCTGATGATTGTCAGTTCGAATCCAGCCCGGGCTGGTACTTCTTTTCGTGCAACTGTTTAGAGACACTGGTCAGTGGCATAGAGGTGTAGGGCCCACCTTAAATAAATGGTGTCAGGCATGGGGGGGGGGGTGAAGGTTGACGGGATCAGTGTTTCTATTACAATTGCACGGTACAACACCTGTTTTGATAATATTTTTTAGGTTATATAATTTGTAAAGAACACTAAAAGACGTGTAAAGACATGCAAATAACTGGAAATAACAATAAAAGAAATTAAACATGTAAAAAATGAACACTAAAAAATTTACATTAAAAAAAGGACACATTGTAAGGTGAAATTGGTGAATTGTTTGAGCTAAACACAAATTTGAAATCTGTTTTGGTCAATGAGAATTATTTCTTGAGATATGGCAGAAAAACTGCTCTCATGGCAAGTATTAATAAAAGCTATGACTAACCAAACAAAAATGAATTTACATATATTCCTGCCGAAAGGACAGCAGGTAGGCCAGGCCGTCCTTGAGGCCAGGTAGCTGAATTTAATGCAAATTAACGAATCTTGTTGAGTATAGAGACAATTAGGATAAGTTAGGTCAGGTTTTGTTGGGTAAATTAAAAGGTTAATTTTGAAGCTGAAAAAAATATTATTGCAAGACCAATTATATAAATTTATGTTCATCATAAAAACATATAAAATGAAAATTTTTGATTTTTCAGTAAAAATAAGTTTTCCGCGGTTGTAATCAATCTCCTCAATAGATATAAACTCATATTACACTACTTTTTCAATAAGAAATTTATATCCAGAAGCATCTCGAAAGCGCATAATTAGCGAAACAAGAAAAGTTTTATTTGAAATGGGTCAAGTATTGCCTGTAATTTCAGGGGATAGTCCTAAACTCTACAGTGGAAGTTTTTCGCAGAAAAAATGGGAAAAAAACATTTCACAAATATTATTTTTGACACATTTCTATTGTTTTAAGCATATATTCTATTGAATTACTTTTTTTATACTGCACACGAAATTTCTCCACAACAATTGTTCATTGAGATATGACTGAAAAAAATCACCAAACTGCTTTTGCGGCAAAATACACTTAGTGGCAATATTTGTGATGATATTTCAAGCAACTACTGACCTCAAAAGACAAATTTGCGTATATTTTTACCAGAAGAAGAGCTGGCAAGCTGTCCTGAAGGCCAAGCACACAATTTAATGCAAAAGTTTCAAAATGTTACGTTAGGTTACGTCCATTGAAAGTATTTTCTATGGGGCAAAAATAATAATTTTACTGTAAAATCTACTACATATATGTATATGTCTTAAGCATAATAAACATGTTATTAATGATATCAAGATGATTTATACTCATTTTTTATACTGTATTTTTATATTTGTTAGGTTATATAATTGTAAAGAACATTAAAAGACATGCAAATAACTGGACATAACAATAAAAGAAATTGAATATGTAAAAAATTAACACTAAAAAATATAGGGGCTACATTAAAAAAAGGACACATTGTAAGGTTAAATTGGTGAATTGTTTTATCCTGAAAATTGAATTATCCTGAAAAAAAATTTTATTTTTGTTCCACAAATTGGCTATTTGAGAACCCTTTTTATAACCTGGATGACTTTCTTAACACTGGAAATGTATTGTTATACAGTAATAGGATTTTTTATTTTATTTTTTTCTCTTATTTATTTTTTTGTTTTTTTTTTTACTGAGCCCTGCTGCTTTTAATTGTAACTTTCATTATCACAACCTATGTATCTGAATTGTATCTTTGTATCTTAGTTTTTGTTAGAACAGTTCTCTTTTTTAGAAATGGGTCATTCCATGTCAAATCAACACACCCATTTAACCTCACCATCTCAGATTTTAATGAAATTTGGTATATTGGTACATCTCATGTAGACTAAGATAAGTACCAATTTTCAACTTGATATCTCAACTGGTTTCAAATTTATGATGCGTTAAAATTGTCCAAAAACGCAAAAAATTGACCCGTTTACAAATCTTCAAATTGCTCTAGCACCTCTCAGGATCAAGCTAGAAAGATGGGAGAGGTATCATTTTGTAGCATTTTTTAAGCCATTTTCGAAAATATACAACATTACAGGGGTCTTACTAAAAAGTTTTGTATCAATTTCATAATAAAAAATTAAATTTTAAATAAAAAAAATGCGCCCCTTTAAAAATTTTGAAAAAATTCTCAAATAGTCTTTGTATAGTGGTTAATTAATAGTATAAGTTTCATAATGGGATCTTAATGGGTTCTTACTGATAAATGCATTTGAAAACGTGCTTACATTAGAATTTTCCTTATAATTAACTCATTGGTCCCGGAAGGTCAGTAGACCTAACCTTGAATAGTGAATAGTTGAATGTGACATGTTTATGATATACTTAACTTCTATAAACTTGATCTCAATAAACTATGAACATGATCAAAGGTGTATTTATTTCTATAAATACTTTTTTAAAGCTAGATTTAATTTTGAAATGCTTCAGGCATATCTGTAACGAAAAGCAGCCTTGTTGATGTAAATAAAAATTGGTTGCTAGGTGATATTTTACATTAACTTAATATAAGTTACACATGAACTGATGACAAAAATTTTTAAATGCCTTTTAAGGGGTTTCAACTTAAACATTTTATTGCTTACGGTATTAATACACAGGAGAAAATGCTAAAAGATTAAAAAACGTAATGTACTTGAAAATTAATCTATAGAATATAGAGACATAACAGAAAAAATACACATTCACAATGGCTAGCTTACACTTACAGTCATTTTTGTAAGAGTCCCTTTAGAAGGTTTCACTAAAGTCAGTAAAGGCTTCGATGGTTTTTTGGTGTTCTTCCTGTGACAATCTATATGTTCGCCCAGTTGGAGTTACTGGATTTACTTTACACAGAACATGTGTTACAGGGAGCCAAAGAATGTCTTGTCTTACAGGAAAAGAAAAGCTAGGCGATGGACCGGCTGGGTTTAAAAATGAAACCTTTACTTCATCTTCGACTTCTTCTTTTTCAAGCACATAGGCCAGCCACCAGTTATCATCATAGACGATAGTTACATACCCACTGACTTCTGCTAAACTTAATCTGTCCTGAATCGTTGTAATTTTTTCAACTTTAAAATCAGTAGATCCTGAAAAGATTTTGACTTTAATTTTACTATTAGTGGAAGGAATATGGATGAAAGCATGAAGTTTCTGTGTGCCTTCTATTGTTACAGATTTTTTAAACCTATTTTCTAAGTTTTTCTCCGTGCAAATGTACTCCTGTTGTGTAACGTACACAAAATTTGCCACAAAAATGTTTTGCATTGACCACTCATACAGCTGGAATGGTGTTTGGATCTGATTATCATAAGGCCGCTGTAAGCTTGCTCTGGCAGCTAATCTCTTAACTGTGCCTCCAATACTATCACAGGCACTTTTCCCATGAGCGGTGGCTGAAAAATGCCACTCGGCATCAATTCTGAAGTCTTCTTTATGGAAGCTTAGATTCGTAAAGTTTTTTCGGTTTTTATATTGTGCTGCTGATCCATCAGAAAAGTAATAAATTTTTGATATATTCTCACCAAATTTTTCTTTCATGAAGTCAATTAGCTTCTTTTGAAAGCAATACACAGCAATGGTGTTGTGTTCCAAAACCTCAGATATAATCACAAAGCTCACATGTCTTACTTCTTCTCTTTTATAGTATATTACAAATGGATGTACTGTTGCCTGTCCACTGTTCCAATGGTAGCTTTGTGCTTCATCTTGAAGCACAAAACTGTAGTTCTCTGAGAAGTCACACATGACCAGATACTCTAAGGTTCCAAGATTTTCTGTAATATCATTCATGAAGAACCTTTGCTGTTTAGCAATAAAGTCATGTCTGATTAAGGCAGACAGATTATGGTTGAACAAATCGATAAAGTCGGAAGTTGATTTTACTATTGTCTCCAGGTTACATCTATCAACTGAAATCCATTGCCGGAAAGTTACTTTTTCTATGCCTTTTTCTTCCAACAACTTTTTTATGTCATCTGTACCTGGACAAGTAGAACATTCTCCTAAAAAACACTGTATGGAGGCAGGGTTGCACAGTGCTTTAGCTATACAATGTTTGTATGTATGCAGTTCACTCATTGTCAAAGTACTAATTTTTGCATTTTCCATCATAAGTTTAATATTTTGATGGGTTGTTCACACACATACTGAATGTGTACCGCTAGAACCTGCCAATACACAGTTTTTCGGCCGTAGTTCTGAAAATTTTGAAAATACTATTTTGAATGTAGGATTTTTTTCTTTAAAAGATTGATAAGCCTCCATTAAATTGCATAAAATTAGCCTCTTTGACAGTGAGACTTTTTCCAGGGTGGGTTTTAACAGAGACGCAATCTTTCATACCTGGTAAAACTCTGCTTATTTCATCACTCTCATAGAATGACCGTACTGCTGTTACTACTTCTAGAGGTAGGCTCTTACCAGGTTTTTGGTTAGGGCCCTCTAATATACCTTTCTCTTTTAGTATTTTCTTCGATTGTCTCACCATATAATTTGGAGCATTGAACTCTCGCATTATTTTTCTTACACTCCATGAATTAGGCAAACATGTTAATATCATAATCTTTTTGTTCCTAGAAGTGCAGTGTGAGAAGTGATCTTTTAGATTTTTTTAAATTGAATCATCAAGGGTCTCATGATTTTCATCAGAGGAGTAGTCTTGAATAGAAGTAAAAAGTGTACGCTTCATGGCTGAATTAATTTTAATAATTTTGTTTGAGGCATAGCTTTTAGATGCAACTTTTTTTGGATCAAGGGGTGACTCACCCAGTTCATGAAGAGAAGCATTAAGAGTCTCAACAACATCCGACTTAGAGTGGAAATCAGGATCATTTTCAGAATCAGAATTTGTAATTTCAGGCTCAATCCCTTGTATAGTATTGGCATGATTTGTGTTTTCACTGTTTTTTAAAGTTGATAACTCTTTTCTGCAAGAGTCACATATTTTAGCCTCATTAGGCAGGCTTAAATATCGAAAATGCTCTAACATCCATTGTGTTACTGTTCTAAGAGTCTTTTTATTTCTTATTTTATGATCTTTTTTTGAAAAAGGATTGAAACATTGCAATGATGTATATATTGCATTTTCCATTTTTATTTGTAACTAACCTATGAGCCAATCATTAAAATCTTTTAATGTGAAAAAGAGTATTAAGTACGCTCAAATGATTTTAAATGACTAAAAATGCACAAGTTGTTTTAATGTAAAAATTAACTTACATCTATTGCACCAAAATATGTAGAAATATTGTTTACATTTTATACAACTAAACTACACTAAAAACAATAAAACTGAAGTAGACACTACTACTACATCACTCATTTATCAAATATATAATTTATATAGGCTAGTACTTGTTACATCACCAAACTCTAAACTGTGACTGAAGACTTGAAGAGACTGGAATAGCAGAGGTCAGTGGCGTATATAAAAATTTTTTTCGGGGGGGGCCAATCTTGGTTAAGCAAGTATTACCAAGACACATTACCGGGGGGTCCGGGGGTACCCCCCCGGTAAATTTTTAAAAAAGTAAACTCATGGAGATGTCATTTTACGCTATTCTAGCTCCTACAAAATTGGGATAATATTATGTTTTAAGTTAAAATGATATATGTTTATAATGTACACAATTACACCGATAGCATTGTATATGTTTAGAAATATTAATACATTAATACATAAAATGTGATGAACATTTTTTTTTATTCATGGATAAACAAATATTTAATTTTGTATATTTCGGGGGGGGCCGAGGCCCCCTCGGCCCCCCCCATATATACGCCACTGGCAGAGGTTGTAGTGGGGACTGATGCATGTTGAGACAGGCTTGCTACTACAGAGCACATGAGCCAACTTGTTTTGCTGACACATTCATCAGTTGCTCATTTTATTATAAAGGACACACAATTACTTTCCAATAAAACAATATAGATTTATCCCAAATTATTTGTTTTAATTAATTTCTTTATAAAATTGCAAATAATTTTGAACAGTTAGGAGCAATTGAATAATTATTTTTATTTATAATTTATCATATTTCTAAAAAAATTATTTCCTCTATTCAATATTTTAGCAATAGGCCCAATTATCATTTTAATTAGGCTACTTGTAAACTTTGTGTTGATAAGGAATTTCATTGTAAACATTTCAGGATAAAATTCGAATGTAAGCACGTTTTCAAATGCATTTATCTGTATGATCCCATTAAGATCCCATTATGAAACTTATACTATTAATTAACCACTATACAAAGACTATTTGAGAATTTTTTCAAAATTTTTAAAGGGGCGCATTTTTTTATTTAAAATTTAATTTTTTATTATGAAATGGATACAGAACTTTTTATTAAGACCCCTGTAATGTTGTAAATTTTCAAAAATGGCTTAAAAAATGCTACAAAATGATACCTCTCCCATCTTTCTAGCTTGATCCTGAGAGGTGCTAGAGCAATTTGAAGATTCGTAAACGGGTCAATTTTTTGAGTTTTTGGACAATTTTAACGCATCATAAATTTGAAACCAGTTGAGATATCAAGTTGAAAATTGGTATTTATCTTAGTCTACATGAGATGTACCAATATACCAAATTTCATTAAAATTTGAAATGGTGAAGTAAAATTTTTATTTTAAGTGTGTTGAGTTGATACGGAATGACCCAAATAGGAGCCTTTGACAAGGTTTTTGTTACTGCTATTTTGACATTGTGAATGATAAGTAATGTATTCTTATGACAAATAAAGATTTATTATTATTATTATTACTATTACTACAACATTAATAAAACAATTATGCACGTAGGTTAGTATTTTCATACTCGCAATATTGCACTTTTTATAGGCTACGAGAGGGGGGAAATCAAATGTTGAAGCAGTTTTACCAACAGAGTGGTTAAGGTAAATAGTGTGAAAATGTTAAAGTATCCTCTTTCAATCATCGTTGTACGGGAGAAAATATTTCAAAAGTCAAATGTTTCTGACAAAGAACTTGACTTTTTGTGTGGAAACTACAGTACGTACAGCAAAAAACTATCACCATTCTTGTAGAAAGGGGGATATTTGAAAACAGCATTTTTTTTTCTAAAAAAAAATATTGCAACTACAGTAAAACAAGAACCTCAAATGTGCACGCGACTCAGCATTTTCATATCAATATTTTGAATAGTTTGTAGGTTATAAGAGGTGAAATATCAAATATAAAAACTTTTTTGTTTAAAGAGGAGTCAAAGTAAATAATGTATATGGTTACCAGCTTCTTTTAATCATACTTTTAAAAATGGGGTGGAACTATACCAAAAAATTACATAATCTCGGCAAAACTCAACTTTACCAACATTTTGTGAGGAAACTAAAATATATACTGCAAAAATGTGTATGAGTACCTTACCGAAATTGTAGGAAATTTAATTATGAATCTGGAGTATTGCTATCAGATTTGGTCCACAACCAACGAACGGTTCAGCAATAATCTAACTGTACAAAACTCGCACACAGTTAAAAAATCGTATCTGACATTTTGAAGTTTTTTGGGGATTAAAAACAACAAATTTAAGATTTTATAATTTTCCTGTTGGTTTCTCGGTATAAGCCACAAGTGTGCCAAATTTAAAGTCTCTAGCTCATCTGGAAGTAGGTTAGAAGAGTCAGTAAGTTACACATGTGGATATATACATATTAGACTACATAGATATTAGATTCTTAACTCTCCCCAAATATCATATAATACATTGAATAATAACTATAATTAAGTACCCTTTGTTTATTTTTTATAACAATACATGACCGGTTTCAGCTCTTAGGCCATCTTCAGAGTGTAAATAATTTAACCTCTGAAGATTATCTTATAATATAATAAATAAGGTTATATTATTTACACTCTGAAGAGCCGAAACCGGTCATGTATTATTATAAAAAGTAAAGAGAGGTTACTTAATTATAGTTATTATTCAATTTATTACACTAGTAGCCCTCTAACTCATGAACCAACTTATACATCATATAATACCTTTATATTTCCTAAAACTATAATTTGAAATATTTTGACTATTTTGGAATTTTCAATTTAGTAATTAAAAACTATTTAAGTCCATAACAATTATTCCAGGGATACCAAAGAGAAACTAATTTTGCTGCAAATCAAAGTGTAGTGTTTGCTTTTATTTTCTCAGAGTGATGGCCAGCCAGCTGTTCCGGAGGCCAGTTACACAATTTTAATGCAAATTATGAATTTCTATTGAGTGTATTGTATTGTAAATTGGGCTTCTTCACCTTTCAAATTGAGGCGTAATTGGTTGGACCCTAAGCCAGAAACTTATAAACTAAACCCTATCTCAACAAGGGCCTTAGACCAGCTTTAATCCCTCAGTTCGTCACACTCAGAACTTCCTCATATAAGACTGCTAGTACTGAAGCCACCGAAGTATTGCTTGTTACAAATATTTTTTTATTTCCTTTACAGATGACAAACGACCATCCAGATCATCTCAGTTTTCACCGTTATAAGCTTTTGTAAAAAAGAGTTAAATCCATTCATGACTGACTTGGCACTTACGGTACAAAAACTCCTGTGCATTTCTGACTATAACTTGCCTTTGCCTGATTGTACTCCAAAGTGCCCTCTTTGTTATACCACCAATGATATTCACTGCTCCTTTGCCTTGTAAGGTTGAAAAAAGTCACGTTGAAGCCTTGATTTATGTGGCACTGGTTTAAAGTAGTGAATCTACTATGAAACTGGCCTGTGTAGCCATAAAAAACATTCTAATTGAAGTGATTTTCTTTGAGTGTTATCTTTGCCGACATCTCTCTGCAACTTCTCTCTGTTTTCTGATACGTTCAGCTGATGCAGTTCTTCCCATTTTCTGAAAATAACAAAAAAACCAGTAAGAAAGATTTATGATTAAAAAACACATAATAAAGAAAACATATATAGGCCTTAGGCCTCTACTTGAGAACAGTTTTCTGTCTTGCAAATTTCACCTGTGGCAAAGAAAGAAGCCTCCTAAGTCGAAACTTAAATAGAGAACACGGAACATTCTAAAAAGAATAGTTAGTATAGCAATAATGTTAATTCAATACCTAAAACATTACAGAATGCATTGTGGAGCTTAAAAAAAACTTTTTAGCCTGGGCTACTTGCTTATTTTTGTTAATCATTAATATCGCACAGTTAATCTTATTTTCAAATAAAGTATAAAAAAACTCCTTTTAGTTTGTTATGAAGTAAATATACAAAAAAAATTTGATGTTACTAAGGCACATGTTACTCCAACCAACATAAAAAAAAAAAAAAAAAAAAAATGGAAGAAGGGTTCAATGGCTCAAATCTTAGAAACCACAAAAATCTGTCACGGGTGGGACAGAAGTACATTTACCATTTGTGCTTAGTATTTTAAAAACTAGACTCTAATTTATGTATCACTAGATTTGTTTAAAGGTTTTACTTACTCCTAACATAATATAAACAGAACTGCTTGGTCTGCAGAGTTAATAAGTTAATTTTATCATGTTTTTTGTGATGGGTGGGACACAAGGTGTAATGTTATTTTTGTAATTTAGCTACAATTTAACTAACTTACCTTTCTTGATAAACTGAATTTTTTCTGCAAGATAAGACACTGCACTTGAAACTTAGCAACTGGAACAGCAACAATGACCACTATTGAATTAAGAAATGCTGCCAATACAAAAAAAATGATTGCCCTCTATGCCTATGTGAAGAAATATTCACTTTGATAAGCAATATCTCGTAAAGTAATTTATATAATTTAAAATTTCTTTTAATACAATAAAATGTAACTCTTATTAATTCAAAATACCATGACATAAACAATATAAAAAAATAAAATAAAAATATTGCTCAGGCTCAGTTTTACATGGAATCACCTATATATTATTGTATGGTTGGATAACTCAGAAGAATACATATTTAGATATAAAGAATGAAAACATTGTTTGTCAAAATATAGCAGCACTACCTTGATGGCTTCTAGCAAATATAGTTTAAGGAGATGGACAATGAGCATCCCTGGCAAAATGCTTTTTATCATTTTAGCTTCTTCCTGGCTATCTCAGCATTGTATCACTCAAAATTATTCTTCATGTAAGCCATTATTTATTTTCTTTTCCCATATTTAATTCAAATCCTTCTCAACACTTAGAACATTTATTTCAATTTACATAGTCAAAGGCTTTCTAAATGCACAAAATCTATCTATGTTGCCTACCCTGTCTTATTTCTTTTTTCAACTACCTATGTAAATGCTAATATACCTTATTTTATCCTATAACCTTCTAAACTGGTCTTCCATTATCAATATTTTGATGGTTCTCTCTATTATAATTATTCTTAAAGTGGTTTATATACCTGCATTCAAGTAATCCAAGTCGTTGCTTCTGCAACCGGTTTCAACTCGTCATGAGAGTCATCTTCAGGCCGTACAAGGATGTACAAGTCTAGACTACGCTCCAGCCCGGCACGCGTCGCAAATTTTTAGTTGTTCATTAATGTCAACGTTTTTAAGTGTTTTGTTATGTGTTCGTATATTCGTAGTGTCCGTTATTCGTTATGTGTTCGTGACGACCTTCATATGAAGTGATCACATTTTATTACATCCTTGTACGGCCTGAAGATCACTCTCATGACGAGTTGAAACCGGTTGCAGAAGCAACGACTTGGATTACTTGAATGCAGGTATATAAACCACTTTAAGTATTGAACAGTGATCCGGAGGCTAATCCCCCAAAAATATAATTATTCGATTAGCATTTTTTGATGCAGGTGGTATCAATAGTAATTATAATGTTGGCATCAATATTAATGTTATAATTTAACCACAAGTTTTAGCTCTTGCATTTCTGAATTGATACTACTGAATTGGACTCCTGAAGAAGTTATAACATTAGGACATGAAGTGTATCCTAATGTAGCATTTCCTTTTCATTTGGCAGTAAAGTGTGTTTGCAATGTTTAGTTTATATATTCCTTGTACAAAATTCTACTAATCTTTCTTCTCTTCTTCCAAGTTCATTCTGACTGAATACTGTTCTTTCTTTTCTTTCTCCTTCAGTGGTATTCAAGAATCATGAATGTTTATTGCCATTGATTCATACATACAGTGTGTTTGAAAAGTCTGGAAACGCCTATTTATTTTTTAAACCATTGCAGATACAGTCATAAAACTTTGAAAATTATTATATGGCTATCTTAACTGCTTTTTTATTTAATAACTATCACATTTCTACATTGGAGGGACGGCCCGTGGAGGGTATCATATAAATATTAATTGTAAGCATGGGTCATGTCATACCTCATTTTAAAGGTCTTACTTAGTAGAGTTGAATGCCGCAAACCGCATCTAAAAAGTTTAATCCAATCAGAAATGGCGGCGTGTAAAAGAAAACAAGTAAAAAAAAAATATATTGTGTGAAATATCATTTAAAAGTACTGTACAAAAGCAACTAAGGATAACAATTAAAAACTAATTAACAATAGACAGTAATAATTGTTGTTTTACTTACAATCACAATAAGTGTTATTGTTTGTACACTTATTGTACACTTTGTACACTACCCTCGTGTTGTTTGACACTGTGCCACTCTGTTGTAAAATCCTTCAGCAACATTTCGTAATACATCAGGAGGTATTCGTTGAGCCTCTTCAGTGATACGTTGGGTTAGCTGTCTTATGTTGGCGGGCTTAGTTTTATTAAACCCTGGAGAAATAATCTAAAGGGTTTAGGTCAGGCGATCTAGGTGGCCACTCTATTTCTCCCCTACGTCTTATCCAACGGCGGTAAAATTCTTAAGTCAAGCAGTGCTCTTGTTTTTGCAGCGTAATTAGGTGGTGCACCATTCTGCTGGAACTCTGTTAAAATTCTGTCCTAGCAAAGCTCGTAAAGCTGTTAAAATGGAATTGATAAGCAGCAATTGGTAAGAATCCCCTTCCCCAACGTTCCGTTAATTATGAAAGGCCCAACAATGCGGGTGTCTACAATCCCAGCCCAAACATTAACTTTCTCAGGTCTTTAATGATTTGTGGACTAAGTTCATTATGTCCAAGAATAACCAGATCTGATATGACATAAACAGGTAAATCATTTATAAAAAGGAAAGTCCAATTACTGATCTCTGGGGACTCGTGTTAGCACTGGGATGGTAGTTGATTGAGATGATATAACAAAATAATTGTTAGATAGGAATATTATAATTTGATCGAATTACCAATCATTTATATCTTATAAAACAATAACATTATAATCTCCTCCTTATTTCATTTAATAAACTGTCCACTTCTTCAAACGGAACAATATTATAGTTTCTGTTTCGTCTTCATATCCTCTTGGTATTAGCTTATTCATTTGTAAGATCACTGTATCATTAGTTATGTATTTATTATTGATGTATTGTTATAATGTACTTTATTGCACATATCCCATAACTCTTCATCTCATTGATTTCTTCAAGACTTTCCAAATCCCTTCATTCAATTTCCTTTTTTCTACTTTTCCTGAGTATATTTTTCCAATTTCTCTGACCAAAAATCACTAGTTCACTTCCATATAATTTTTCATATGCCAAGAAAATTTGTTTGTTGTTACTTCATTTCTATTTAAAAATTTTCAGAATTTCCTGTGCATGAAAGTAAAGTTGACATTACATGTCCCTATCTTCCTTGTAATATTTGTGTTTTTCCCAGCCTTTGGTATTTTTTGTATGCGTGTTTGAATCTTGATGTGTAATACCAACCCAGAAATGGAACTGGGAGTTATTTTACCTCTGAACAATTTTAATTTTGAAAATTTCATCATTTAAACCTTTTACTAGGGATATTCGTATAAATCTTTAATGCAGTGGTTTCTCTTTGCCTTCTAATGCTCTTGACTAGTCATCCATAGTTTATCTGTTGGAACAATTTTTTACCCCTGGGATGATGGTGCTCTAATCTTCACATGCCTATCCCCTCCAAGGAAGCCATTGGCACTTGGTAAGAGGATCTCCATACTCCAAGAGACATTCAGACACCATAACTTTATCAACTATTTGAGACCACAAATAATAATGTAATAAAGTATACTACTGTATGACAAAAATCAAAACTTTTCAGGTTATTTGTTCATTGTATGAATTTTCTCATAGTTATTATATATTTTATACAATTGTTTGCAATTTTTATCTACTTTTAGCTGAAAGAATACATTTTTGATTAATGTATTATAACTTATTTTACTCAAACTTTTTTCTGCGATAATCCAAAATATTTTTGTTCTTTACTTAACAAACAATACCTTATAACAATTTTTTGTTGTTGATAAGGTAAGAAGGTTATATTTTTCATGTTTCACCGTTTA